>JANAVB010039219.1:10856551-11071443 GCA_029216955.1 Iris pallida | reverse complement strand
GGACTAGTAGACCTAGTTTGACTTCACGTTGACTAACTTTGAGCAAGTGTTGACTTTAGCCTAGAATGACCTAGAATCATATAGAAAGCATTGTTAACTTCATTATTACCATTATGGATACATCATGACTTGTATTGCTATAATATGACTCAGATACCTCGTTTTGGACAATATATTCTCACAGACATTCAGATCTGAGGCGGTACATTCTCTGATCGTTCATACTTGCTAGGACTTATATTCTTTCTCTAGACTACATTACTTGATGTTGTCACGTTGTTATCACGTATTGGTACTATATGAATCTTTTCATGAGATGTTATCCCCCTTTGTGGGCGTAGTGGATGCTTTATGTCATGTGTTTCATGTACATCACGTATTCTTTGCTTTTGCGTTATTCATGTATTCTCATGTTCAATCATGTACGCTCATGTATGCTTATGTACTTTCATGAGTCCTATGTTCGGCCATATTTTTTTTACGTGCTTCATGTATAACCAAACCTTATGTGCGTAACAACTTGATCATATCCATGTATATTGATTGGGGGTAGGGGTGAGTATAAATGGTTATATGATTTATCCACTATGTTACTTATTCATGTGATTATTATATTCTCATATGCACCACAGCTCTCATTGATACTGTGGGATTCATGTGAGGTTCAGATTATTCATGTACAACCCAAGCCGATTACAAACCATCTTGTGCTTAAATCATTTAGTCACTTACAGTTCTTACTTCTATAGTTATATATTTCCAGATTATCAAATCTTTCTTTTATACTGCATGTACATTTCTTCAGCATTTCATATATATTACTCTATTGCTGTTTTATATTTCCTACATGATATGAATTGCGTGAGATGTTTTGTGCTCGTTCCTGTCCTGACTGGACCTGTTGAAAATATTACAGATGAGACCGAGGGTCTGTACCATCTGCTAGGAGCACACCTAGATGATATCTATGAGTTGGACCTTCAGGAGGATCCAGTTAGCTGTGGACACCATCCCTTTAGTCTAGGCTATATCTAGATTGTTATCTTATTTCATTGTCTTGTGTTATGGATTCAGAGTTGTATAATTTTGGATGATGATGTGTTGTTAGTGTCGTCTAGACACTTAGACTTATTTTCCTTCTATTTGTATTTCATTTAAGATTTCATATCTATCTTATCGTGCTATTATCCATCTTAGATTTGTGATTGAGTTTTATCTTTCGTGATTTGGCCTCATTTTGGAGAGTATATCATATCGTGGTTAGTTGTAATGATGACCTAGAAAAGTGTTCTATCGTCGACACTGTGGCGTAGGCTGGATGTACCCACTTCTCGTGCCCCTACACCGGGTGCGGGTCATGACAACAACGTAGTCTACCCTTCCAATTACAATCTGCAGACGCTCGCGCTCTTCGATAGAAAGGAGTCTTCCCGATGATACTTGAAGTACTTTGCCTCTGTAACAAGGCACCCAACAAAGAATGATGCCCTCCTCACCAACTATTCATAGGAGCCCTGCAGGGGGTAGCCTTTGAGTGGTTCTGCAGTCTTCCAGACGACTGTATTTCATCGTTCGTGGACCTGAAGACTTCCTTCATCGACCGATTCAGGATTGACATGACGATGTCAACTCTCATGGAGGTCGTCCAGCGAGAGAAGAACTCGTCCGCACATACATCGAGCGCTTCTGCCAGGTAGCTTTGAGGTTATCGCCTGACATGCTCGAGCCCATGATTATGGACTCATGTCGCAACCATACTGCCTGCAATCAAATTATGGCACAGTGCTCCTTGTATAGAGTGGACGCCATTCATTACAAAGGTAGATGTAGCACAAAGGAAAGCCCAAGATGCGCAGCTCCTGGGATTAAACTTTCCTTCTCTCGAAGACAAGGGGAGACTCTCGTCTAACAACAACCCCAAGGACGGAAAAGAAACAAGCCTTGACCGTCAATATCTCCAAGGTTCAGTAACCATGAACTCCAAATATAGAAGCACAGAAGCCGAGGGAGACCTACCCCTTCAACGACGAGGATACGTTGGAATTCTTCGATATGCTGACGAAGAGTGGCAAGATGTCTCTCCCAACACCAAAGCGCCCCGACGAAGTGGTGAAGATGGACAACTCTAAATACTGCCATTATCATCAGTATATCCACCATTCGATACAAGATTGCTATATGTTGAAAAGACAGATTTAGCGCCTCATCGACGCCAAAGTCATATCACTTGACTATGAAGAAAAGACTATCACGGCCAAATTGGTTACTCTCCAGTTTGGAAGTTTCCCAACCACGGAGGCACAGGATGGGGTCATCCCTATCCCGAGGGCGACATTGGAAGTAGTCAATCTTCCACCAGCGCGTGACAATGCTCAAGGGATCATCCCGTTCTACACACCATGAGGCGAGATCATGTGGGTCCACCCCGACCTTACTCCAAACATGATGACACCTACAACTCCCTATGTCAATGGGAAGAAGGTCAGGACATGTCGCATGGTATCGACATCGACCGATGACACCCTGGATGCGGCAGTATAAGGAGAACCAAGCTCCATAGGAGGCAGCACCTCCACCAACTATACCCCCTGCTCCTGATACACCAAAGCAGGCCCGTCTCAGACTCCTACCGCAGATAGGCGGAAGCAAAAGGAGGTTCGTTTCGACAAACCTCAGACTCGGCAGTAGGGCCTATCAAACCCTACAACTTTGACATATTGGTGCAGCTAGCCAATACCCCTACTAGATTGTCACTCTTCGAGATCCTCCGTCTCTCCAAAGAGACTTGAGATGCGCTCATCGAAGCCTTGTAGAACGCTTAGTCCTTTCTCACTCAGGTGCGACCACCCAAAAAAGACCCTACGGCCTGCCCACATTGTCACAGTGTGGTTGAAGTGATCCCCAGTATCACTTTCACCCAGCGAGACATGCTACTGAAGAATAACCGGCATAATAGACCTTTGTACTATACAGGGTACGTCGGTGCCATTAAAGTCGATTGCATCCACATCGACCCAGGCTCCTCTCTCAGCATCATCCCAAGGAGTTTGCTCTAAACTTTAGGGATCCTGATGCATCGAACACAACAATCAGCGGCTTCAACGCAGAAAAGAGCGAGCCTCTAGGCAAAATTCGCTTGAAGTGCCAAATAGGCGACCTCCACACTAAAGTAACTTGCTATGTCATCGACGCTGACATAAACTACAACATGCAGTTGGGATGACCATGGATTCACGAGTACACGATCGTTCCTTCCACTCTCCATTAATATATGAAGTATGTGGCCAGCGATGGGACTATCAAGACCGATTCGATGATATCGACCCATTTCGGGGACTTGAAGCCTAATGTATGGATGCTGATCTATACAAATCAGTCCCCTGGGACAATAGACTTGAAGCATCCTCCCCTTCCTCCCTCGACAGCCCTAGTCCTCATCAATGAGGAGCTAGGAGACTATGTCTGTGCCAATACCGAAGCGCACTCTTTAGATGATGTAATCCCTCGGAATAAAATTTCTCATTTTATTAATAGAAAGTTATCTTTAAATTACTCTTGTGTATGTTGGAACACTAGATATTTCTTAGACAACTCTCTATGTATGCTACAAACACAAGTGACAATTGTCAACCTTGTGAGCCGAGTTGTCCCTTCCCAGGGATCTTACTTCCTAGTTCCAACAAGGAAGAAGGATAAGGTACCCATCGTCTTTGGTCGATTGGAGCATCCTCAATGACTAAATCTATGAGAACCAGAACCCGACAATGGCAAGATGCAACTCTACCGTTACACTACTCAAGCCAAACACCTTATCCAGAAGATGGGTTACGACTTTAACAGCAACAAAAGACTCAACTATGGTAAAGGCCGGTGCCTTCCCTTACGGATTTAAGCTCCAAAGGGAAAGACTCAAAACTATTACCAGAACACCTGCCGGGGGTTGGGTTATGTTACACCTACTTCAACTTCAGAAGATTCAAAGATGGAAGTCATGATTCATTCACACTTTTCTAACTCCTCAACCTGGGACTCTGACACCAGTACCGGCCAGGTCTTCAAAAAGATGCAGTCCGCTAATATGGTCTCAATAAATCCTTCGATCGAGGACGAAGACCAGATGTTCGAATATTTTGAAGATGAACCATGGGCATAGTGCCAAAGATCTCAACAGGAATGGCATTTCGAGCAACGCGAACCTCCCATAGAAGATGAAGTCATTCAGGTTGAGTTGGAAAATATGGCCTCTTCTATGCCTATCTTCATCAGCAAAAGCCTGACCGAAGAAGACAAGGAATCTCTGATACTGCTTATCCGAAAATTTATCGACATCTTTACTTGGAGCTACGAGGATATGCCGGGTTTAGACCCACAAGTCGCCATGCACCGCCTCAACATCTCGTCCGATGCTATGCCTGTCAAACAACAACAGCGTCGGTTTTCCCTCATCATCATGGATGCTATCGATGAAGAAGTTGACAAATTTATTAAGAGCGGCTTCATTCAGGAAGAGCAACATCTAGATTGGGTGGCAAACGTAGTCCCAGTCACTAAGAACAACGGGAAGATACGAATCTGCATAGATTTTAGGGATCTCAACTCAGCCTGTCCTAAGGACAAGTTTTCCCTCCCGATCACCGACGTGATGATTGACAACACTTGTGGCTTTGAGTGCATGTCCTTTATGGATGGTTTCTCAGGCTACAACCAGATATAGATGCTCCCCGAAGGCGAGAAGCATACAACGTTTCAAACTCTAAAAGGGGTATACTGTTACACAATAATGCCCTTTGGATTGAAGAATTCGGGAGCAATATACCAGCGGGCTATGATCACTATACTTTGCAAGCATCTCCAAAAAATGGTAGAGAGTTACGTTGATGAAATTGTCGTTAAAAGCAAGGACAAGTCCAACCACTTGGACGATCTACGAACAGTGTTCGACTTAATGCGAACGCATCAACTAAAGATGAACCTGACTAAGTCCTTCCTAGGCATTTCCAACAGCAAGTTTTTGGGCTTTATCATCACAGCAAAGGGGATTCACATTGATCCGGAGAAGACTAAGGCTATTCTGGATATGGCTCCTCCAAGAAATCTTTGAGAGCTTCGAGGCCTGCAAGGACGCCTGGCATACATCAGAAGGTTCATAGCGAACCTTGCTGGCAAATGTCAACCCTTCGCCAAGTTAATAAAGAAATGGGTCTCCTTTGCATAGATCGAAGAATGCCAACGCGCATTCGACGACATCAAAAAGTACTTCACCTGTCCTCTCATACTGGTAGCACCGGTTGTGGGAGAGCCTTTTCTTCTATACGTCCGAGCTATGGACCATTCTCTTGGTGCCTTGCTAGCACATAATAGCAGTGAAGGCCACGAACATACAATCTACTATCTCAGCAGAACCATGATTGTAGTCGAGCATAGGTATAATCCTGTTGAGAAAGAGTGCATCGCCGTTCTCTTTGCTATCCAGAAGATGCGGCACTATGTGACCGAACAGACGATCAATGTCATGTCCAGAATCAATCCCCTTAGATTCCTCATGGCCAAGCCAGGGGCACTAAACTCACGATTAGCCACGTAGGGAATCCTTCTGACTTCCTATGATATGGTGTTCGTCCTACAGAAGACAGTCAAAGGCCAACCGCTGGCAGATTTTGTGGCAGCACACCCTATGACAGAGACGTCGTAACTCTACGACGTTATCCGAGATGAATTCAAGAGTCCAATGTCGTCTTAGACAACTCGGTTTGGCGCATGTTCTTTGATAGTGCTTCAAGAATATGACTAAAGGGTGATATCATCGCAGGAGTTGGGATCATCCTCATCACCTACGATGGCCTAGTCATTAATCGTGCGTATTCTCTCATGGATTTGTGCATTAATAATGTTACACAGTATAACGCTCTCATCATTGGCTCCTACTCGCTAAACAGCTGGGGGTTGACAATATCGAGGCCAATGGAGACTCAAAATTAATCATCAGCCAGGTTCGAGGGTAGTATATGGTTCGACATGAAGACCTGACCCCCTACCACTAAGCAACGATCGACATCATCTCCATATTCACAGGGTTCTTTATAGAACACGTACTGTACCGACAGAATTTAGAGGCCGACGTACTAGCCGGACTCGTCGCTACTTTGGTTGCCCCCGTTGGATCCCAATATGCCATAACAGTAATGTGACGAGAGCTAGTTTGGCCAAAGAATGCTCTATGTACATGTCAAGGCTACTCAGCACAAGTAAACACTGACATGGACATTCGAGACTAGTGATTCCCATTTATAGACTACGCAGTCTATGGAATCATGCTTGAAGACCCAAAGGAAGTGGCCTCCGTCATGAAACACTCACCTCGTTTCTTCTACGATACGGCCACCAAAATGATATACCGTCGTCCATACGACGGACTCCTCATGCGTTGTTTATCCCAGACAAAAGCGCAAGAGGCACTCCGACAGGTGCATGATGGAACATACGTAGTCCATCAGCCCGATACTAAGTTACATGACCAGTTGTGCCGCATGGGCTATTATTGGCCCACCATGATGGTAGATGTCGTAGATTACATAAAGAAGTGACAACATGTCAGTTTCATACTGACTTTATCTATCTACCTTCGGAATGTCTACACCCTACGGTGGCTGCTTGGCTATTTGAGGCATAGGGAAAAGACATTGTTGGGCTAATCAGCCTGCCCTCCTCCAAATGATAGCAGTTTATCCTCACCATCACTGACTATTTCTCCAAAAGGGTGGAAGCGGTACCATTGGTAGAAGTGAAAACCTCCAACGGGATCAGCTTTATCAAGCACTACGTCATTTACCGCTTTGGAGTTCTGTACAACCCCTAAATTTCTACTATATATTTTTGGTGCTATTTTAATTTTTGTACGCCGCGTAGTCGTATTGTACATTGCGCCCAAATTACGTTTATGCGTGAATGCTCGACGAGTACGAATATGTGCGAGCGTACATATTTTTGGAAAACATTAATTTTATTTTTAATATATAATAATTATTGTATCTATATCTTTTTAAATTTTTGAAAAGTATCGTATCGGGATGGCCAAGTCTTATTATTATTTTTATTTAATTGTAAAAGGCTAACTTATTTAATAGTGGCAATTTAGAATTATTATTTTATGCAAATATTCTTAAACATGAGGTACATGAATTTTTATTCATAAATATAATTTCATTTTCAAAATTTTTATATTAATATTTTATAATTCAAAAAGATATTTAAAAATATTATTATTTTTGAAATTATTATTATTGGTATTTTTGGAAAATATATTTGAAATTATTGTAGACATTTTAAATCTCGATTTAATTTCATGGATTTATTTTAAATAGTTACAAGAAAGAATATATACTTAAATTGAGTTAGACTGACTAGTTTTAAATTGGAATTTAATTTGAGTTTGGATTTGATTATTGTTTGAAATTGGGTTTTAAATTAATCCTAATGTTTATCTAACTGGGTATTCCCACCTCCTATAAAAGGAGAGGTACTCCTCCATAATTCTCAACCAAAAATTTCTACCCTATTGTGCATCGTGTCCGTGCCTCCCATCCACTATAATCCCCACCAATACAAATACATTCTTTTTCCCGTCCGACGATCCCGGACGTCCATCCATGTTGTGTCGAACACACACCGACACGATAAAATCCCCTAAACCTAATTTCGTCCCCGGTGTCCTTCAACCCAGCAACTCCCATACAACTCCTACGACCACCACCCTCGCCCCGTCACCACCACTGCCTTCTCCGACTTTCGTCGTCACCACTACACCCACCATCGGCCCAATGGCAGCACCACCGCCATTAACAACCACACCACCACCAAGCCCCACACCACCGTTCCGACTCTACTGCCAACGCCACCAACTCCACCGCCAACCACCGTGGCCGACACCACGACCCGCCGCCACCGCACAGTCGAAACCCAAATCCGTCATCACCACCAAAACACCAGAAAAACAAAACAAGAAAAATAAAAACCCAAATCTTACCTCATCCGTCGTGCTCCTCCACTTCAAATCGTCGCATGCCGCCGTGGATGGCAGCCCGCAACCCTCAGACCTCCGCTCCTCGCCACCCGCCGGCGTACGGCGTCCGCTTCTCTAGCGCTGCCCCTCCTTAGCAGTCGCCTCCGCGCGACCAAGCGCCCCGCGGACCCACCGTCTTCCCGCGGCGCCGTCCCGGCCGCATCCCACTCCTCCGCACAGCCGAACCGCCTTCAGCGCCGCCTCGGGCGCCTCCCACCGGCGCCCATCCGCCGAGACGCGCCCGACCTCCGACTTCCACTCCAGCAGAGCACCACCTCCGTGCCGGCAGAACGACGACCACCGCGTCCTCCACCGAAGTCGCCGACTGTCCGCACGGCTTATGGTCCGGCGACCTCCGCCTCCTCCACAAGCCCATCGCTCGGCCGCACCGGCCAACCCTCCGCCGATGGTGAGAAACCCCTTTCCCATTTCTCTCTCTCTCTCTCTCTTCCGAACTTCCCCTCTCGAACTCATCTCTCTCTCACTGGAAATTATGGAAAGAACCATAGGTTTTATTAATATTTATTATTACTGTCATAATTATTATTATTATTATTATTATTATTTTATTATTTGTATTATTATAACTCATATGAATATCATTATTATTATTACTTTTTTTATTATTATTAGTTACTGTTATTATTTTATTATTTTCTAGCAAAATTTAAGGTTAGTTTACAATAATAAAATATTCTTCTAGATTATATCTGCTACCTATAAAGATATATATTTTGAAAAAGATATGGGTTTTTGGTCTAAAAATGATTTGGTAATATTCTTCAAATATTATCTAAAATATATTCTAGTATTCTCCATAAAATTCTATTTTTCCAACTTATAGTAATTATGCCTAAAAACGATTTGAGATTTTAGTATTTTTCAAAAACAAATCTAGTCTTAAATTTATTATAAATATTTTCTAAAAATAATTTATATTTATTTTGCAAACTTCCTCATTGATTATTATCGTCGTTGATCATGACTAATCCCATGTTCCTATTTTCTCGCGATTTGGACCACTACATCGACCATGGCTATTGGACTACTGAGACATATCAAAAAATACCGCACCACACCAGGCGACCCATCAGGCAAGATACCTTGCAATTATACAGTTTATATTTAGTCTGTATTTTAATTACATATCACTGTTCATTTATTTCTAGTTCTTGATTGCTGCCTGCTCAGTGATATTAGATGTACTTTGTTATTTATCCTTTGATTGCATGTGGACCTAGAGTTAAGGGACTACCGTTGTAGTGTATTGCATATAACTTGACACAGTTGTACCACGAGGATGTGTGAGATGAGTATCATGTAGAGGTTCTTGCGTGTGGGCTGATCCCCCATGTGCTTGCGTTAGGGCTAACTGCTAATAGAGGCGTGCTAGGAGACTTAGCAGTTAGTAGTGATACATGGTCGTGGATGCGACTTGACAGATACATTGGGTGGGAAGAACATCTCCTTGTCGTATGGGCTTCGATTGTACTTCCCTTGTAACTCGGAAGCTCCGTTGGAGATATAGGTATGAGCCTCTCAGGTTGGCTACTGTCATTTTTGAACGTTATGCTCTTGGTCACAGGTGCCCAAGTGGAGACTATACCAGATCCCATTACAGCCAGGGCTCATGCGACGAAAGGTTTATTCTCACTGCATGTTCACTTTAGTTTGGTTAGATTACCTTATAATGTCTTATCACTTTCTTTGATTGTGGCATATTTATATTCAGTATTATATGGCATGTTGATGTATCTTATTACGTCCCTTTGAGGACCTCGTTATCTCGCCAGGTGTGTGTTCTTGTGTTTTGCAGGTGTTATAGCCGTAGCCATGATCGTCACTATTTTCTCGAGGATGATTGCACTTCGATCATCTTCGCTTCGCCCGCCAAACTTGTTTTATTTTCCATGTACTTTTTCTTACTTGTTGGTAGTAGATTTGTCTCCGCCCAACGATTGTATACATGACAAATTCAAAATTGCTTTTATATCATATTTATCTTTGTGGATGAGATTTAGTACCTTGGTTACTGCATTTTACAGCTTATATATATATACGAGGGTCCATATACTTCGTAAGTATACAGCTGGCATGATTACGTTTTAGTCCTATATATTTTGGGACTGGGGCGTTACATGTTTTTGTGGTGGCCCATGCAGGTCCAGTTTGCCGTTTCGGTTACATAAATGTACCGAACAGGCCTGCAATATAGGATTAGAGTTTAGAATCTCATCCACCTACTTGACTTCCTTCCTTGACTTCAAATTCTGAACTCTCGTTCGACCTCCTTGAATTGTATCTTGCTTGACTCCTTCTACCATAAATTCTTAGTTTCGTGTTTAGTAAGATGACTACGCTAGTATATGCCCATAGGTTAAACACATGGCTAGATGGATTGCATTGACAATTAATATGCATTGGAATTTTATTTGAGTTATAAAGGAATTTATTTTTCTAGAATGTATGATTTTAAGGATTAGTTAATTTCAAGTTGGGTAGTAGTATATTACCGCCTTCAATGGATAGTTGGAATTTTTTTTGCCATTACAAGGTGGTATACACAAGAGGACAGAAAATAATTTTGTGAATTATGATTTTTGGAAATAGTGAAATAGTTTATGATTTATTTGGGATATGAAACCGAATTGAGTAACATCTTTAAATTATGACACATGATTTACGATTAAGTTCAAGTTTGGATTGAATATGTTAAAAGTTTATCTCGAATTTATTAAAGTGTTTTAAATTGTAAGTTATGATTTCGTAAACGACTAGAGAATATGGAGGGTTTATGATTTATGGTTTATTAGAGAGCTTGAGGTTTTAAATTGATTCTACGATTTACGAATTATAAGTATTTAATTTTGAGCTTGAAGAGATAATGGTAAAATTTTTGTTTGGAATATTTTGGAAGATATGAAATCGACTTTGAAGGAAATTTTAAATATTTAAAATTTGCTCATATGATCTATGATATATAAAGTTATTTAGATTTCGATTTTAAAAGCCTTGATTATGGATATTTAAATCTTGGTGAAAAAAAAATAAAAAATATTTTGAAGAGTAGTTGTGACTTATTGGAAGCTAGATATACACATTGGAAGGATATAGAGTTAGATTCGGGAGTTATTTAAATGTTTTATTTTGTAATATGAATTTCGGCTGATAAAAGTATTTAAATGTTGAGTTTAAGATTTTGGAAAAAAAAGTAATTAATATTCGATTTGCGAGGTACAAGGTTTGTTTTGAGATTGACTAGAAATTTATATTTTGATTAAAGTTGACAGTCTAAGATAATTAAAATTTTAGCAGAGTATCTTGAAAATTTATTGAGAAGTTTTCGAAGAACTTGAAATCTTAGATTAAATCATATATTGGTAGAGGACTAAGAAGCAAGTAAGGTCACCCTAGTGAGATAGAAGTATTCCACATTAGATTGCCATGCCACCTATGATTATGATATTGCATGCACAAGTATAGTTAGTCATCGACCAAACCGATGAACATATCTTTGACTTACTCGACCTTCCCTCAAATCTAGATCTTTATTCGTGACATCTAATTGTTTGAAACTTAGAAATGACTAGAACCATCCCCTCGGCCATACCCTTATCTATGGGACCATTTTCTCTCTAGAAACTGTGCCTCTAACTTATCTTAACTTGATCTACGAGATTTCATAAATTATCTTATTTTGTGCTTTAACCTTTTTTTTGCATTAATTAGTATCTTATGAAAACCCACTTTCTATTTTTGATCATTCGGCGTTCCTATCGTGACTTTGATATTTGGAGCACAACACTAGACTTTTCCTTCCAACCAATTATACATGCAAGACCTAGACGAGCTCACCTTCGTGTAGGTATATCATGTCCCACTAAAACACGTCTCCTTATACTCTATTTTTATGGTACGACTTTTGGGTCATAAAGACTCAACCATAACCCTTACCATGGTACCGATATACTTTGACTATATATTTGGACTAAATCTTGACTCAAAATTTTCGGCCGATCGCGAGCTACTAAATCCGTTAAATACTTAAACTTGCGTTTTATCTTGACTGTTTAACCATTGTCATTATTTTCATGTCTCATCTCGATTCACTTAGACACATAACGTCTTTAGCTCTTCAATGTTGCAACCCTTACTCTTTTCCCTTCTCACTAAATTGCTTGTCGTATTTCACCTTGATTCCTCTATGCTCTATGCAATTTTGCTCATGTTATGATTTCCTTGCTCGAAGATGAATGTGATCATGACAATTTTGGGTTAGTAGAGGCAAGATTGGAGGACCCCACAACAGGGATAAATAATGTAGGGGTTAAGATAATTACGAGATTATGAGGTATAGATGAGACGTGAATGAAAATGTGCGATATATCTAAATAGATGAGTTAAGGAATAATATATATGTTTTGACGAAACACTCAAGGATAAATAGACTTCCCGAATTTAAAACTTTGTTTTAAGGTAACTAAATATCGAGCGAAGAATCGTCTAAAGTGATTGGTGGTTTAAGAGCCAAATTTATATATAAAATTTAAGGATGCAAATTTTTGGATGAAGACAATGTTGACGTTATGATGATATTATTTTCAAGGATAACCAATTGTTGAAGAAAGAAACCTTTATATTTTGATTAAAATTTTAAAATGATTATGACTATGAAGTTAAGATGAGTTTCATTTCGACCATCAAAAAGATGATATTGTTGAATTCAATTTTTGAGAGAGACTAATAAATATTATAGAAAATTTTCAATTATGATGATAGAAGATTGAGTTATAAAGATATATCGTTAGTTTTCGAGATTTATCGAACATTGCAGACGGACTTTTATTTTGGTACTTAGGGATGCATTGTGCATTGACCAATAAATACAAATTTATAGTAAGAAGATTCTAACTTTTACTTGAGCCAAATTGGTTGGAGATTTTCGAATTTTAATTTTAGAGGAAATCATAACTGGAAAGACATATATAAGTGAGCTAGTATAAATGGAGATTATGGAATTCAAAATTTGAGACTATTCTATGACGAGATAGAGGAAGTTGAAGTATATTTATAATCATATTTGTTTTGTTTAATTTTTGAGGGGGCATAGTACGAAAGTAATTCTTGGGAAGAATGATTTATGATAAGTGAATATTGATGATATCAAAGGATTAAGGAATTATTACCTACTTATGAGGTTGTCCCTTTTAAGGTTAATGTTAAGGTTGATTGAGCTTAGTCATTGATCGATTGTCATGTGCATGATCGTAATCTAAAAACATCAAAATTTTGTTCTAGTCAATCGAATGACTCATTGCCATTAAAATATCACTCGCCTCCTCGGCGAATATTTCGTTTGCATTCTCGTGATCTCGTATACCTATTCGAATAAACCCATTCCATCCCCTTCGTCCTACCTACCCTAATTTTTCCTAAATTTCGAGGACGAAATTCTTTTAAGTTAGGTAGGATGTAAAACCCCTAAATTTCTACTATATATTTTTGGTGCTATTTTAATTTTTGTACGCCGCGTAGTCGTATTGTACATTGTGCGCAAATTACGTTTATGCGTGAAAGCTCGACGAGTACGAATATGTGCGAGCGTACATATTTTTGGAAAACATTAATTTTATTTTTAATATATAATAATTATTGTATCTATATATTTTTAAAATTTTGAAAAGTATCGTATCGGGATGGCCAAGTCTTATTATTATTTTTATTTAATTGTAAAAGGCTAACTTATTTAATAGTGGCAATTTAGAATTATTATTTTATGCAAATATTCTTAAACATGAGGTACATGAATTTTTATTCATAAATATAATTTCATTTTTAAATTTTTTATATTAATATTTTATAATTCAAAAAGATATTTAAAAATATTATTATTTTCGAAATTATTATTATTGGTATTTTTGGAAAATATATTTGAAATTATTGTAGCCATTTTAAATCTCGATTTAATTTCATGGATTTATTTTAAATAGTTAAAAGATAGAATTTATACTTAAATTGAGTTAGATTGTCTAGTTTTAAATTGGAATTTAATTTGAGTTTGGATTTGATTATTGTTTGAAATTGGGTTTTAAATTAATCCTAATGTTTATCTAACTGGGTATTCCCACCACCTATAAAAGGAGAGGTACTCCTCCATAATTCTCAACCAAAAATTTCTACCCCATTGTGCATCGTGTCCGTGCCTCCCATCCACTATAATCCCCACCAATACAAATACATTCTTTTTCCCGTCCGACGATCCCGGACGTCCATCCATGTTGTGTCGAACACACACCGACACGATAAAATCCCCTAAACCTAATTTCGTCCCCGGTGTCCTTCAACCTAGCAACTCCCATACAACTCCTACGACCACCACACTCGCCCCGTCGCCCCGTCGCCATCGTCGCCACCACTGCCTTCTCCGACTTCCGTCGTCACCACCACACCCACCATCGGCCCAATGGCAGCACCACCGCCATTAACAACCACACCACCACCAAGCCCCACACCACCGTTCCGACTCTACTGCCAACGCCACCAACTCCACCGCCAACCACCGTGGCCGACACCACGACCCGCCGCCACCGCACAGTCGAATCCCAAATCCGTCATCACCACCAAAACACCAGAAAAACAAAACAAGAAAAATAAAAACCCAAATCTCACCTCATCCGCGGTGCTCCTCCACGACAAATCGTCGCATCCCGCTGTGGATGGCAGCTCGCAACCGTCGGACCTCCACTCCTCGCCGCCCGCCGGCGTACGGCGTCCGCTTCTCGAGCGCCGCCCCTCCTTAGCAATCGCCTCCGTGCGACCCAGCGCCCCGCGGACCCGCCGTCTTCCCGCGGCGCCGTCCCACCAGCGCCGCCTCGGGCGCCTCCCACCGGCGCCCATCCGCCGAGACGCGCCCGACCTCCGACTTCCACTCCAGCAGAGCACCACCTCCGCGCCGGTAGAACGACGACCACCGCGTCCTCCACCGAAGTCGTCGACCGTCCGTACGCTTATGGTCCGGCGACCTCCGCCTCCTCCACAAGCCCAGCGCTCGGCCGCGCCGGCCAACCCTCCGCCGATGGTGAGAAACCCCTTTCCCATTTCTCTATCTCTCTCTTCCGAACTTCCCCTCTCGAACTCATCTCTCTCTCAATGGAAATTGGGGAAAGAACCGTAGGTTTTATTAATATTTATTATTACTGTCATAATTATTATTATTATTATTATTATTATTTGTATTATTATAACTCATATGAATATCATTATTATTATTACTTTTTATTATTATTATTAGTTAATGTTATTATTTTATTATTTTCTAGCAAAATTTAAGGTTAGTTTACAACAATGAAATATTCTTCTAGATTATATCTGCTACCTATAAACATATATATTTTGAAAAAGATATGGGTTTTTGGTCTAAAAATGATTTGGTAATATTCTTCAAATATTATCTAAAATATATTCTAGTATTCTCCATAAAATTCTATTTTTCCAACTTATAGTAATTATGCCTAAAAACGATTTGAGATTTTAGTATTTTTCAAAAACAAATCTAGTCTTAAATTTATTATAAATATTTTCTAAAAATAAGTTATATTTATTTTGCAAATTCCCTTGTTGATTATTATCGTCGTTGATCATGACTAATCCCATGTTCCTATTTTCTCCCGATTTGGACCACTACATCGACTATGGCTATTGGACTACTGAGACATGTCAGAAAATACCGTACTACACTAGGCTACCCATCAGGCAAGATACCTTGCCATTATACTGTTTATATTTAGTCTGTATTTTTATTACATATCACTGTTCATTTATTTCTAGTTCTTGATTACTGCCTGCTCAGTGATATTAGATGTACTTTATTATTTATCCTTTGATTGCATGTGGACCTAGAGTTAAGGGACTACCGTTGTAGTGTATTGCATATACCTTGACACAGTTGTACCACGAGGATGTGTGAGATGAGTATCATGTAGAGGTTCTTGCGTGTGGGCTGATCCTCCATGTGCTTGCGTTAGGGCTAACTGCTAATAGAGGTGTGTGAGGAGACTTAGCAGTTAGTAGTGATACATGGTCGTGGATGCGACTTGACAGATACATTGGGTGGGAAGAACATCTCCTTGTCGTTTGGGCTTCGATTGCACTTCCCTTGTAACCCGAAAGCTCCGCTGGAGATACGGGTATGAGCCTCTCATGTTGGCCACTGTCATTTTTGAACGTCATGCTCTCGGTCACTGGTGCCCAAGTGGGGACTATACTAGATCCCATTACAGCCTGGGCTCATGCGAGGAAAGGTTTATTCTCACTGCATGTTCACTTTAGTTTGGTTAGATTACCTTATAGTGTCTTGTCACTTTCTTTGATTATGGCATATTTTATATTCAGTATTATATGGCATGTTGATGTATCTTGCTACGTCCCTTTGAGGACCTGTTTATCTCGCCAGGTGTGTGTTCTTGTGTTTCGCAGGTGTTCTAGCCGTGGCCATGATCGTCACTATTTTTTCGAGGATGATTGCACTTCGATCGTCTTCACTTCGCCCGCCAAACTCGTTTTATTTTCCATGTACTTTTCCTTACTTTTTGTAGTAGATTTGTCTCCGCCCAACGATTGTATACATGACAAATTCAAAATTACTTTTATATCATGTTTATCTTAGTGGATGAGATTAGTACCTTGGTTACTGTATTTTACAGCTTATGTATATATACGAGGGTCCATATACTTCGTATGTATACAGCTGGGATGATTACGTTTTAGTCCTATGTATTTTGGGACTGGGCGTTACAAGTTCTTAGAAGGATTATCCACGACAATAGCCTCCAATTCATGAGCCACGCATTCCAGCGATTCTGTGACAAAAACCGGATACAGAATATGGCCTCAACGACTTACAATCCTGTGGCTAATGGACTAGCCGAGCCATTTAACAAAACTAGTGTCACGACCCGCACCCGATATAAGGGTACGTGTATGTGACAATGCCCAGCCCTCACCGTAAAAACGGCATGGAACGCTGTAGGTTTTCTACTCTAACAACAGTTTATATATATATCAAAAACCTGTCGAGAATATGGTCAACTCCAAATGGAGGACAAGCAATGAATATATATGAGTGCTCAATCACAACTCTAAGATGATAAAGTAAAGACTGAAAGATAAAGACAACAAGACGATAAAATATAACCTGTCAAGTCCAACACAAAGAATATACAAGTCCAAGTCTCTAATACAATCCAAAATATAACAGTCTCAAAAGTAACTGGAGACAAGGTCCAGTACAAATAACTCTAACTAAGCAATAGGTAAAGTCTCATCAGGCGGAGCTAAGCCCTGCTGGACCAAGGTCTCCAAGTCTAAGTCGACTACGTCATCCGGACCGTAGTAGGTACTGTAATCCCCCTCATCAGCATCTGTAATATTTTGTCAACATATCCAGTCAGGATGGAACGAGTACAATCAACTAACAACAGTTCACAAGATATGACAAAAGCTATAAGACTGTAAATAGAGAGTATGCACAAGAAATCATAGAATGTACATGTGAGTATCATGGCATGGTAAGCTGTAAATCTAGAGCTAGAACAAGGCAAGTAAACTGATCATGGCATGTACAAGAATCAAGAATCATCTATCTAGGTGTGTGAGTACTAGTTTCAACATGTGGCCGGCTTGTGTCTGCACAAGGTCTACTAATCAGCCAATCCTACGTGGAGTGTAGGATTGGTATCATTCAAGGTCTACAAGAATGAACAAGGCGGATAATGACCACACATTTATACTAGTACTCTCCGTCCCCGACTGGTAGAGTGGATCCAAGCAAGACACGTTACGACACAGGATTCTACGAGAAGGGAGCAAGTCTCCTCGAGAATCGGTGTCCATATACTGCACAAGAACTACAAGGGGGCTTGCACAAGATATACCAAGATAACGAGGAATAACATATCATGTCGGGATCCATGAATACCAATCCGCGTGACCAATGTGTCGAGAACAAGCATATCGACACTAATTACATGAATTATAACAATCATCGTAAATTGAAAAATTGTCAGAGAATGTACTCGCCTGTAATATGATAAAGTATGTCAACGGGATCCAATACAGCATCTCGAGGACCTATAGAGAACAAGACGTATCAATACTATGTTTTAGGAAGTAAAGTCAATTCAAATTAAACCCTATTAAGTCATTCTAGGTCAAGACAAGTCTAGTTGGGTCAACCTTGGTCATGGGAGAGTATTGGAAGTCAACCCGTATCAACTAGGTCGAAAGTTAACATACAGTTGACTTTTGGTCAACGGGTCAACTCCAGTCAACTCTAAGTCAACCGTAGGTCAATCCTAGGTCAATGGTGACTAACAGTTGACTTTTGGTCAATCGCTCAAGTCTAATGGAATTTGGGACTAAATTGGATAAAGTGTTGACCTATAGTTGACTTTTGGTCTAAAAAGTCAACCGTGGTCAACCAAGGTCAAGACTAGGTCTAGACGACTATTTCTAATCATTACCAACCCTTACAACCCATATCCGAGTCTATCTTGGACTCCTAAACCCGTATCTTGGCCGTAGGCCAATATCCTAATTTACCCTTTACAAAGGTAAATTTTTAGCCTAGGTGAATACCAAGTTAGCCTACCTACGCTTGGTATTTCGACCCGTGCTCCCTAGGGTAGTAGGATACTAGCATATACATTCATTAACTACCAAGCTTCCAAGGTAGAGTGGACGTCTAGTCCATCTTACGGCCTATTGCCGATATCTTGAATATCTAAAGATACGCAATTGTACGGCATGATACCGTCGTCCTACAACCCCGATTTCAACTCGGGAGCCTACCGGCAAAGTCTAATTTATATAATCTAGGTCTCCCCCAAGTTTCAACTCGTTTTGACACTCGGAGCTCGATTTCACCCTCTAACTCGATCTCCTCTATATTTCTCTTCTCATTCCTCTTCTAATTCCTATTCTAATTCTTCTCTTCCTAATTCTTCCAATTCTTCTTCTCCTAATTCTTCCTATTCTTCTAATTCTTTTTCCTATTTTCCTTTCCCTCATTCTCTTCTAATCCTCTTCTCATTCTTCTTCTTAACTCTTCTTCTAACTTCTTCTTCCTATTCTTCCTCTAATTCTTCTTCTAACTTCTTCTTCCTAATTCTCTTCCTCTAACTATCTAACTATCTAATTATCTATATATATATATATATATATATATATATATATATATATATATATATATACATATATATCTACATAGGGGGGTTTATAGGGGTTAATGGGGGTATATAGGAGCTAAAAGGGGGAAGAACTGGCAGCCACTGCTGCTGCCAGTGCTTGGCTGCTGCTGCAGCTGCGTATGCTGCTGCTACTGCTACCAGCTGCTGCTGCAGCTGGTAATGCTGCTGCCACTGCTGTTCTTCTTATTCTTCTTCATCTTCTAATTCTTTCTCTACTTCTTCTCCTCCATATATATATATATATATATATATATATATATATATATATATATATATATATATATATATTTATATATATATATATATATATATATATATATATATATATATACATTCACATACATATCTATATATAAATACTTACACATACATAATTATATAGACACACACACACATGTCTATATATATATATCTATATACATATATACATAGGCACATACACACTCAAACACACACACACTCACACAAAAACACACACACACTCTCCCAACCACTCTCACACACCACCATCACCACTCTCATGACACCATCACCACCACCACTCTCTACACACACACAATACATATAAATAAATACACACATATACATACATATATACATATATATATATATATCACTATAAAAAAATATATATATATATATATATATATATATATATATATATATATATATACCACTCTAATGGAAAACTCCCAAAGAAATCTCTAACCTAGATTTTTAGGAAAACCTATGAAATCTGTGGGCAAAATGTAGAGGAGGGTCTCCTCTACATTTATGGTGAAGAAAATAAATGCAAAAAGAGAATTAAATGGGGAATTTAAAGCTTACCTAAAGTTGGTTCTTCTTGGAGAAGGAAGAGCTTCAAAAGAAAGAAAGAAATGGTGAGAAGGAGTTTACTTTTAGGTGAAGAAAGAGAGAGGGGAGTGGCTCCTCTTGGCCAGCCATGGTGGGGTTATTGGGTTTGGATGGTGATCCAATAAGCCCCCAAACCCAATAGACTTGGTTTGGTTTGAATTGAATTCTGTTTGGTTCAGTTTGTTTCAGTTTAACTCTAATTAACTAATTAAGCCTCTAAAAAGACTAATTAAGCCATGGAAGTTGGGTTTATGGTTTCTAGCCTAGTTAGGATGGTATGTGGGCCAAGTCCAGCTAGTATGTGGGTCGCACTAGTGTCCAGGCTACCCGGGTCTCCAACTTAAGTCCAAATTGGATAAAATCCAAACCAAATCAAACAAATCCCTAAAAATCATATAAAATCAAATAAAATTCCTAAAAATCATAAAACTTGGAAAATAACGAAAATACCCCTAATTCAAAAACTGGGGGTGACAAATCTACCCTCCTTAAAAAAATAATTCGTCCTCGAAATTGAATGAGAACTAACACTGCAATCATGAATTGAACATGGAAGGAAAAGAAAGAATTTTACCTCAAGGCTCGAAGAGATATGGGAATCGCTCCCGTATGTCGTCCTTTCTCTCCCAGGTAGACTCACCTGGAGAGTGGTGTCTCCATGCAACGCGAACGAAGGGAATGACCTGGTTCCGGAGCACCTTCTCTCTTCGGTCCAAGATCTCAACCGGCTTCTCTGGATAGCTGAGTGTCGGTCCCACTTTGATCTAGGAGTGGTCCAAGATGTGACTGGGATCTGCCACGTACCGTCTCAGCTGCGACACGTGAAACACGCTGTGCACTCCCTCTAGTGCGGGCGGTAACTCCAGTCGGTAAGCCACTGCACTGACCCTGCCCAAGATACAGAATGGTCTGATGTATCGTGGACTAAGCTTCCCGTCGCCACCAAAACGAATCGTGCCACGCGTCGAAGAAATTTGCAGAAACACAAGATCATCAAACTAGAACAAAAACACAAGACTTAAAGCTTGATCTAAAATAATCATAATCAGACTCAAATACTAAAAAAAATCTAAACTATACCTCAAACTCCAATGGCCTCCGGTGGCTATCGGCCCAATGCCGCTGCCTATCCTGCGCCACCCAAAGTCTATCTCTGATAACTATGACCTCCTCTGCAGCATCTACTACCATCTCAGGGCCAAGCAAAACCCTCTCGCCGACATCATCCCAAGACAAGGGAGTACGGCACCTCCGTCCGTATAGAGCCTCAAAAGGTGACATCTCTATACTGGCTTGGTAGCTGTTGTTGTAAGCAAACTCTACCAAGTGAAGGTGGTCCTCCCAAGATCCCCCGAAGTCCAAAACATAGGTACGAAGCATATTCTCGAGGGTCTGAATCGTCCTCTCCGACTGCCCGTCTGTCTGAGGGTGGTATGTGGTACTGAACTTGAGCGATGTGCCCAAGCTAAGCTGCATACTCCTCCAGAAGTGGGAAGTGAATCGGCTGTCCCGATCCGAGACTATACTCACTGGAACCCCGTGCAATCGGACTATCTGCCGTACGTACATCTCGGCCAACCTCTCCGTAGACAAACCCACCTTGAAAGGCAAAAAGTTGGTCGATTTGGTCAATCGATCAACAAGGACCCAAATCGCATCCTTCCCTCCTGGAGAGCGCGGAAGCCCTGATACAAAGTCCATAGAGAAATGCTCCCACTTCCACTAAGGAAAGGGTAGTGGCTGGAGCAATCACCGGGTCTCTGTCTCCCAGCTTTCACCTGCTGGCACACCAAGCATCTAGAAACGAACTGAGCTACCTCTCGTTTCATGCCATACCACCAAATATGCTGTCTCAAGTCTCTATACATCTTGTTGGCTCCTGGATGCATAGAGTACTGAAAACGATGCGCCTCCTGAAGAACCTCCTCCCGAAGTCCTCCGCTCGGCATACACAATCTGGTACCATGCCTCAACGACCCATCCCCCGCTATAGAGAACTCATCCAACAGTCCTGCCTGGACCTGCTCCCTGTTGACTCTCAGGCCTCATCCTTAAACTGAGCTTCCCTGACTCTGTCCATCAGCTCCGACTACACCTGGAGACCCCACATCTGTGCCTCGAATCCAGGAACTATCACCTCTATGCCCAAACTCTCCAGATCTGCCAGAAGGTGACGTTCTATCGTCAAACACATGGCCACGGAATACCTGCTCAAAGCATCCGTGACCACGTTGGCCTTCCTCGGATGGTACTGTAAGGATATATCAAAATCCTTCATCAGCTCTAACCATCGCCTCTGCCTCATATTCAGCTCCTTCTGGGTAAATCCGTACTTCAAGCTCTTATGATCTGTATATATCTCAACTCGCTCTCCGTATAGATAGTGTTTCCATAGCTTCAAAGCAAAGATGACCGCTGCCAGCTCCAGATCGTGGGTAGGGTAGTTCCTCTCATGAGGACGTAACTGCCTAGATGCATAGGCAATCACCTTCCCGTGCTGCTGAAGTACACAATCCAAACCCCGTTCTGAAGCGTCAATGTAGATCATATAACCACCAGATCCAGATGGCAGCGTCAAGATAGGAGCTGTAGTCAACCTCGCCTTCAGCTCCTTGAAGGCGGCCTGGCACTCCTAGGACCAAACAAACTCCTCGTCCTTCCTGGTAAGGCGGGTCATCGGCTAGGCAATCCTGGAAAAGTCCTGCACGAACCTCCGGTAATAACCTGCCAGACCCAGAAAACTCCGAACCTCTGCTACTGAGCTCGGCGTAGACCAGGACTCCAATGTAGAAATCTTCTTCGGATCCACTGAAATCCCCTCGCCAGAGACATCATAGACTAGGAACTCCACGAGATCCAAGAAGAACTCGCACTTGGACAGCTTCCCATACAGCTGCTCCCTCTTGAGAGTGTCCAGCACAATCCTCAGGTGCTTCTCGTGCTCCTCTGGTGTCTTCGAATAGATGAGAATGTCATCAATGATGACCACCACAAACTTGTCAAGGTACTGATGAAATACCTTGTTCATCAAGTTCATGAATACCGCCGGGGCGTTGGTCAACCCAAACGGCATGACGGGATTATACTGGCCATAGCGAGTCCGAAAGGCAGTCTTCGGATGTCATCTCGCTTCACCTACAGCTGATGGTACCCGGTACGCAAGTCGATCTTCGAGAACACCCTCATCCCGCTCAACTGGTCGAACAAGTCATCAATCCTTGGCAAAGGATACTTATTGTTGAGCGCCCTGTAATCAATACACAGACGTACCGTATATTACTTCTTGGGGACAAAAAAACTGGCGTGCCCCAAGGTGAAGAACTAGATTGAATAAAGCCCTTATCCTCCAGCTCGTCGACCTGTTTCTTCAGCTCCGCTAACTCACTGTTGTTGATTCTATAGACGTGCTGGGAGATAGGCTCAGCGCCCGGTACTAGGTCTATAGAAAACTCAACATCATGATCTTGCGGCAACCCGGGCAGCTCCTCAGGAAAGACATCCAAGAACTCTGAAATAAGTGGATGTGGCAACACCGATCCCGCCAACAATGCTCCACAGAATCCATCTCCCTCCTCCGCTGCACCCCTGGTGAACTCATACTCCGGCTCTCCCGGCGGCCTTAACAGAATCCTGCCCCCTCTGCAGTCCATGCTAGTGTGGTGCATGCTTAACCAGTCCATACCGAGTACCACATCGTAACTCGGAAGTGGCATTACGAGCAAACACGTACTCAGTTCCCGACCTCTCAAAGAAACTCTCCGCCCCTTGCAAACATTATTAACCAGGATGATGCCATTCCCAGTCATAATCTTGAAGTCCTACCAAGATACTCAGCAATGATATTGTGCCTAAGAGCAAAAGAAACAGACACAAAACTGTGCGTAGCACCAGAATCAAACAAGGCTAAAGCTGGAAAAGAATCGAGCAGAATAGAACCTGTGACAACATCCGCTATAGGCTCCATCTCCTCGGCTGCAAGAGCAAAGGCTCTACCCTAACCACCCTGCTGCTGGTGGTGCTGTACAAACTGCTGCTGCTGGGTCGGATGTGGACCCCTCGGCTGTACCGCAAGTACTCTCGCCGGTGCCCCCTGAGCTGCTACCGCTCCACGGGCTACCCTGCGAGGGTTTGTAGAACAATCTCTCAACTGATGTCCAGCCTCCCCGTAGTAGAGGCACATGTCCAGCCTCTTCCGACAGACCTTCCAGATGTGACCAGGCTTCTTGCAGTAGTCACAAGGAGCCCCATGCTGTGCCTGCCTCTGCTGAGTGTGCTGCATCTGCTGAACCGGTGCTCTGGCCTGAACCTGCGGCTGGTGATTGCTGGAAAGACCGATCCTAAAGCTGAGGGCGCTTAGCAGCCCCCCGCACTGCTAGTAGTCTTCGAGAAAAGATCACGCACACTCTTGGGCTTCAAGCCCCACTCCCGCTCTACCTTGCGGGCCACCACGTAGATCTGGGTATAAGTCTCATAGAAGGAGGGAATGAGGATCTTGATATCCCAAGTCAGCCCCTCCCTGAAACGGCTCACCCTGAACTCCGAGTCTCGAACCATGTACTCCGCGTATCGGCTCAGACGGTCGAACTCCGTGGCGTACTCCTCCATATATAAACTTTCCTGTTGCAGATCCTGGAACTGCCGCACCAGGTCGATCTTGTCCGTAGGGAAAAAGAACTTCTCCTTGAAGAGAAGCTTGAACTCTGCCCAAGTATGGCCCTCTCTAGCTAGGGCTGGCTCGTTTCTGAACCAAGTGCGTGCAATGTCTAACAACTGCAAACCTACCGTCTCGACCTTCAGGTCGTCTGCCAGGCGAGAGGCCCTCATCTGCCGCTCGATATCCTCGAGCCAATCATCTGCATGGACCACACCCTCGGTCTGTAGAAGCATGGAAAAGAATAAAGAAAGAT
This sequence comes from Iris pallida, assembly GCA_029216955.1. Taxonomy (NCBI): domain Eukaryota; kingdom Viridiplantae; phylum Streptophyta; class Magnoliopsida; order Asparagales; family Iridaceae; genus Iris; species Iris pallida. The sequence continues at coordinate 11,046,376 of JANAVB010039219.1, read as the reverse complement.
CCATGCGGCCAGAGAGCCCCATGCGGCTCAGAGAGTTCATGCGGCTCAAGTATCCATGCGGCTCAGGGATCCATGCGGCTCAAATGACTATGCGGCTTGATAAGGCCCATGCGGCTCAGAAGAGAAACCATGTGGCTTGTAAAATAATTCTTCCCTTCGTCCTATACTGTATTAATTACCTTGACGGCTGACAGCTCTGACAGGATGACAGTCCTAACACAAAGATATCATTATGACTCCCACATAATGACGGACTCATAGGGAAGCGAAGAAAATCTCTGACACAATCCCCCAAGATTCAAAAACTGTTATGCCGTCTTGACAAATGGACAGTCGTATGCGGCTCAAGAAGAGACCATCCTATGCGGCCCAAATAGAGGCTCCTCCATGCGGCTCACGAAGACTAGCCCCATACGGCTCACGAGGACTATCTCCATGCGGTTCACTAATGCGGTCATCCACACTCATGCGGCTCAAATCATTATCATGCGGTCCAAGTGGTCAGGAGGCCACTCTCAAGCAGCCTTGACACGTAGCCAGCCTTATGCGGCCCAATGAGGAGTAACTTTCCTGCGGCTCAAATTTTTGCTGTTACGACACGTGGCATGATAGCAGGGCACGTGGCATCAGATTGATCGAAATCCCTCAACAAATCCTAATAAAATATTGGGATCAAATTAGATCATTTGAAAATAAGCAAATTAAAGACACGTATCGAGAAATCCGAGGTTGGCATGACAAATCAGGAGGATTTATGTCAATCAGTACTAATTACCTACAAAAGATTTGATGCAATCATATTTATTGCTTAAATCAAAATGAACGGCCCAGATCTCATGATCCTTAGCCGCCGACTTTTAAGAATGGGCAATCATTGTAAACCCTAATGAGGCCCCCCACTCTTATAAATAGCAGGGTGCCATTCCCTTGCATATGGAGATAGATAGGGAGAGAGATAGAGACATACACAGAGACAAGAAGAGAGATAAAGACATACACAGAGATAAAGAGAGATATACAGAGAGAGACATAGAGAGCCAGAGAGCCTGAAGAGAGAGCATTTCTTCATCAACGCCCAGCAGTTCTTCTACAGAGCCAAGGCTGCACCCGATCGTCCAAGGAGTAAGGCAGAGCTGCCGTCGCTTTCTCGAGCCTCTACCGTCACCCCCCAGAATCTAAAATAAACAATTATACTTAGATTGCTGTACCTAGGTTTTTGTCCATAGGCTTTCTTTGTACAATCGAGTTTGTATTGTAAAGTAAAACTCCAGTCCTCCGATAATTGTTCTGTTCTTTTATATTTCATGGCAAACATGATGGCGACTCTTCTGGGGACAAACTTCTCCACGGCAGAGGAGTTGGTGACGCAATCAGATGCAGCCAAACTTGGCTCCACGCAACAAAAGATGGTCGTCTGCTTCGACCAACAAGCGTTTGAAGAAATGCTCTCTGAGGGAAGCGCTGGTCCGGTCGAGAAGCAAACCCGCACAAAGAAAGCTCGCAGCGAGTGGAGGCCAAATTCATTTGCTCCTCTCCAAGCTCTGGACGGAGTACTCTCTGCTATCCAAGATGGCGAAGGCGACTCTCATACGGCTCCACCTCGAGCCATAGAGGACTCTGCTGTCCCCAAGTTCGGCCAAGGAAAGCACTACGATGCTGGACTTGCAGGGACAAAGAGTGATTCCATGCGCCCCAAGAAGAAGCCGAATACTCATGTGGCCAAGTCTGCCAACCACATGCAGGATGCTCATGCGGCTGAAATTGCCAACCGCATGAAGGAGGTCTATGCGGCCAGATCATCCAGCCGCATGAAGAAAACTCATGCGGTCGAGACTCCCAGCCCCATGAAGAAAGCCTATGCGGCCACAACTGCCAGCCGCATGAAGATTATGGATGGCAGCCGCATGGCGCCTACTCCGCGTGGCTCTGTCTTCGATCGCCTCTCCTTTGGTCCTGATCTCCTGTGCTCCCAAGAAGATATGTCTGACTTTCTCCAGTACAACTTAGACTCTTCCTACTATGTGCCCTCACGCACTAGAGTAAAGAAGTCTAAGGCTGCACGAGCTTGGCAAGTTCGGTCCGCTGATCCGATCTCTGACCATCCGAGCATCCCACATACTGTTATGCGGGCCTCAGATGGAAAGTTGTACAAAACCACTCGAGTCCAGCCTCCGGCGGCAAACGGACAGAGAGGTTCCCAAAAGTCTCCCAAAATCCAGGGAGCAAACATGGTCGATCCAGGCCTCTCTGACTTGCGTGAGGCCATCCTCCAAAAATGCAAGGAAAGAAAAGGGGTATCAGGGAGCAAGGATTCCTCCCATGGACGTCACTGCACCCAAGTCATCGTCAACTGCTGTTGCAATAACGCGATGGTGCAAAAAGACCGACAATCCGTCTTTCAAAGACTGCAACAGCCGTCTTCAGAAGACGAGGCACTTCCCGTCGTCTCCTGCAACTCTGCTCAGAAAGTCCCCGCCGATGGGAGAGGGAAGAAGACGAACGTTCCCAGCCCAAAGATTTCGACCACTATGACTAAGAGACTGTCGTCTAAGCAGGTGCCCACCACCGGAGTTTTCCAAGGTACCCGTTCTAAGACGAAATCTGCTACAGTGGGAGATTCGTCGTCCACACCACTGGAGGTTGCTGGGACTGGGGGTAGCACTCCTCCGAACCTCCACGATAATCCGATGTTCCAAGAAGACGAGTCGGGGGAAACAACTCTCCCATTAGATGCAGCAAACCCCGACGTCCCCGAGGACGTCCACAACTCCCAAGATGATGCGAACTCGGAAACTGGGGGTACTATTCCTTCTGAGTCCGAACCAGAGAAAGACATTCCCACATACCCCGATGATTTCTCATTACAGGAGTATGACTCGGAAGACACGTCCTCTACTGGGCCATCTATCTCTCCTCCCGTACGGACGGTATTAATGACGGACAGCAACCAAGGTGGTTCCAGTGATCGTCAACGCATCGACACTATGGAGGCCATACTGCTTGCCTTGTTCAAGTCTGTGGACGAGATCAAAGCGGCCCTTCTAACTCTGCAAGGAGGGACACCTGGCCTAACAAGTGCGGGTCCTGCGGTCAATGCGGACTCGAATTCAGCGGTACCGAACCTGGGCAACAATCCTCCTAAAGTAACGGCCCCTACCGCTGTGGATGAGGCCCGGGAAGCAAGAAGAGAGGTCCAGGAGCTCCGAGCCATGTTTTACGCTCGAGAAAACTCTCATGACCTCAGAATACGGCAACCGTACCCTGCTGCATGGAGGGATGTCCCCTTCCCACCAAAATATAAGCCGTTCAATATCAATCCTTATGATGGCAAGACCTCCGCAAGTCGGTACATCACTTACTTCGAGGTTACCACCGACCATCTGCCCCATGACGATGCTATCCTCACACGATTATTCATCGGGGCATTGGAAGGAGTCGCCTTCGACTGGTATCGCAACCTTCCAGACAACTGCATCCACTCCTTCGTCGGCTTCAAGCGCATGTTCTTGGAGAGATTCTACGAAGTTGGACAGGATGTCACAATGTCCACCCTCATGGACGTCGTCCAAGGGAAGAAAGAGCTGACAAGGAATTACATTGAGCGGTTTCGCCAAACCGCAATAAAGCTGCCGCCTGGAAATCTGGATTCCTCCCTGATTAAAATTTGCGAAAAGAGATTGCTCCCAACAATCAGTCTCTGGATGGGCGAAAGTGAATTCAAGGACTGGAAGACATTTATCATCAGTGCTACAAGTGCCGAAGAACGGTTGAAGAAGGCTCGCCAACTGGGATTGCACATCTCAGAGGGAGAGGACAAGGACAGGCGTCCCAACGCCAACACCAACAATAGGGGTAGCTCCACCAACAATCGGGACAACAAGGGCAAGCAGGCTATGGTGGCCGACACAGCCCAGAAACCTGAGTCAAAATCGGCAGACAAACAATGGCCGCAAATCACTTACTCCTTCGAAGACGGTCACGTCAAGCCCATCTTGGACATGCTCATATAAGGAGACAGAATTCAGCTTCCTCCACCAAGATGGAAACCTCGGCCGACAGAAATAGAGAATCCAAAGTACTGCCATTACCACCGCTACATCTACCATGCTACACACGACTGTTACCAGCTAAAATTGTACATCCAAAATCTCATTGATTCGAACGCCCTGGCCATTGATTTCGAAGAGGTAACCGTGCCAGCCAATATGGTATCAGTATAATTTGGCAGCTTTCCTCCAACATAAACTCAAGACGGTGTGGTCCCATCCCTCTGGCGACAATAGAGATTGTTAATCTTCCACCTCCCCGAGATCAGGCTGCTGGTCTAGTGCCCCTCACCAAGTCACGAGGGGAGGTCATGTGGGTCCATCCAGACTTGGTATCAGAGATGACTCAGCCCACACCATCTTCCATTTGCAAAAAGAAGAGTGGAAAACTCAGGTCCTGCCGTACAATCTCGGCAGATATCGAAGAAGCCACAGCCGTCGTCACTCGGTCTGCGACACAATCCCAACCGGTGGATGATAACTCGGCTAAAGATCATCTGCCCGCTACAACTGACGCTCCAGGACCGGCTCAGCCTCCGACGACCGACAAGCCTAGGCCGAAGGAGACTCGTTTTGACAAATCCCTCCGAAAAGAGGCACCGCAGGGGCTGGAGAAGCCCTACAACTTTGACATCTTGGCACAATTGGCCAACACACCGGCCAAGTTATCATTATACGAGCTTCTGAGACTCTCAAAGGATGTTCGTGCGGCTTTGAGCGATGCACTCCAAAATGTCGATGCGTACCTGGCTCAGGTCAACCTCACGGGAGAGAACCCTCCTGTAGATCTGCAAAACAGCACTTGCACGAGAGCGATGTCCAACATTGTCTTCACTCTGCAGGATATGCTCATCAAAACCAACCTGCATGATCGCCCGTTATACTACACAGGATACATCGGCGACGTAAAGGTGGATCGGATGTATATTGATCCTGGCTCTTCCATAAGCATTATACCGAAGGGTCTGTTACATCATCTCCGTATCCCTATGCATCGTCTGACGCCTACAAGCACCGCCATCAGCAGTTTCAATTTGGGCAGGAGCTACCCAATTAGGACGATTCGTCTGAAGTGTCAAATTGGCGATCTCCAGTCGGAAGTAACCTGTTACGTCATAGATGCCGACACTTCTTCCAACATCCTCTTGGGGCGCCCTTGGATACAAGATTATATGATCGTGCCTTCCATACTGCACCAATGCTTCAATTATGTCGACAAGCACGGCTTCGTGAGGACAGAATTTGTCGACATCGATCCCTTCAAAGGGGTCGAGTCCTACAACTCAGACTCCTGCCTGTATGAAAAGTCAAAGAGGCACCTTGGTGAAGGAGATGTGCAAGCTCGTACCGAGACAGCCACAGGATCAGAAGAACCTCGGACGATCCACCTCCAAGTTCACAAACCTGGCAAGTCCGCACCCCTTACCGCCACTCTGCGTAAGGACGCAATCAGCCTCTCGGCACAAGAAGAGCAAATGATAATCCGGCTACCAAGGTCCGGCCAAGTGCCAAGATCCACGAAGGAGCCACTGACAATCAGGCTGCCTAGAGTCGGCCAACCACAAATGGAGAAGCTCAACCCCTCCGACAAGCCAATGGCGATACGCCTTCAAAAGAAGAATCGTCACCCCGATGCAAGGTCTGGGGCTTCTAGCGAACCAACAACTCCCCGCCCAGCATCAGGTTCCAAACTGGGGGTCGCTAGTTTGCCAACGACTCCATGCTCGGCTCCACCAGCTGAACCTCTGACGATCAAGCTACCCAGGTCGTCCTCTCAGTCTTCATTTATACAGGGGGTAGCCGAAAAGGAATCGGAGCTAGCCAAGTATGTGGTGGCCTACACTGATGTTCCCTCTGTAGATGATGTAATCCTCCTAGAAAAGATACCTTACTTCATCAATAAAGGGCTATCTTTGAACTACCTCGAGCTTAATAAACTTTGTACAATGTATGCTATGGAACACGGTATAGGCACTCACCTACACACACAGGTGACAAATGTATACACCGTAATCCAGCTTACTCCAGTGGAAGACGTTTACCGTATAATCGAGGGAGGGGACCATCCAATCATCTTCGGTCGGAAGGTCGATCCGCAGCCCTTTACCATAAAAGAAGTCGACCTTGAATCAGATGCCGGAAGACTGCCTCTGTATCTTTATAGCCCCCAATCCAAATATCTTATGCAAAAATAGGGGTATGACCTGGAGACCAAGCCAGGTTTGAACTACGGCACCGGGCGACGATTACCTCTAAAGCCACCAGTCCCGGTTGGCAAACTACGGGACTACTATAGCAAGACTCGATGTGGATTAGGGTATGTTACACCCACGACAACCCCTGAAAGCTCAGATGAAGAATGTGACTGGCATTCACATTCAACCGAGTCACCAACTTCTGACTCGGATACCAGCATCGGAGACGTATTCAAACAAACTCTGTCAGTCAACATGGCATTCTCCGACGCTTATGATGAAGATGAAGATATTCCTGAAATCTTCGAGCTAGAGCCGTGGGCCCAACAGTTGGATGCACAATGGGAAAAGCAGTTCGAATAGAGAGAACCCCTATTGAAGATGAAGTTATACAAGTGGATCTCGGTAGCGAATCTTCCCAAAAACCAATCTTCATCAGTAAAAGCCTAACAGACGAAGAGCGAGAATCGCTACTGGAGCTCGTCAAAGAATATATCGATGTATTCGCCTGGAGCTATGAAGACATGCCAGGACTAAACCCCGAGGTTGCCCATCACAAGCTCAACATTCGGCCAGATGCGAAGTCGGTCAAACAACAACAGCGATGCTTCCGCCCGGGCATCATGGATGCGATCTAAGCCGAAGTCAACAAACTGATAGCCAGCGGCTTCATACGTGAAGAGCAACATCCCGACTGGGTCGCCAACATAGTACCCGTCCTCAAGAAGAATGAAAAGATTCGAATCTGCATCGACTTCCGCAATCTGAATGAGGCATGCCCCAAAGATGAATTCCCCCTCCCTATCACAGACATCATAATTAACAACACCTGCGGCTTCGAACGTACGTCATTCATGGATGGCTTCTAGGGGTACAACCAAATCAAGATGTCTCCTGACGACAAAAAGTATACATCGTTTCGAACACCGATCGGCACATACTGTTACACAGTCATGTCTTTCGGTTTGAAGAATGTCAGCGCCACATATCAAAGAGCAGGCCATGAGTATCATCTTCAGAGACCACTTACGCAAAATGATGGAGTGCTATGTTGATGACAACGTCGTCAAGAGTCGCTATAAGGAAGACCATCTACAGGATCTGAGGACGGTATTCGATCTGATGCGAGCGCACAATCTAAAAATGAACCCTACGAAGTCCTTCCTAGGCGTATCCAGCGGGAAGTTCTTGGGTTTCATCATCACCGCCCAGGGTATCCATGTAGACCCGGAGAAAACAAAGGCAATTATGGAGATGGGTCCCCCGAGAAATCTCTGCGAACTCAGAGGCCTTCAAGGGAGGCTAGCTTACATCAGGAGGTTCATTTCTAACCTCTCCGGGCGATGTCGGCCATTCACCCATCTCATGAAGAAAGGCATCTCGTTCGTACGGGATAAAGAATGCCAACGTGCCTTCGACAACATCAAAGAATATTTGTCGAGCCCTCCAGTCCTGGTGGCCCCGGTTGCTGGAAAACTATTCCTGCTCTACGTACGAGCAATGGAACATTCCCTCAGGGCTCTACTGGCACAAAACAACGATGCAGGCCATGAACAAGCCATATATTACCTCAGTCGAATGATGATTGGGCCAGAGCATCGATACACCGCTGTGGAAAAGGAATGCCTCGCCCTGGTGTTCGCCATCCAGAAGATGCGGCACTATGTCACAAGACAAACCATACATGTTATCTCACGAGTCAACCCTCTCAGAGTCCTCATGACTAAACCAGGGGCACTCAGCTCTCGCCTCGCTACATGGGCAATATTGCTGTCCCCTTATCATATGATCTTCGTCCCACAAAAGGCTGTTAAAGGTCAAGCCCTGGCCGACTTTTTGGCAGCCCACCCAGGCTCGGAGTCGTCCAGAATATATGAAAAGATCCCAGATGAGGTCGCCGACTCGCATGCAACCTCTCACGATAATATATGGCGAATGTTCTTCGACGGTGCTTCGAGAACTGGATCCAAGGGCAACATCGTCGTCGGAGTCGGGGTGGTGCTGGTTTCTTCTTTCGGATTGGTGATCCATTGCGCTTACTCTCTCACAGAACCCTGCTCTAACAATGTGGCCGAGTACAACGCTTTGGTCATTGGCCTCCAACTTGCAAGAGAGCTGGGGGTAGAATATCTTGAAGCATATGGCGATTCTCAGTTAATCGTCAATCAGATCCGGGGCTCATACGAAGTTCGCCATGAAGACATGATCCCCTATCACCAAATAGCGATCAACATCATCTCATCGTTCGAGGGGTTCTTCATCGAACATGTTTCCAGACTCCGAAATATCGAAGCCAATGTCTTAGCAGGCCTGGCCGCTTCCCCAGCAGTGTCAAATCATACTCATCAATCGGTAGATGTGACAGGCCACAAACTGGTCTGCTCCAAGAACAACGTTCAATTCGTGGCGAGTTATTCCGCTCAGAGAACCCGAAGGAAGCCACTTCCATCAGAAGGCATTCTCTCAGATTCTTCTACGATACAGAGACGAAAATACTGTATCGCCGATCCTATGATGGGTTATTACTTCGATGCCTGTCAAACGCAGAAGCCAAAGAAGCCATACGCGAAGCTCACGACGGTGTCTGCGGGGCCCATCAGCCTGGCCCTAAATTACAAGACCGTCTTCGTCTAATGGGCTACTACTGGCCCACGATAGTAGTAGATGCGATAGACTATGCTAGAAAGTACATAGCTTGCCAAGTCCACGCGGACTTCATCCACCAACCTGTCATGCCCCAGAACCAGAATACTGGAGAGCGGGGGCAGACATAGCCAGCTACGTATATGAAATGGAATCCATCTCGCTATATGGTCACGGCTGTCTAGATACATGAGGGTTTATCTACAAGCCAACAGTCTCTTAAGGTCATGAACAAGCCTAGTGTCTCAATCACAAGGAAGTAAGTAAAAGTTACAAGATGTATGATTATTAAATATACAATAATAAGGCATCCCCAATATTACATATTCAGCTGATCATGAAGCTAGTTGTTACAAAATGTCAGGACTAGCAAGAGTTTAGTCATACATGATCAACCCTAGGATCTGTTAATCATGCTACAGCCCGTAGGCAGACAGTAATTAAGTGTAACCGAGCTAAATAGGTGCTCGTCGGCTAAACGCCTCAAAAGAATATTTTTACAATAGAGTCGGAGAGCCAAAAATAACCCACTCGTTGCCAGGATTCCTTCTAGTGTTCACCATCTGGCAGGAATGTCGGTAGATCCTCTGGAGCTGCTCCAAAATCTGGCCACACAAAACCAGCTGGGTCAGACCCCAGAGAGAGCAAGTGCCACAAAGGAAGCTTCACTTAAGAACTAAAACCAGCAATCAGCAAAGATATAAATAAAAGTAAGAACTGGAATAAAAGAAAATACACCAGGATGATATACGATGAGATAACCATGGAACTATTCAGATAACCAGGTTACAACCCGTAAACCAAACAAGGACCGGAGTTATAACCCTTCGTCTGAACAGAGCTTGGAATTCCCACCATTTATCGGTAAAATAAATACAAGCATTCTGGTCATACAGCAATCTGGAACAGGATCAGGGCAAGGCTAGACAGGTTAGACTCCATCCAATCATTTCACGGCCAAGCAAGAATTACGGCTTGATACTTTAACTAACTAGGGTTGTCACAAGCCTAATTACTAACAAGATGCAGCGAGATAATTCCACAGCCACAAGCCCTGCAGACCATCCAGGCTACCCAGGTCGAAAGATTAGGGTTGAATTCAGGTGGGTACATCGTCCAGGAAACGCATGTACCCTTAAGTAGCTTGAAGGGTGCAACACATGACAGTGTGCTGGAAATATGCCCTACTCGACGGCAGGCTACAGATCCCAAGCGCGCCCAGGTAACGGGATTGCCTGTAGCTGGGAAATCTCTTCATGACTAGTGTATTATCTAGTTATTAGCCTTAGTCCATTTTAGTAGGTGCTCTTGACCGTGGTACTCAGGAGTCCCATCCTAGACATGATGCAAGACAGGACTGGTTTAATTATACAAGCACAATCGCCCACGGTATCCAGGTTATTATACAGGTCATGTCATGTCAAGTAGCCGTCGCAACAGCTTATCAAGGTATAATATGTCAGGTTATCAGGTCAAGTGTACTTGTCAGGAGTGCGGCACGACGGGCCACTATCAGGTCATGTCAGGTTACTCATGTCAGGAGTGCAGCACTACGGGTCACTATCAGGTCATGCTCAATTGTCAATTCCAAATATATCAAGTAAATTCGCAATTATCAAGTTCAGGATAAAAGGCGTAAGGATATAAAATGGGCGTAAAATATCTAATAAAATATCAATATACAGGGCTATAAAAGAGCCAAGCTTAAGGAAAATAAAACCAAATCTGACACGCTGACATAAGGCCAAGTCAGCCAAAGGCCATACGCTCAGTGTAAGCTACGCTCAGGCCAGCGTACACCTTGCTCGCTTAAGCTAGCGTACCAAGGCACGCGTACGCTCAAGCTACAGGTCAGCGTACACTCAAGCTAGCGTACCAAAGGATCTATACACTTCCAATGTGAAGCGTACGCAAGGGTCAGCGTACACCAGGGCACGCTCAAGCTACAGGTCAGCGTACGCTCAAGCTAGCGTACGCTCAAGACTGTGTACGCTTGAGCTAGCATACGAAAGGGTCCAGGGCACGCTCACGCTAGCGTACGCAAAAGACACGCTGCCAACAGGCAGCGTATCAAGGCTAGCGTACGCTCGCTAAAGAGCAGCGTACCCAAGTCAGCGTACGCTCGCTAAAGAGCAGCGTACCAAGGCTAGCAGCGTAAGCTAAAAAGCTAGCTCACTGTTCACTGTCTTCTCCAAATGGCAAGAATAGCAAGAACTCTAAAGTTGAATTTAAGCTTCAACGGTCCATATCTTGGTCAAAATAAGTCCGAATCCAACTTTCCAAAGGTCGAAATTGGGTAGAATGAAATTCTCTACAATATGGAACCATCAAAACTTGAAAACAAGGAAGTTTGATAGATCAAAACCACCAAAATCCAAAAATAACTAATTTCTAGATCTACAAGAATTAAAGCCTCAAAATGGAAAATGACAAGTTCTAATATGGTTTAGAATCATGAGGAGAAGCTAATAAAACCATCAAAAGGGGTTCTCTTGTGGAAGCAAGTTGCACTTGTCTATGGTGTTCTTGGTTGGTGGAGAAGAGTAATGGTGGGGGAAGGAGAAGTAAATGAGAATTATGGAGGAGAGAGAAGGTTGGTGGGGATAATAAAGAGGGGGGTTGTGGTGGAAATGAAGGAGAAGCATAGGCTAAGGTGTTCCACCCTTGGCCCATGATCAACCAAGCATTGGGCCGGCCGAACCAAGCCAACCCAAACCGAGAGTTAAACCAAGCCGAGAGCTAAACAAGGAATCAGGCAATACAGAATAAAATACGTACACGTATCCCAAAATACGTAATATGAATACAGGCATTACACAACCATTCGAGTTTCTACATCCGACAGTGGCGTCCTGGCCATTCGAAGCATGGGGGATGGATATCATTGGTCCAATTACTCCACCTTCCTCCCGAGGACATCGCTTCATACTCGTAATCATAGATTACTTCTCCAAATGGGCAGAAGTTGTCCCGCTTGCAGATGTAAAGACTTCAAACGTGATCAGCTTCTTTAAGCATCACGTCATCTATCGCTTTAGACTGCCCCGAAGGATCATCTACGATAATGGTCCGCAGTTTGCAAGCCACACCTTCTATCGGTTCTGCGATAAGCATCGCATCCAGAATATTGCTTCGTCACCATACAACCCGGCAGCAAATGGGTTGGCAGAGGCATTCAACAAAACCATTATCAAGTTACTCAAAAAGTTCGTATCGTCCAATAAATACGACTGGAACGAGAAGCTTGGTGAATGCTTATGGGCGTACCGTACCACAGTTCGAAAGGCCACAGGGAACACACCATTCTCCCTGGTGTACGGGAGTGAGGCAGTTCTACCATTGGAGACTCAAATACCCTCACTCCGCGTCGCCCTCACTTATTAATTGACGATGGACGATAACTATCGTCGCCGACTACAAGAGTTGGAGGCCTTAGATGAAAAGCGCCTATTGGCTCAGCAACGAATCGAGCTATACCAAGCACGCATCTCTGGAGCCTTCAACAAGAAGGTTAAAATCAGAACATTCCAAGTGGGCGATCTTGTTCTGGCAGTCCGGAGGCCGATGGTCATGATTCACAAGACCGCCGACAAGTTCCAGCCAAAATGGGAAGGTCCATTTATCATCGAGGTTGTATTCTCCAACGGTGCTTACCGCCTCACAAAGCAAAATGGAGACTTGCTTATGTTGCCCGTCAATGGCAAGTTCCTGAAGAAATATTATATCTAAATGACACATTCCAGATTATCGAGTCATGTACCCGCTGGTTCCGCTGAACTCACATCCATAATATTCCAGATTATCGAGTCATGTACCCGCTGGTGTCGCTGAACTTACATCCACAATATTCTAGATTATCGAGTCATGTACCCGCTGGTGCCGCTGAACTCACATCTAAAACATTCCAGATTATCGAGTCATGTACCCGCAGGTGCCTCTGAACTCACATTCCGGTCACTCTTTCAGACAGTAAGTCATGTATCACCATAACTCTGAACTTTCTTCCTGGAAAAGATCCTCCCTCATGATCCACTACCCGCACTCCCAGTGCACAAAAAGGGTAACCGATCCACAAATTTCCAAAACGGCCATGTCCTCATCACCTCTGAGTCGTTTCACTTTTGCCAAAAACAAATCACCCCTTTACATAGAACTTCCATGTCCTCATTATCTCTGAGTCGTTCTATGTACCCTCCTTCATTGAGCCCCCTCCTGCCATGTCCTTATTACCTCTGAGTGGGAAGGCTCCTTCGAAGAAACCTTCATGCTTTCCATGTCCTCATTACCTCTGAGTAAGTATGATGATTCACTTTCGACTTATTATCTGTACCCACAACCGGAGTACGCCAAGGATAATAGGTCGATAAATATTCTCCGCTGAGTCCACTCCTGCCATGTCCTCATTACCTCTGAGTAGGAAGACTCTGCGATAAAACCTCCGTGCTTACCATGTCCTCATTACCTTTGAGTAAGTATGTTGGTCCTCTCTCGTCTTATTATCCGTGTCCTGAACTAGGGTACGCCAAGGGTAATAGGCTACAAATGTCCTCTGTGGACCACAAATATCTTCCGTTGAGTCCACTCCTGCCTTGTCCTCATTTCCTCTGAGTAGGAAGACTCTACGGTAAAACCCTCATACTTGCCATGTCCTCATTACCTCTGAATAAGTATGTTGGTTCCCCTCCATCCTATTATCCGTATCCTAAGTTGGGGTACGCCAAGGGTAACAGGCCCACAAATGTCCTTTGCTAAGTCTCTTAGTACAGGCCCATCATTCCTCACCATGCCCCGGGAGCCCAGCTGCTCCACGGTATGCTATCTCCCGATACCCCGAACACCCACGACCACCTTGCCGTAGAACTGTTCTAAGTATCCCCAATCAAACTTGTTATCCGTACCTAAAACCAAGGTATGCCAGGGGTAACAGGTCCATAAATAAGTCCTCCATGCGGGGCAAACACCACCACAATACCACAGGCACAGCAAGCAAGACAAATGAAGGGTAGAATGGAAAATACTCTTTATTTGAAAGTCGTAAAAAGCATTACATGTTTTGGGACCACGTCCTTTTCAAAAAAAAAATAGAAACGAAAGAATAAAAGGCCGACTATAGTTCGGCATTACACAACTCCAAGAGACGGTTTCTCACCAAGGCAGTACCCCGCTCAAGCCTCTGTCTAGCCCTGCGCTTAGCCTCCTGGGATAACCGCTCCACATTATCCAGGTCCATGAGTGTCCGCCAGTCATTGTCCAACCTCTTCAGAGCCACTTCCAAGTCAGCCAAAGCTTTATTGACGTTATCAGCCTCTTGGATAATCAGCCCTCTGTCGATCCGGGCAGCCTCAAGCTCAGACTCAAAGAAAGTTAACTTCCTTTGGAGCTCAAGGATCTACTCCCGCGTTTCAGTAATCCCACGGGAGGCAATCACTTCCCGAGCTGTAACATCTTCACTCTCATGGCTCAATTGAACATAGCGATCAGACAGAGTACGGAGATCCTCTAGTATGACCGGTCTGGTTTTATTCTGAGCAGCCCTCGCCTTCTCTATAGCAGTTATGAGGGAGCCACGCTCCTGATCTATAGCGGCAGCTAGATCAACCTGCCGCAGTACCTGAAGCTGAGCCACCAGCTGATCCGTCTCCAGCAACTTCGCCTCCAGAAGTGCAGCCACTCCTGCCCCACCACGAAGGGCCTTAAGGATATCAATTTGACCCTGGGCGCATTGCCTGGCCAAGATAAAAGAGGTCCCTCTCTCCACAGCAGCTTCTATCCACCTTTTCAAGTGACGATGAAAGATGTCGACCACGTCGTGTAACGCTTCATCCAGGACCTCTGTAGAGGACGGCGTCAGAGGAAGCATGGCCGGCAGCATCAAAGGAGTGGTGCTAGAACTTGCCACCAGGGGGGCGACTTCCGAGCAGAACGATGCACAGATAGCGGTTAACTCTTCCTCTGCTACCCGAAGAGCCTGGACGCTTGGTAGGGCGGAGAGGTTGACTCTCTGGGCCGCCCGAGCAGAAGAAGACACGAGGACCATCGTCCCCTGCCCCGATTGTCCTATTACCGGACTTGCCAAACTCGAGCCCGCAGGAGGACCATCAAGACGAGCCGGAGGAAAAGAAGGTACACCCCTCTCTGCCAGTGCCCCTTCGGTAGAGTCTATCTCAACAAAGTCCATCCTCGGCACTGGAGAGGCAGGACCTGCATGTCCATGACAATGATCAATCGACGTGACCCGGAGGATGTGATCATAGAGCAGATAGGCCTCCTCGCAAGTTAAGATTCGGCTTATCTTACCGGAAGAGGAGCATCGAGGCTACAGCTCGTTCGCAGCTGGCAGGGTCTCATCATCTGCGATCTATAAATTAAATTTGGCTAGCTCCTCTGACCCAGCCACCTCAGAGGGAGAGGCAACTTGATCAGCATCATCTGGATGGAATTCAGCAATCTCAGGGGTAGGCTCACCGGAGCCCCCGTCATCCCGAGTCACGATCTCGGCAACTCGAGAGTCCTCTTCTTTTGACTTCTACAAGAGGGAAAGAAGATGATTAAAATCAAAGCTAGAAGAAAGGAAGGACAGGTAGTAACTTTTTTACTTCTGATGCGGGGTCAATTTCTTTGCCTTTTTCCTTTATAGTTAGCCCTCGGTGCCTGGTTGCAGCCAGTTTTCAAAAGCGAGGAATGCCGCCAACAGGAGAAAGTTGCCAGCTACGCTTCCGTGCAGGGCTGGGTGCAACGGATGGCTGATCTACCACCATTTCATCTGGCAAAACGAGCGGCTGATCCGCCCCTATATCTGCCACCGAAAAGGAAGAGTCATCTCCATCATGCCCGTCACCTTCATCATCTGCAACAGCGGATTCCGAATCCGGTACATCGACTCTGTTCTTCATCTTCCTTGTCTTGGCCCCCTGGGAACCCTCATCCAAGCCGGTACCAACGATGAAACTGGTACCTGGATTAAAATCGACAGGAGGCTTATTCGCCATGACGTGGAACAGAGCCGCCATATATAAGATCTCTATCGACGCCTTGATAGCGGGAACTGAGAAAACAGTACGGGTATGGAATGTGTCATAATAATGCCAGGCCCGGATGCCGTCAAGAAGGCTACCTTCAAAGCCCAGACAAGATCTGGGGCTGTCTAGGAAAAGCTGACTATATCCAAATTGTCGGGCGAACCTGCTAGGCAGATAAGGCTCCAGAAAGACAGTGTTACGGTTGCGATACACCAGATGAGAGGGGCGGATATTTCGCAGCCATAGAAGCATCTGGCCGTCCAGAAGTTGAGGGGGCCCAATACCGTCAAGATTGACAGCCGCTATTTCTTCACCAGTAAAACGAGGGACAGATACGAAAATGTTGTACATGTCTGCCCTCGCCAATGCCATCCGGCAAGCACGCATGGTCTCGAATTCCTAAGACTCATTACGATAGCAGAAGAAAAAAGCGTCGTCATCAGTTACGTCGTCTTCAGAGCCCGGTCTCATCAAAGACGGATAATGCATCAACAGCCACCCCATCAAATAATGATAGGACAGCTCGGTCCGTTCAAAATCTTTCGTCACATCGCGGGCAATAACCTTGGATGTGAAAGTACGAAGGCCACGGTGTATGCTGCACACCATGGCCGTGAGGAGAGCTAGCCGGACTCACAAAACAAACTTTACAGCCGGAAGGATAAAATTGTGACTAATCCTCTCGATAGAACCTGCTCCGCCCGAGAATACACAGTTTCGCAGCCATATCATCAAGAATCCCGCCAGGAGTGCCTTCTCTGATAACTCTTGGATATCCTGGTAAAAATAGCCAAAAGATTCAGTCTGACTCTCGAATCTGTCGCTGGTGGTGGCCACCCTCTTAGCTGACGACACTAAGGCTTTAACCGCCTCCCGGGACCGAGGACGTCGAAAAGTAACTTGACCCGAGGCATCCGTCGTGAAGAGATAGTGCACCCAGTCCTTGGTGTGGGGAGCATTCCCTTTCGAACTACTTTCCTTTTTGGCTATCTGATGACATGTGCTATAGTAGCATAATATCTCTTGATAAAGAGCCACGAAGCCTGGATACTGTCTTTCCAAATCTTCAAACTCCTCGTTCGTAGGAGTATACGCCTCAAAAGCTTCGTCCCTCCAAGGAAGCTTGGAGACCGTGTGCATTTCGTGGAGCGCAAGCCCCATCTCCCCTACGGGTGTATGGAAGGTCCCCGTCCGGCGATTATACATCACCAGCAGAGATATAAATAATCTCTTGTTTATAGGCAAGCCACGGCTAGTGCCCCGAATAGCATGGTAAAGACCAATCTCACACAGAAAGGCCTCATACTTTCGTAAAATCCATGTAGACAGATTGGTCCACGAGGGAATCGAATGTATCCAGCTGGGGAGCATCAACCGACCAATAGGATAGGAGCCCTTCCGAGCAAGTTGGTTCATAAAAGTGTCGGCTGTAGAAAATGTGAAATTGGGACCCGACACATTCAAGAACGTACCCGGAGCCAATCCCATTATAAAACGACTGGTGTGCACATTGCCCGCACACACCGACTTCAGGCTGTTGCTATAATGGATGTCTCCCACAAACATTCCACCTCGGGTAGTAGTTAAAGAATCATCCATCTTCCGGTCCAGTAGGAGCATATTGAACCAAGATAAAGGGAAGTGACGCTCCATCTGGGGGATGCGGATCGCCATCCCGTTAGAAACAAAACTCCAGTTCTCTGACACTTCCAGAATCTGACTGTTCTTCACAGTCAAGGCATCTCCAAAGAAGAACGCGGGCTTCAAGTATTCCCCTTCTAATTTCCCCGAGTTCATCATAGCGTTAAGAAAATAGAAAGGCTGGTTCTTAAGGGCATTCAATCTCGCTGGAGGCTCGTCATTCGGGAACTGGTCCGCCATATGCTGAACTATATAGTCGTACCTATAGCCCAGAGCAGCTTGGGCACTGCCTACCAGGAGTTCTCCAACAGCATTAACCGACAATTTCACTAAGAAGGAGACAGAAAAAGATAAGTTAAAAAGATGGACAAAAAGGAACTAATGGGTGCTTTCGAGCTTATGCGGCTCTAATTTAACAAAGCCTCATGTGGCTCAGGAGAACACTTATGCGGCTCCAACTTACTGAAGCCTCATACGGCTCAGGAGAACACTTATGCGGCTCCAACTTACTGAAGCCTCATGCAGCTCAAGCTCAGAAGAACATTCATGCGGCTCCACTTAGTGAAGGATCATGCGGCAGTGCTTTCATAAGGCCCACAGGGATCAGATAAGTTCGTACGGACCATATGACAGACAAATATGTGCGAACCTATACGGCTCAGTGTAGCTTATGCGGCTTCGTTGGCAAAGCACGTATGCGGCCACAGTGGCTATTCTTATGCGGCTCGCGGCTCGACCGTAGGACGAGCATGCAACTCACATGAAGGTAAAGGCTTGTGCATAAAGCATGCAACGTAGCCATAGCAGTTAGGGTTCTTTAAACCCACATAAAGTCCTTACCAGCAATAAGAGGATGGAAGTCAGGGTGAGCTGCGGGCACGACGGTCGACGGAGGAACGGCCGCGGTTGAAGTAGAGGCAGTCTTCTTCGACGAAGACGCCGCATTCTTGCCCTTCGTCACAACGGTCTTCTTGGGAGCCATTGGCAATTAAAGAAGAAGATGACAATAGAGGAGGGAAAGTTCAAAGTAAAGGAGAAAGTAAAGAAGTCTTCTCTCTCAAACTCCTCTTATTTATAGGCGGACAAGAGAGGGGGAGGAACATGTAGATTGATAACCGCCTCGGAAAAGACGAAACTGACCCCTCGGATTTCGTCCCCTCTCTCACAAGCGAGATTCATCCAGGGCATAAAGTCCAAAGATTTGATGAGCTAACCCTTGGGATCTCCCCTAAAGGCGGCACTAAAATGAGGCAATTAATGATGCGCACACGTGGCAAGGAGCTATGCGGCCAGACATCCATGCGGCCGAGACATCCACGCGACCGAGACATCTATGCGGCCAGAACATCCATACGGCTGAGACATCCATGCAGCCAGGACATCATATGCGGCCAAAAAAGTTTATGCACAGCCATGCTTCTTATTCAAAGTATTTCAATTTTGCAAATTGAAAACTTTGAAGGGGGTCTTGTAGAAGCATAGAAAAGAATAAAGAAAGATCCATGCGGCCAGAGAGCCCCATGCGGCTCAGAGAGTTCATGCGGCTCAAGTATCCATGCGGCTCAGGGATCCATACGGCTCAAATGACAATACGGCTTGATAAGGCCCATGCAGCTCAGAAGAGAAACCACGTGGCTTGCAAAAGAATTCTTTCCTTCGTCCTATACTGCATTAATTGCCTTGACGGCTGACAGCTCTGACAGGGTGACAGTTCTGACACAAAGATATTATTATGACTCCCTCATAATAACGGACTCCTAGGGAAGCGAAGAAAATCTCTGACACAATCTCCCGAGATTCAGAAACTGTCATGCCGTCTTGACACGTAGACAGTCGTATGCGGCTCAAGAAGAGACCATCCTATGCGGCCCAAGCGGAGGCTCCTCCATGCGGCTCACGAAGACTAGCCTCATGCGGCTCACGAAGACTACCTTCATGCGGCTCACGAGGACTATCTCCATGCGGTTCACTCATGCGGTCATCCACACTCATGCGGCTCAAATCATTATCATGCGGTCCAAGTGGTCAGGGGGCCACTCTCAAGCAGCCTTGACACGTGGCCAGCCTTATGCGGCCCAATGAGGAGTAACTTTCCTGCGGCTCAAATTTTTGCTGTTACGACACGTGGCATGATAGCAGGGCACGTGGCATCAGATTGATCGAAATCCCTCAACAAATCCCAATAAAATATTGGGATCAAATCAGATCATTTGAAAAAAAGCAAATTAAAGACACGGGGCCCTCAACAATTTTTGCTGTTACGACACGTGGCTTTCTTTGTACAAGCGGGTTTGTATTGTGAAGTAAAAGTCCAGTCCTCCGATAATTGTTCTATTCTTTTATATTTCATGGCAAATACGGTCTTGCTAAAGTCACGGGGCCCGAGTTTCTTGAAGTCCTGGATATCTCCGTACCTAGTATGCGTCCCCTGATGCGGAGCCCTCTGCTCCACGGCTGCAAGGACCAACTGATGGGCATCCTCCATACCCTGACACATCGCGTCTGTCTGCCTCTGCTGAGCCTCGGCCTGGGCTCTCTGAGTCTCCAGCATCTGCTTGAGAAAAGTAAGCATCTGCCCCATATTTGTAGGCAGAGGAGGTGGAGGTGGAAGTATGTCTTCAACTAGCGGAGGAATCTGCTGCACAGGAGGAGGAAGAGCGCCCGTATCAACCACTAGTACTACGACCGGAAAAGTCGTAGCAACACTAGGGTCAGCCCTCGTAACTGGAGGAGAAGCACCCCCAAGAGCTGTTGTCGACACCCCGACTGCTGCAGGAGTATCCGGATCAGGTCCGCGAGTCATAGCAGACCTCTCCGCGTCTGCGGACTCAGGATGCTGGGACCTGTCTGCACCATCCTGAAGATAGAAATAAAGAAGGTAATCAATACGGCACAGGAAATATGATATCAAGGAGGACAATTAGAATGCAAAATCAATATCAAAGACGGTAAGCAAGATAAGCAAGGAAAGATCCTACTATGATTGTGTACTCTTATCTTACTACCTCCTATATGTAACACAGGCTCGTAGTCAACACTCTAAGACGAGTGCCGCCACAACATCGCACTAATTATGACTTCAGGAACGCTGTAGGTTTACTACCTCCTATATGTAACACAGGCTACTACAGGCCCGCACCCGCTATAAGGGCACGTGTATGTGACAACGCCCAGCCCTCACCGTAAAAATGGCGTGGAACGCTGTAGGTTTTCTACTCTAACAACAGTTTATATATATATCAAAAACCTGTCGAGAATATGGTCAACTCCGAACGGAGGACAAGCAATGAATATATATGAGTGCTCAATCACAACTCTAAGATGATAAAGTAAAGACTGAAAGATAAAGATAACAAGACGATAAAATATAACCTGTCAAGTCCAACACAAATAATATACAAGTCCAAGTCCAAGTCTCTAATATAATCCAAAATATAACAGTCTCAAAAGTAACTAGAGACAAGGTCCAGTACAAATAACTCTAACTAAGCAATAGGTAAAGTCTCATCAGGCGGAGCTAAGCCCTACTGGACCAAGGTCTCCAAGTCTAAGCCCACTACGTCATCCGGACCGTAGTAGGTACTGTAATCCCCCTCATCTGCATCTGTAATATTTTGTCAATATATCCAGTCAGGATGGAACGAGTACAATCAACTAACAACAGTTCACAAGATATGACAAAAGCTATAAGACTGTTAATAGAGAGTATACACAAGAAATCATGGAATATACATGTGAGTATCATGGCATGGTAAGTTGTAAATCTAGAGCTAGAACAAGGCAAGTAAACTGATCATGGCATGTACAAGAATCAAGAATCATCTTATCTAGGTGTGTGAGTACTAGTTTCAACATGTGGCCGGCTTGGGTCTGCACAAGGTCTACTGATCAGCCAATCCTACGTGGAGTGCAGGATTGGTATCATTCAAGGTCTACAAGAATAAACAAGGCGGATAATGACCACACATCTACACTAGTACCCTCCGTCCCCGACTGGTAGAGTGGATCCAAGCAAGACACGTTA
The DNA here is from genome assembly GCA_029216955.1 of Iris pallida. Lineage (NCBI taxonomy): Eukaryota > Viridiplantae > Streptophyta > Magnoliopsida > Asparagales > Iridaceae > Iris > Iris pallida. The sequence goes on along the minus strand of JANAVB010039219.1, from coordinate 11,024,808 downwards.
CGACATGGGATTCTACGAGAAGGAAGCAAGTCTCCTCGAGAATCGGTGTCCATATACTGCACAAGAACTACAAGGGGGCTTGCACAAGATATACCAAGATAACGAGGAATAACATCTCATGTCAGGATCCATGAATACCAATCTGCGTGACCAATGTGTCGAGAACAAGCATATCTACACTAATTACATGAATTATAACAATCATCATAAATTGGAAAAGTGTCAGAGAATGTACTCGCCTGTAATATGATAAACTATGTCAACAGGATCCAATGCAGCGTCTCGAGGACCTATAGAGAACAAGACGTATCAATACTATGTTTTAGGAAGTAAAGTCAATTCAAATTAAACCCTATTAAGTCATTCTAGGTCAAGACAAGTCTAGTTGGGTCAACCTTGGTCATGGGAGAGTATTGGAAGTCAACCCGTATCAACTAGGTCGAAAGTTGACTTACAGTTGACTTTTGGTCAACGGGTCAACTTCGGTCAACTCTAGGTCAACCTTAGGTCAACCTTAGGTCAATCCTAGGTCAATGGTGACTAACAGTTGACTTTTGGTCAACCACACAAGTCTAATGGAATTTGGGACTAAATTGGGTAAAGTGTTGACCCATAGTTGACTTTTGGTCTAAAAAGTCAACCGTGGTCAACCAAGGTCAAGACTAGGTCTAGATGACTATTTCTAATCATTACCAACCCTTACAACCCATATCCGAGTCTATCTTGCACTCCTAAACCCGTATCTTGGCCGTAGGCCAATATCCTAATTTACCCTTTATAAAGGTAAATTTCTAGCCTAGTTGAATACCAAGTTAGCCTACCTACGCTTGGTATTCCGACCCGTGATCCCTAGGGTAGTATGATACTAGCCTATACATTCATTACCTACTAAGCTTCCTAGGTAGAGTGGACGTCTAGTCCATCTTACGGCCTATTGCCGATATCTTGAATATCTCAAGATACGCAATGGTACAGCGCGATACCGTCGTCCTACAACCCCGATTTCAACTCAGGAGCCTACCCGCAAAGTCTAATTTATATAATCTAGGTCTCCCCCAAGTTTCAACTCGTTCCGAGCTCGATTTCACCCTCTAACTCGATCTCCTCTAAATTTCTCTTCTCATTCCTCTTCTAATTCCTATTCTAATTCTTCTCTTCCTAATTCTTCCAATTCTTCTTCTTCTAATTCTTTCTATTCTTCTAATTCTTTTTCCTATTCTCCTTTCCTCCATTCTCTTCTAATCCTCTTCTCATTCTTCTTCTTAACTCTTCTTCTAACTTCTTCTTCCTATTCTTCCTCTAATTCTTCTTCTAACTTCTTCTTCCTAATTCTCTTCCTCTAACTATCTAATTATCTATCTATATATATATACATATATATATATATACATATATATCTACATGGGGGGGTTTATAGGGGTTAATGGGGGTATACAGGAGCTAAAAGGGGGGGAGAACTAGCAGCCACTACCGCTGCCAGTGCTTGGCTGCTGCTGCAGCTGCGTATGCTGCTGCTACTGCTACCAGCTGCTGCTTAATGCTGCTGCCACTGCTGTTCTTCTTATTCTTCTTCATCTTCTAATTCTTTCTCTACTTCTTCTGCTCCATGTATATATATATATATATATATATATATATATATATATATATACATTCACATATATATCTATATATAAATGTATACACATACATAATTATATAGACACACACACACACGTCTATATATATATATATATATATATTTATATACATATATACATAGGCACATACACACTCAAACACACACACACTCACACACAAACACACACACACTCTCCATACCACTCTCACACACCACCATCACCACTCTCATGACACCATCACCACCACCACTCTCTACACACACACAATACATATAAATAAATACACACATATACATACATATATACATATATATATATATATACCACTCTAATGGAAAACTCCCAAATAAATCTCTAACCTAGATTTTTAGGAAAACCTATGAAATCTATGGGCAAAATGTAGAGGAGGGTCTCCTCTACATTTATGGTGAAGGAAATAAATGCAAAAAGATAATTAAATGGGAAATTTAAAGCTTACCTAAAGTTGGTTCATCTTGGAGAAGGAAGAGCTTCAAAAGAATGAAAGAAATGGAGAGAAGGAGTTTACTTTGTGGTGAAGAAAGAGAGAGGGGAGTGGCTCCTCTTGGCCGGCCATGGTGGGGTTATTGGGTTTGGGTGGTGATCCAATTAGGCCCCAAACCCAATAGACTTAGTTTGGTTTGAATTGAATTCGGTTTGGTTCGGTTTGTTTCGGTTTAACTCTAACTAACTAATTAAACCTCTAAAAAGACTTAAGCCATGGAAGTTGGGTTTATAGTTTCTAGCCTAGTTAGGATGGTATGTGGGCCAAGCCCAGCTAGTATGTGTGTCCCACTATTGTCCAGGCTACCCGGGTCTCCAACTTAAGTCCAAATTGGATAAAATCCAAACCAAATCAAACAAATCCCTAAAAATCATATAAAATCAAATAAAATTCCTAAAAATCATAAAACTTGGAAAATGATGAATATACCCCTAATTCGAAAACTGGGGGTGACAACCAACGTCAAACTGCTCAAGAAAGTTATCTTTTATAACAAACGCGATTAGAATGAAAGGCTGAGCGAATGTCTATGGGCTTATCGTACGACCGTTCGGACACCCACTGGCAGCACACCATTCATTCTTGTCTATGGAAGCAAAGCAGTACTCAACCTAGAGATCCAACTCCTGTCCTAACGGATAGCTATCACCAACCAGCTGACTGACGAAGACAATCAGTACCGACGGCTACAAGAATTAAAGGCGTTGGACGAAAAATGCCTACTAGCGCAGCAAAGGATCAAGCTTTACCAAGCTCATATTTTCGGGACCTTTAACAAAAAGGTCTAAAAAAAAATTTCCAAGTGGATGATCTCGTCTTAGCAGTTCGAAGACTGTCACGACCCGCACCCGTGTTTTTTTTTAAACGGATACGAGACGTGTCCAAGCCAGCCTACGCCGCAGTGTCGGCGGTAGAACGCTGTCACAGCCATGAAGATCAGAATCACAACTAATACTCATTCACATAATTAATTTAACTTACAATGATCACAAGTTTTACATTTGTAGAAAAATATAAACTTGTACAAATAAATGAATGACTACAACTCAACTATCTAACTAGTCTCTAGGATTTTGTCTGCAAGCATTCCCGTCACTCCCCAAGCTAAGTGAATCTATGGCTAACCTGAAAATGTTGGTTTCCAGTCAGGAATGGAACGAGCACAATTCACTGAATGCAATTTCAAATAAAGAAAATGACTATAAAACAATGGTTAGACATCAATCATGAGTTTGAAAATAAACAGAAAATACGAAAAACCAATAGTAAATAAATAGACACCAAATACTTTCCCCAACTACTAGAAGTACCTTTGATATGTGATCAGTCTGGGATACTACACCGTACGGTCTACGAGATCTACTTGCAGAAAACTAAACACTGTCTACGAGATCTACTTACAGAAAAGTAAACGAGGTCTACGAGATCTACTGCATAAAAGTAAATGAGGTCTACGAGATCTACTGCATAAAAGTAAACGATGTCTACGAGATCTACTGCATAAAAGTAAACAATGTCTACGAGATCTACTGCATAAAAGTAAACAATGTCTACGAGATCTACTGCATAAAAGTAAACGAGGTCTACGGTCGGATCACACATCCTTGGTACTTCTCATTCTCGACTCAATAATTTATAATAGAGTATAGAAATCACATAACCAATGACTAATCAAAAAAATATAGTAAAGATCAATATTGAAATGCAGACAATAAACAGTACTCGCCTGTGGTCCTCTTCTTGGGAAACCAACAATCTGAACTACTCAATGTGCCACAATAGTCAAAAACCCTTACAACAGTCCCCGGAAGCTGAAATAAACATTACCAATGTTTTTAGAATAGTCAAATTAGCTAGGATTGCCTGTCCTTAAGTCCAATTCCGGACACAGGAGCAAAACGGTAATTTCGGGCAAAAACGATGTCCGCCGTTGGACCCGCTTTGCACCGAAAAGCGTGCCAGAGTCAATGGTCTCTAAAGTCGTCAAACTACATGTCCACGGATCCAGTTTTTCGATACAAACCCAACCGTATGTCCAAAGTTGGATTCCGACGGGCCGTGCACAAAATCGCCCGTTGAGTGGGACCGTGGGCCCCGCAAAACGGTAATTTTATCAACGGTCTCAGAATCGGACCAAACTTGGCATACAGGACCAGAAAAATGATACGGACCTGTTGGCGCAAGTTTCGTCTCGATCTGACGAGCGTGCACAAAATAATTGGAAAATTTGCACAGAGACCGATACAGGAAATTTTGAGATACGCATCAAATTCGTCGCGCACACGCGACCAATTTGAGTTCCGTCAAAGCCCACACGACCACGAAGGCGTTACGCACCTTTCGATGCCTTCGGTTCGTGACCACGTCGCCCGATTTGGCGGGACGCACGTCGTGTGGATGAATTTTCTAATTTTCGAAAACTGTTTTCATAGGTTTTTCTCGATTTTCGACATCGCCTAACTTCTCGTACAATAGATGAAAAATAGTTCTACAAGAAGCATCTTAATCTCGTATATGTTGTCTATACTCGTCTTCAAATAGAATTTTGAGACAGTCAAAGAAAATGCGGGAATTCTTCTTCTAACATGGTGAGTGGACTGCTACGTGCTGTCCGGTTTCGGGGTGATTTTCTTTGACTTTGCGTCGATTTCTTGGACGGTATGGTGCGTCTAGACACGAAGCATTTGAAGAGAATTAAGGACATATAAGTGGACTTTATACCAGAGAAAGAAGATCATAAAATCATCGAGTGTGTGCGACGAGAACCCGCGACGAAGTCGCTCTCTCGGCCTGCACTCCGCTGTCGCTGTCCTGTGCGACCCTGCGCGTGCGCGCGGTCCAGCGCGGCCATGGCAGCTTGGCCGGCCGCCGACGAAGCCCAGGCGCGAGCGCGGCGGTTCTGGTGCCGGGGTCGCCCTTGGTGGTGCGGGGGTCGTGGCGTTTCGTTATGGTTTTAGAGTTTTTTTCGAACTTTCGTGGTGGCGTGGGTTTTTATACCAGAGAAAGAAGTCTCGGGTTTGGGCTCTGTTGAAGCTCGGGCATGTGCTGCTACTATAGCTACGCTACAGTAGCAATTCCTTTTTTTTTTTCTTTTTTTTTAAAGTATATATATATATCCACATATTAATACATATAAATCTATATATATACACATTTAATATATATATGTATATAAACACGTAATTTATATGTATATACACATGTAATATATTATATAACCCTATATATACATACTTTATTTATATATATACACCTACATACATTTATTTATATACATTTATACATACATCTACGCACATATTCATATATATATATTTATTTATACACAACTCACATATATCTATATATATATACACACGTATACACGTATTTATCTATTTACACGTATACTCGTATACACATTTACACGTATACTCATATATTTATCTTTATACATATATACATACATACACATATATAAATATCTACACAATATATGTCCCTATATTTTTCTATATATATATATATTTACACAAAAATATATATGTCCCCATATATTCCTATATATAATCCCATATATATATATACGAATATATATAAACCTATATATATATCTATCTGTAACTTCTAAATAAACATAATAACATCTTAAATTTCTAAAGTAGGTTCTTCACATAAAAATTGAGTATACGAAATGATATTTATTTACAGAATCTAAAAATAACCATTCGGATAAATAATTAAAATAAAATATTTCCAAATTTCTGGGAAGGGGAGCTACAAATCTACCCACCTTAAAATAATTTCGTCCTCAAAATTTTAATTCATAACTATTCCTTAAATTCAACAAGAAAAATCTACCATTACCTTAATCTCCTCGAATTTTAATTCCTCAAAAACAGTTTTTATCCACCTCCTAGCCATTTTGTAACTACGAACTCCGAGGACTTCTACCCACCTTTGGACACACTACCCCCCTCAAAGCTATGTCACTAAAACTTATAATCTTCCAATTATTTGCAAATTTTTTTTTGTTTGCTACAAATAGATACCCACTGTCCTTGGCCTCTATAATCCTCTCCTATCTATCAAATAACCCAAAACCTAACAAGCAACAATTTACACAAATAGCTAAGAAATATTGGTAAATTATAATAAGCATGACCATTCGTCACCCTACAATAGGAAGGACAGGAAGATAAGGAAGAATATCGAAGGCAATTATGAGTTTCAAGAACGGTAGAGGGTATCCAAAGATGAAGATAGGATGAAAGTCTACGAACCCTTGACTTATTTGCTAGAGTGGCTACTCTAGTCCAGTCATTTGTTAGATCAAAGAACCCTTCGTTCTTAGAGGAGCTTGCCATCCGTGCAATACAGGAATTCCATTCTCGAAAATTCTAAACTAAGTTCCATAATAGAACAAAAATTAGAGAAATCAAGATTGTGATCTTTCCCGTGGTTGTCTAAACACACGAGCAAGGGACATAGTGCAACAAAAGATCGTGTCGCGACTTCCAGGTAGATGGAATAAGGTTACGAATGACTTCACATTCTAAAAGGTGGAGACAGCGAAATAGGGGTAGGGACCTATTTCAAATAGTTCTGTGTTATAGTCCAAGTATGGTTGTATGTATGGAGGAGTTTTACTGGGTCTTAAAGGGTTCCTTGATTGGACATCAATCGTTGGTTGGAAGAACCTTGAATTTTAATCTATATTGACTAGACAAGATTCCAATCATAAACTATTTCTACCAGGTTATGGTAACCTAGAATAGGTTTTCTCCCAAATGGTTGAGCTATTTGCCATTCGGGTTGGTTAGCTAAGTCCCTAAAGTCCAAAATGCACCTTTGGTGACCCTTGTGTTTAAGTAGCACAAGAGGCCTCTATCGAGTAGCACACTAGTTGTATGTGCGTAGTGGGCTTCGAGTAGATTACCACCATATATTGGGTCGAAGGAAATGAGTCAAGGTTGAGGCTCTAGTGGAAGTCGGGAAGTATACCGGCACTATGGTAAAGGTTATAACTAGTCCTTTTAACCTGAAAGTCGTACCCCAAAAATAGAGTACAAGGGGACGGGTTTTAGTGGGACATGATATACCTAGATGAAGGTGGACTCGTCTAGATCTTACATATGAAATTTGTTGGAAGGTAACAGCTGGCCTCATGCTCCGAATATTAATGGCACGGCCGGGGACATAAAATAATCTAGATGGAAAGTGGGAGTCTATGGGGCACTAATTATCATCCTGATGAGAATTGTTCTAATCAATCGGTAATCCTCGTATATCCCAAAAATTCTAGAAGGCTTACAGTCTACCCACCTTAGAAGCTAGGTCATAGTCTTAGGAAATATAAGGTCAGAAGAATTCCAAAATCCAGGTATTGTACCTCGACTCTTGTTAATAAAGAATCGAGCACAGCGTAATGGGGTACGATGGTTATAAGTCAAGTCAAGGATCGTTTCTCAATAAATGGAGAACGAGTGTGTACAATGACACCTGATCGATAAAATAGGATGATCTACTCGTCTATAGTATACTAGAGTTATCGATGGTGTAACCAGTTCTAAGGCACATCATTATGAAAAGATTCTAACAACTGAGTAGTGAATTTCTATTTGTATCAAGCCTGCCAGACTATTGCTACAATGATTAAAGCAAGCTTCAAGCAAATAATTAGAGAATCACAATAATTGGTTCTTGAGAAGAGGTAGTCTCCTAGGTCAACATTTTGACCAAGGGCAAAGCCCTACTTATTTTCGAATTCAGATGGCTAGAAGATCCCAATAGCAGTTTGGTGGTCGAGAGGAGAACGAATAACTCAATGCAAGGTTCTAGTCACAGGGCTAGCCGATGGTAGCTATACTTGCGTATATCACTATCATGGCCATGGGGATACCTTGTGTCTCTCTACCATCACGAGCTTTCGCCTTTCTAATCGGTGAAAGACAAAACAATAAAGAGTTCAAAAGAGATGTCACTGAATACAATTACGTGATTCAAAGGCGAATGTATAATTCAAGAGGAATTGTCAAAGCAGTCATAGATGAGACCCTAGAGACATCTACATCTCAATCCACGTAAGGTAATTAAATAAAGTGCGAACCAAATGCATCATGGTTGATCAGACCATAATACACTGATTCTGTTTAGAAAATATGTTAGTGGGCGTCCCCAATAAACATATGTCTTGAATCAAACTCGATAAAAGAGTGAGCTTGCAAAACTAAGCTGTAACAGCAGCGTTTGTTAAGGTAATCGAATACAATTATGCGATATTTTTGAAAGAAGGCAAAAATAATTCAAATTTTGTGAGAATCAAACCTTACCTGATGTTCTTGCTTATACAGTCATCCTACTATCTTCTTATCCACAAGGACTTGGTTGACTAATGGGTTATGGACATTCTAAATTCCATGTTCTAGGTAAACCTATTAGTGTCAGACAATTACCTCGTCAATAGATCACAAGGACCACGGAATGCTAGGTCGGGAGACACGCTACCCAATCTCACAGAACTTCCCCTACTATTGGCTTCGGATCTTATAGAACATACAGGGCACTGTCCTATCCTCTATGGTATCCCAAACTTGTAATCATGTTTGAAGTCATTTTACCGCGGATTACGCCACGCCCGTATACTCTGGCTGTGGTAAACCCTTGGTTTCGTGATTCAAATGTGATAGGCTATCAGACACTCTACCTATATTAACACAAGGGTATCTAAGATCTAAAGAAGTCAACAAGAACACAGTTTCTGCAATGTTCCATAGACTATGATTCTTTGAAACGATTTCAATTCTATGGGTTGTGCCTTGCCAGTGCGCTGCTGGCTGCAGGAAATCCAGAGTCTTCATAATTCAAATAAATGGCGATAGCGCGCTACTGTCATGCCATTAGGAGCTAACTAACATTCCCTTAACTATATTCTTAAAAAAAAATTCATGAGCTTCTAGAGATTCAAACATGTTGACTATGAAATACAACATAAGTAATTGTCCTATCAGTCACCACCCTTCGAATGAAAGATCGAACATGGAGGAAATAACTGAAGACAAAAGGAATACAAAAATTCTAGTATCTATTTCATGTGTATTCAAACTATTAAGGAAAAACATTGAATTAAAACTAACTCGAGGTTCGTATATGGTTAACAATAATCAGAATTTATACAAAATAATAATTTCTAGGGCAAATAGAAACTAAATAGGCAATTCGGATTAAGATGGGAGGATGATATCTAATGGGCAAGGAGAAAGAATTACACCATTTATCAAGGTTAGATCATTATTTCTAGAAAACCCTGTCTCACCAAGTGATTAATCTATCCACATTGGATCATAACGTCATATCAAGAGGTAATAGTGTACCTATGGGGATCTGATAAACTATCAAAATTAATAACTCCTCATCTACATTCCATGGCCTAGACTACCCATCAGTAAATTTGTATAGGGGACTCCTAGTCCTAGTCATTCACTTAAATTAAATTAATCCTTGTTCGTGAATGAGCATTTCCTGGTCGCAGACCCGCAATAGTACGACTAACGTACCATCACGAGTTCGCAATATTTTGCGAAAACTGACCTGCATGTGCCACCACAAAAACTTGTCACGACCCGCACCCGTTTTTTTTAAACGGATACGAGACGTGTCCAAGCCAGCCTACGCCGCAGTGTCGGCGGTAGAACGCTGTCACGGCCATGAAGATCAGAATCACAACTAATACTCATTCACATAATTAATTTAACTTATAATGATCACATGTCTTATATTTGTAGAAAAATATAAACTTGTACAAATAAATGAATGACTACAACTCAACTATCTAACTAGTCTCTAGGCTTTTGTCTGCAAGCATTCCCGTCACTCCCCAAGCTAAGTGAATCCACGGCTAACCTGAAAATGTTGGTTTCTAGTCAGGAATGGAACGAGCGCAATTCACTGAATGCAATTTCAAATAAAGAAAATTACTATAAAATAATTGTTAGACATCAATTATGAGTTTGAAAATAAATAGAAAATACGAAAAACCAATAGTAAATAAATAGACACCAAATACTTTTCCCAACTACTAGAAGTACCTTTGATATGTGATCAGTCTGGGACACTACACCGCACGGTTTACGAGATCTACTTGCAGAAAAGTAAACACTGTCTACGAGATCTACTTGCAGAAATGTAAACGAGGTCTACGAGATCTACTGCATAAAAGTAAACGAGGTCTACGAGATCTACTGCATAAAAGTAAAAGATGTCTACGAGATCTACTGCATAAAAGTAAACAATGTCTACGAGATCTACTGCATAAAAGTAAATAATGTCTACGAGATCTACTGCATAAAAGTAAACAATGTCTACGAGATCTACTGCATAAAAGTAAACGAGGTCTACGGTCGGATCACACATCCTTGGTACTTCTCATTCCTGACTCAATAATTTATAATAGAGTATAGAAATCACATAACCAATGACTAATTAATAAAATATAGTAAAGATCAATATCGAAATGCAGACAATAAACTATACTCGCCTGTGGTCCTCTGCTGGTGAAACCGACAATCTGAACTACTCAATGTGCCACAATAGTCAAAAACCTGTACAACAGTCCCCAGAAACTGAAATAAACATTACCAATGTTCTCAGAATAGTCAAATTAGCTAGGATTGCCTGTCCTTAAGGACAATTCCGGATACAGGGGCAAAACGGTAATTTCGGGCAAAAACGATATTCGTCGTTGGACCCGCTTTGCACCGAAAAGCGTACCAGAGTCAATGGTCTCTAAAGTCGTCAAACTACATGTCTACGGATCCAGTTTTCCGATACGAACCCAACCGTATGTCCAAAGTTGGATTTCGGCGGGCCGTGCACAAAATCGCCCGTTGAGTGGGACCGTGGGCCCGCAAAACGGTAATTTTATCAACGGTCTCAGAATTGGACCAAACTTGGCAAACAGGACCAAAAAAATGATACGGACCTGTTGGCGCAAGTTTCGTCTCGATCTGACGAGCGTGCATAAAATAATTGGGAAATTTGCACAGAGGCCGATACCGGAAATTTCGACGGATACACATCAAATTTGTCGTGCACACGCGACCAATATGAGTTCCGTCAAAGCCCACACGACCACGAAGGCGTTACGCACCTTTCGATGCCTTCGATTCGCGACCACGTCGCCCGGTTTGGCGGGACGCACGTCGTGTGGATGAATTTTCTAATTTTCGAAAACTGTTTTCATAGGTTTTTCTCGATTTTCGACATCGCCTAACTTCTCGTACAATAGATGAAAAATAGTTCTACAAGAAGCGTCTTAATCTCGTATATGTTGTCTATACTCGTCTTCGAATAGAATTTTGAGACAGTCAAGGAAAATACGGGAATTCTCCTTCCAACATGGTGAGTGGACTGCTACGTGCTGTCCTGTTTCGGGGTGATTTTCTTCGACTTTTTGTCGATTTCTTGGATGGTATGGTGCGTCTAGACATGAAGCGTTTAAAGATAATTAAGGACATATAAGTGGACTTCATACCAGAGAAAGAAGATCGTAAAATCATCGAGTGTGTGCGACGAGAACCCGCGACGAAGTCGCTCTCGTGACCTGCACTCCGCTGTCGCTGTCCTGTGCGACCCTGCGCGTGCGCGCGGTCCAGCGCGGCCATGGTGGCTTGGTCGGCCGCTGGCGAATCCCAGGCGCGCGCGCGGCGGTTCTGGTGCCGGGGTCGCCCTTGGTGGTGCGGGGGTCGTGGCGTTTCGTTAGGGTTTTAGAGTTTTTTCTGAACTCTCGTGGTGGCGTGGGTTTTTATACCAGAGAAAGAAGTCTCGGGTTTGGGCTCTGTTGAAGCTCGGGCATGTGCTGCTACTGTAGCTACGCTACAGTAGCAATTCCTTTTTTTTTTAAAGTATATATATATCCATATATTAATACATATAAATCTATATATATACACATTTAATATATATGTATATAAATACGTAATTTATATGTATATACACATGTAATATATTATATAACCCTATATATATACATACTTTATTTATATATATACACCTACGTGCATTTATTTATATACATTTATACATACATCTACGCACATATTCATATACATATATATTTTATATATATATATATATATATATATATATATATATATATATAATATATATATATATATATATATATATATATATATATATATATATATATATATATATATATATATATTTATTTATACACAACTCACATATATCTATATATATATACACACGTATACACGTATTTATCTATTTACACGTATACTCGTATACACATTTATACGTATACTCATATATTTATCTATATACATATATACATACATACACATATATAAATATCCACACAATATATGTCCCTATATTTTCCTATATATATATATATATTTACACAAAAATATATATGTCCCCATATATTCCTATATATAATCCCATATATATATATATATATATATATATATATATATATATATATATATATATATATATATATATATACGAATATATATAAACCTATATATATATCTATCTGTAACTTCTAAATGAACATAATAACATCTTAAATTTCTAAAGTAGGTTCTTCACATAAAAATTGAGTATACGAAATGATATTTATTTACAGAATCTAAAAATAACCATTCGGATAAATAATTAAAATAAAATATTTTCAAATTTTTGGGAAGGGGAGCTACAAAGACCGATGGTGATGACTCACAAAATGCAGGGAAGTTCGAACCCAAGTGGGAGGGATCGTTCGTCAAAGAGACAATGTATTCTAACAGCGCTTACCGACTGGCCAAATCTAATGGTGACTTACTCATGATGCCAATCAATAGCAAGTTCCTAAAGAAATACTATATATGAAGACAAACAATACCAGCGGAAGCCCTCACGCTCCAGTGGGTGCTCACAGAGTTGTGCCATGTCAACAAAAGAAGACATGATGCTTCGTTACCCTTAAAACGATGTGGGTTCAGAAAAAGGTCATGATAAATGTTTACAAGAAACGAGGAGTTATGATCAAAACTTAAGGAAGCGACGGCTTAAGGTATTTAATGCTGAAGCCCAAGCACGACGTCAGCCTGGCAGCAGACGTGATGGGCATTTCGCCTACAAAGAAACACGTGTCATGCTTCTTTTCAAAGTATCCCGAGCTTGACTCAAGTTCGGGACACTTTGAAGGGGGTCTTGTAGAAGCATTAAAAAGCGCAGGATGACAGAAGGCGCAAGTGGATACTCTCGCTACCCACCCTTCTTCACAAAGACGCAAATGACGAACGGCACATGTTGGTGCTCTCACTACCAACCCAGCTTCACAGAAGCGCAAATGGTCAAGCACGCCAATAGAAAAGACAAACTCACAAAAAATAGAGGAAAAGTTCAAGGAAAGTTCTTTTTATTAAATCATGGCTACAAAAGTCTATTACAGATTCATCACGATTACATAAAAATAGACTTCCTAATTATAAGAATCTGTTACAAAGTACTTGTGATTACATATGCTGAACTAAAAACTTTTACGGATGTACGCTGGGTTCATCTTCATAGTATAATAGTCATGAGAGGAGAGACTGTGGATAGAAGATGTGAATACAGTCGCCATCAAAGTCTGTCACCACAACACGCCCCTCTCAGACGTGCAGCTCTTCCTAAAGCAGCTATTGGCCCGAGTGAAAACTTAGTCCACAGTACAACTGGAGTCCCTTTTGAAAATTGTATCAGCTTCTGGGCTCTTCCAGCATAATGGAAGCATGCAGCCGCCAATGAGCAGGACAGAGCATAACCTGCGATGCTCATGTTGGCAACCAGACCAAACTCGGTCATTAGGACCTCCAAGTCCTCCAAGATGTCGCTCAGGTTCGAACTCCCCATGAGAAGCGTTCCTACAAATCCCGAAGCTCATCAGCAGTTCTTCTACGAAGGCACAGCTCCTTTGAATGAAGGGATCCTCAACGAAAATTTAACTTAGGCAAGGCCAACGGCCGCTCGAAGCTAAGTTTGGATCCAGCATGGTATTGAAGGACAAAAAGAGGAAGACATGACTCTTCGAAAGAAACTCCCCCTTTATATAGGGAAGGAGTAGTCCTAGACATAGGCCACGAGGCTGTCGGTCAAATTCCCACATTAATGGGATGAACCAAAGACTCAGCATGATAAACCTCATCAAATGGGTTCATTCGATGAAGTCTTAGACCATTAAAAGACCTCTTGAAATTCCCCAAGCAACGGTGGCAATTAAGAGGGAGTCATTCCATAAAGAGCTGTCATTAATTGCTTTTAAAGAAGACTTCAAAGACAGCTTCTTCAAACCAGAAGTGCAGCTACAATCCTCCACAAATTGGAGGTGCAGACTGGTGATGACTTCACATCATCCCAGCTCCAACGGCACAGACCTCTGCTTCGACCGAGAGCTCAACCCCCTTCATCAAAGACTTAAAAAACACCATTGCATCTAACACAAGTCTGCCTGCTGCACCAAAAGCATAATAACCTCGTTAGCTTCAAGCACAACCTACTCATCGCTCAAACGCACAGAGGTTCCATCATCTTTGAAACATAGTCCACTCGTCGTCTGAAAGCAGAGAGGGTCCGTTGTCCCTAAGAGAACAGTCTACTCGTCGTACTAGAAGCGCAACAGCACTAAGACCTCGCTAGAGGTGCAGGTTGCATGGTCCCACCCAACTGGTTTGTTTAAACCGCCACTCTCAAAAATAGGACAGAGGTTGATCATATTGATAAGTGTGAATATCTTATCAATTGGTTTAAAACTCAGATAAGGACAAAGTTTGCTCTTTTGATAAAGGTCGTATCAAGATGGTTTGTTTAAACCGATCGCCTCCTGAAGATCAAATAGAATCCTACTCTGAGAAGAAATCCAAGATCTACTCTGCTTCATCTATACAGAGGATTCCCAGCAATAGACATGCGCCACATGTCTCCTCCTTTGGTTATTTTGATAACCATCCGAGATCTCGATAGAGGTAAATCTCGACGTCCGCTACGTGTCAGCTCAGTAGAAGCCCACACCATGCAATGACAACAGATTCTTTTATATCTTAAATACGAGTGCACATCGCATATGTGCCCCCTTTTCTCTATAAAAAGAACGAGTTTTCCCTTCAACTAAAGGAGGAAGGACACACTTAGAGATAAAAGAAGCAGAAGACAAAAGCCAAAGCTTCGAAGTCTTCAACTCCAGCATCCTCTTGATCGGTAACCCTAGAGTTCCATCAAAGGTACCAGATAGCCAAAGCAAGTCTAACTCGTCGTCAGATTGTCAATGGAGTAAAGGAGCCGCTGTAGTGCTTGATCTCCACCATCACGCTTTCCTAGAATTCTTGTACTTAGATTTTCTCGCATAGGAATCAAATTGTACATTTTTTCAAGTTCAATAAACAAAAATTTTGTGTAACCTTTTGTGATGTCAAACAAAGACATCACTAGCACGGGACCTATCTATATGAAGGTCACTAGTGACATGCCATCTTGGACCATATTCATGGTATAATGGTGCCACTTGCAGTGCTAGTAGTTGGCGCCACTGAAGGTTCCTTATACCGATGCCAGTACGTCGGCACCAATCCCTGTTCCCCCTAGGATGAACCGGGTCCGTAGCCTCGAATTACTGTTCAAGAAACTACCTTGTGCACAAGTTGTCCATGACCATGCAAGTATATGCAACTTATCTATTAAGAAAACATGTAATGTATGATAAGGAAAACTAATTAATCAGCCACCATCCTCATTCGTATTGCCATATTGCCTTGTACTGAGCTCACAAATACCAACTTTCCAATCTAGGATCTTAGAGTAATCAATATTATACATCGGCGATGGGATAATAGAATGCTGATTACTCAATCTCTTTTCCATATATTTGATACCATACATCTTTCCAACCAAAACTCAACATGTACTCACACCTAATTTTTGGGACATAGCATCTGTTTAGCGTACGTTCATCGAACTGAGACTCGACATACTCATTGTCCAAGTATTTGGGACTTTTCCTTCACCTGTCATGTAATTCATTGCAACAAGCATACAATTCATGAAAATAGTTTACAATAGCTTTTGGTTCATGTGATTAATTATCATTCACTAGCTTTCCGACTTTCATGTAAGGTGTTATTTAGCAACTCAACGAGTAAACATAGCATACGGTCCTTTTATTAAGCGTGAAGCTAAAGGATCTTCGAATTGTTCAATACTACTCACATTCATAAGACGATTCCCGTCATGACCGCATAGCCTTCCGAGCGATCCTTCCATATATTCCCAAGTCCAATATTGCTTCATCGAGCCAACTAGCATCTTAATGCATCTTGTGGGTCGGGGCACTACAATATATACCACTCAAAAAAAAGTTTCGTCTTCGAAACTTAAATAAAATATATCCTCAAAACTCCAACTGAATTTATGAAACTTTCCAATGATCAACTTGCACTATTTAACATTACTCTGTAATATCTTGATTGATTCCAAATGATGTACCATCTCGCCACAACATTCCACTTTGATTCACAATAGTTTACCATCCTTGTTCTTTTCTCCATCACTCATGCAATTCATTAGCACATGATAATCCTTCTCGTGGCTTCGTTGATTTCAGCATACCACTTAGTTGGAATCATACACATATTTTAGGTGTCCCAAAAATATATATATTTCAACCAAGTTCAGTGATAGAGAAAACGAACGAGCTACAAGTATAACTTTATTCCCAAATGTCGACAATTCCCCTTGAGCATCTCGTATAACCGCAATTTTACTTATTCAATCTCCGAACCAACCAATAACATAATGAATGTTACCAATTCCAACTCGAATAATTTTTCACAGCCGATAAAAAAATTTCTAATATATTCCGACATAGTAACATCAAGTATTCAACGAATCTAGAGTTCCCTTTTCAAGTCCCGTATCATTCACACCACCAAAATGCTAATTTTAATCTCCACAAATTTATTTCGACACCATGATTCTTATAAATCAAATTATATACCCATTATCATTCGCATCCATACACTTTATTTGCAACTCTTAACTTTTTCAATTATGGTCCATCTTCCAAGTTGTACCATCATTCTACTCTAGTAAAAAAAATATTTTTTGATATATTTAAAAGTTTTCTCGCATTGATCAAGCCAATGTATTATCATTTCGTATGTGCAACTCTCATTCCCAACAACATAAATTATAAGGGTCAATTCAAGATTGTATTTGCTCTCGTCGATTTCGAATACATACATTATCCCATTCCGTCGTACACTTATTCTCAATTTCGATTTGATTATCCACCAATGCATTATTCTGATTGTCTCACGGCAACTATCATTATTTTATGCATCTCAATATGATTCAACCAACTAATCAAATCTAACCAGCTTTAAAAATTTCTGACATTCCGAATAAAGGCAACCAAGTTCCGAAACTAACATGATCCGTCATCTTATCCAACATTGTAACGTTTAATTTTCCAATATTTATTCCATTCCGAAGTTTACTTTCCGACATATCTCATTCGTTCTGACAATACCCACGTAACATCAATAGTTACATCCTAAGGATCTCCAACAGTCAAATTAGCTTTCGGTCAAGTCTCTACGGTCAGCTATTCTAAGCTAAACTAGACATCTAGCTAACTCATCAGAGATGGATAGCTATATGGACATATCTATCTTTGATCTTAGAGGCAAACAAATTCTTATCATAGGGACTATCTTATCTCAGGGACAATCTATGATTCGACCAACTTAAGAGACATGGGACGCTACCCCAATCTCATGAACTTATTTCCAACATGAATACTGGAACATATAGCCAACGAATTCGGAACTTAGGCAACTAACCGACAATCTAGGGTCAAGTCTATCTACACGTACTCATCCTCGAGTTATACCCAACGAATTAATTCTATACCTACCCACAACCGACAAGATCTAACCAACAATTTTTCTGGGTCAATCCGAAAGCCATCATATAAAACTTAATCAATCGATCATCCAAATATTCAGTTCTCATTTGCATAGACACAACATCACCGGCTCAATCTGACTTGTATTCTCACATCATACTCAAATTGTGTCTATTCAACCGACCAACTATTTCGAGTAATATTCCAACATTGCTACCTCAATGGTTTATTATTTACCATCTCTTTCCTTCAGTCTCTTCGCATCATATTCAATTTCCATATTTTAGATCATATGTACGATCTATACTCTTTTAACCAACAAAATAAGGCAACTATATAATCATATTTCTTCTGAAAACATCCTTTATGAATGTCTGCTAGCAACGAACACAGTTATCTCATAGCAATACTTGTTAACATCAAAATTCGGTTTGTATCATCTCCTTTGTAATTCTATAAGAAAATTTACTTTCATGCACCGATCCAATTGTAACACCCACTTTTCTAAATAAGGGTAATTTCAAACTTTTTTATTTTTAATCATTTAATAAATTTATTTAAATCATGTTATGATTTTTGGTGATTTTTAATCATTTTAAAACTATTTAAATCATCGACTTATGATTTTGATGTTTTGCTAGTGTAACCTTAGAGACTGCTTGACCGAGAGCCTAACTATGTGATTAGGATATTAATTATCATTTTTGGCCTAGGGATATTTTGGTCATTTTTGTTTCTTGGAATTATTTGTTAATTATTTGATTGATGGCTGTTATTTTTTACTTTTGCTAGTTGTGACTTTACAAACTAACCTAGAGATTGACTTTGACTTTGGTGACTTAGTTAAAATGGTGTGGGACCCTAATCAAACTTATGTTGGTCTTAGTTGACTTGAGTGTGACTAGGGTTCATAAGAGGATTGAGAGAGTTTAGTGCATTGGACTTTTTGGTTAAGGAGTTGAGCTAGCTAGTTAACAATCTTGGCCCAAAGGCCACCATGAGAGACCCTAACCCTAGCCCTTCATTTGGTCAGCCACTTATGACCTAATTCTTCCTCTATAAAGTCTCTCTTCATGACCACTTTCCTCTTTTAGAACACCCCCTTGTAGAAAATCCTAATTTCTTTCCCGTTTCATCAATCTCCCCATTCCTCCACCAAATTGAACCCAACCTTTTGTATTTGGGTTGAAATCTGGAGTAGAAGTTGAAGGAGGCTAGCTTGCAAGGAAGGGAGCTCATTGGGACATTGCTTGAGGAAGGAGACTTCATAATTTGGAGCTTTTTCTTGGAGACAGGCTCTCTATAGGTAAACCTTTCAAATCACCTCTAAATCTTGATTTCTTTCCATAGATGTATCCATCTAGGTTTCCCCTAGCTGTAGGTGAAGTTTGGTAGGAATTAGAATTAGTTTGGGGTTCGTATCGGACAGGTATCCGTATGTGTGCATAAGTGTTCGATGAAATGTTTGAATAAAACTTATTTTGTTATTTTTAAAATCTATTTGAATAGGATTGTAAATCTAAATGTATGTATCACTTTTTGTGTGAATGGAGCCTATTTTTGTGTCGTGTCCGTATCCAAAGTAGCCACGGACACGCAGCACGAGCCCCCGTACGGTTGTCCTGCTACCCGACCCTGTTTGCGGACACGACACGCCATGTGGACACGTGCCACTTGGCACGGAGGTAGTGGCTATTGACACAAAATCACAGTCAAACAAAAATTAATAAAATTGACTATATGATGCTTGTGACAATTCAATACGACACATGAAGACAACATTCAGTACAAGCCAGACGACAGCTCGCTCCTGCAATGCAACATATCTTTGAGTCTGTATTTTGCAATTTTATTGAGTCTAGTCTTACGTAAACTGAGTTGTACTGAGCATCTGAGACTTAACCTATACCCATACCTCAAAATCAAAAGCTCCACACAAATTAAAATAAGCCAACTGACCCATTCTGTGCTCTGGAGACAGAGTTCGGGCCGAACTCTGCCTCCACACAGAGTTCGGGCCGAACTCTGCCTCCTAAAAATCAGCACCCTAATTTTTAGGGTTGACTGGTTGCAAGTTGTCCAACGGCCAATTTTTTGAAAATTCCAACCAGAATTCTGGCCAAATTCTGCCCACCTGATATCCTATAAATAGGTCATGAATTCTCTCATTTTCAATCATCCAATCTTCTCATCTCTTCTCTCTAAAGCTCTATACAAACCATACCCTTCTTCATCTAGTAGCCACAAGCTCCATAAGCCTCAAGTACTCAGTACTTTTCAGTTAGGAGTTTGTGCAAGAGTACAAGAAGTCGCTTGGAAAATTCTAAGCATAGCCACTGCGATATTTGTAAGAAGTTGACGTGCTCTTCTGAAGAAAAGGCACAGGGTGTAACTACTATTTCACAAATAGTGGATTTAATCCTGAGCTAGAGTTCTCAGGCCTGGACTAGTCCTCCAAGAGGGAAACCAGGTTAAAAATTGGCTGTGTTTGCGTATGCTTTCTTGTTCCTTATTTATTTCCACATTTACTCTGATTACTTTCAGCTTGTGAAAGAGTTTAATTTTTTATTGGCTATTATTGTTATAAACTCTATTCATCTCCCTCTAGAGTTGCCATCTGTTCTTCAATTGGTATCAGAGCTCTGTTCTCTCAACAAGGACTAACATCCTAGAGCTGATCCATGGCAACCACACAATGCAAGATTTCCAATCACGGTGAAGGGCAGTCCACTCGTAGGCCTCACATATTTGATGGAACTAACTACACCTATTGGAAAACAAGGATGAGTTTTTATCTCAAGTCGCTAGACTTCGACCTGTGGGCCATTGTCACCGATGGCTACAAAAAATCTGCCAGGATAGTTGTCAATGGTGATCTCGTTGAGAAAACCCATGATAATTATTCTGACGAGGAGAATAAATAAGCAAGTCTAGACTCAAGAGCTATTAATGCTTTATTTTGTGCTATAGATAGGAATGAGTTCAACAGGGTCTCAACATGCACCACCTCTCACGAAGTATGGAGACTTCTAGAAGTGATGCATGAAGGAACCACCCAAGTCAAGGAATCGAAGATAAGCGGTCTCACTGAAGAATAAGAGGCTTTCAAGATGAAGCCAAATGAGACGATCACACAAATGTTCACAAGATTCTTCGACATCATCAATCCCCTATCTTCGCTCGGTAAACAATCTACAAATCACAAAAAGATTCGCAAGCTACTTAGGGGGCTACCAAAGATTTAGAACCCTAAGGTGACAGCCTTCATAGAAGGAAATAATCTCACAAATATGTCCATGGAGACTTTGATGGAAAAGCTGATGACTCATGAGCTTGACCTCAAAGACTTCGAAGAGCCTGCTCCTAAGGCTAAGGAGATCGCCCTCAAAGCTCACCGACGAAGGGCTGACCCCGAAGAGACGGATGACGATAACTCGGAAGGTGATGATCAAGCTCTCCTTGTCCGCAACTTCAAGAAATTTCTTCGCTTCAATCGAAGAAAGAAGGAACCACAAGAAGATGACGAAGAAGAGCCAACATGCTACGGTTGCAAAAAGACTGGACACGTCCGAAAAGATTGTCCATTCTTAAAGAAGAGCAATCGTTATGAGAAACCATACAAGAAGGCTTTCTCAAAGAAATATGCCAACACAAGCATTTGGCATGAAAGTGAAGCTAGTGACTCCGAGGAAGAAAAGGACTCTCCTCAAGATACTGCAAACGTGTGCCTAATGGCAACATCCGACAAGGTATCAAACGAAACTCTTGATGATTTCACTTTTGATGAACTTGGCGATGCTTTCACCGATTTACTTGATGACCACAAGAAAGTCATTGGTAAATATAAACATGCCAAGGAAAAGATCAAAAGTCATGAAGTTAAAATTCAAAGACTCTCTTTATTGCTTGATAACATTAGAGACACTTCACCCACGAAAGTCACAAATGAGGTGTCTAAGCTTAAATTAAGCCTACATGATGCCGAAGCACGTATTGAGCAACAAACACAAGAAATTACCGCACTCAATACGGAGCTTGCAGCTGAAAAGAGTAGACACAAGATTTCTATTACTAGAATACATGGTTTGAATACTAAGGTAAATGAACTGCAGGCTATCTCTAAGAAATTAGAGATTAGATTAGGAAAACAGATTGCTCAACCTCAAACCCAATCACATGAGACACACACAAAGCATAACACTACTCATACTAGTCAAACACGTAATACACCTGCAGCACGCAATCATGCTTTCATGTACACCCACCTTCATAATGCACACAAACCACATGTACGTAGAAATAATTTCTACTCCAATATGACACATAATCACCATGCTATACATAGATACAATCATCACTATGTCGTACATAAACAAAATCACCATCATACTGCTTATAGTTATAAACATCATCCTGCAGTTACATATAGTCATCATCATGCTCCACATAGACATCATCACCATGCTACTCCACACCACTCTACATATAGACTTCATCAACATGCTCCTACCATAAATAGGAATGCTATTTGTACCTATTGTGGACTACATGGAAACATCTCACCACATTGTAGAGTCAGAAGATTAGTAGATAGAAATATATATGCATGGCTTCCGAAAACTAACTTTTCAGGACCCTCAAGAACTTGGGTACCAAAGGTCACATCTACTCTTGATGTAGGTGGACCTTCTCTCCTCAACTAAGAGTAAGTGGATTCTCAATAGTGGATGCTCACGGCATATGACGGGAGACGCAAATCTTTTCGCATCACTATCGATGAAGAGAGAAGGATATGTATCCTTCGGTAACAACCTAAAAGGGTATATTATAGGTAATGGTATTATTGGTCATCCTCCCTCTCCCGTAATAAAGGATGTCTGCCTAGTGACCGAGTTAAAGCATAACCTGCTCAACATTAGTCATCTTGCTGACCATGGATATGACATTAACTTTGGACAAGATAAATGCTTTATTTATGATAGGTCAACGGGAGACATTGCTTTTGAAGGGATAAGAGAGGTATATTTTCTATCTGTCTAGAGATACTAACAATGCAGGTAGATGCCTATATGCTTATAAGGATGAAAGATTACTATGGCACCAGCGTCTTGGTCATGCCAATATGGATACTATATCCAGGCTATCGACTAAGAAGCTAGTTAGAGGCTTATCCGACATCACATTTAAAAAGGACACTGTATGTGCCGAATGTGAATTGAATAAGGCAACCAAGTCCTCATTTTATTCTATAAACTCTGTAAGTACTACTAGACCTTTGCAATTACTTCATTTGGATTTATTTGGCCCTAGTAGAATAGCCAGTCTTGGTGGAAAACTCTATGCCTTTGTTATTGTTGATGACTTTTCTAGATTTACATGGGTTTTCTTTCTTACAAATAAAAGTAATTCTATTTCAGTTTTCAAAATTTTTGTTAAGAAAGTTCAAAACAAAAAAGGCTACATGATCACTCGAATCCGAAGTGATCATGGAGGCAAATTCGAAAATACTGATTTTGAAAAGTTTTGTGATTCAAATGGTCTTGATCATGAGTTTTCGTGTCCAAGAACTCCTCAACCAAATGGTGTTGTAGAGCGAAAGAATAGGACTCTTGGCGATATGGCTAGAGTCATGTTGGATAAGTTTTTACTTCCGAAATACTTTTGGGCTGAAGCTGTCAGCACAGCGTGCCATATTTTGAATAGAGTGCTTATTCGTCCTATTACGAAGAAAACACCCTATGAGCTTTGGTTTGGAAGAACCCCAAATGTTTTTTATTTTAAAGTTTTTGGTTGTAGATATTTTATCCTTAACACCAAAGACAACTTAGGTAAATTTGATGCCAAAGCTGACGATGGTATATTCCTTGGCTATGCTGCCAAGACCAAGGGATATAGAGTATTTAACAAACACTCATTAATTGTGGAAGAGTCTACCTATGTGACTTTTGATGAAGATAACAGTGCAGCAGCTACTCTTGATGGTGATGTTGAGCCATCAACTTCTACTCCAATGAATACCACTATCGAAACCAATTCTCTGGAGGGCTTGCCAAAGAAATTCTCTTTCAAGCCGTCACATCCAGAAAATTTGGTAATAGGTGAGGTTTCACGCGGAGTAACTACTAGATCATCATTAAGAAACTCCATTGCTAGCACTGCCTTCATTTCACAGATTGAGCCGAAAAATATTTTAGAAGCTTTTAATGATGAATTTTGGATTTCTGCCATACAAAAGGAACTCAACCAATTCGAGAGGAGCCAAGTATGGGAACTCGTTCCTAGGTCGGCAAATCACTCGATTATTGGTACCAAATAGAATTTTAGAAACAAAGTAAATAAAGATGGTTCAGTTACACGCAACAAAGCTCGTCTAGTAGCCCAAGGATACAACCAAGAGGAAGGTATCGACTACGATGAGACGTATGCTCCTATTGCGAGATTGAAATCCATTCGGATGCTTCGTGCATTTGGTAATTTTCAAAATTTCAAATTATTTCAAATAGATGTTAAAAGTGCTTTCTTTAATTGATTTATTAAGGAGGAAGTTTTTGTAAAACAACCCCCTGGTTTTGAAAATCATAAATTTCTCGACCATGTTTTCAAGCTGAAGAAAGCGCTATATGGCCTCAAACAAGCCCCTAGAGCTTGGTATGAACGGCTAAGCAATTTCTTACTTGAAAAAAGTTTTTCAAAAGGGAAAGTTGACACTACACTTTTTATAAAATCTTTCAAAGACACTATTCTCTTAGTACAAATTTACATAGATGATATTATATTTGGTTCTACTGATGAAACCCTCTGTCAAGATTTTGCCAAGTGTATGTAGACCGAGTTTGAAATGAGCATGATGGGGGAGCTCAATTACTTTCTTGGACTGCAAGTCAAACAAATGTCAAATGGAACTTTCATCTGTCAGTCAAAGTATACAAAGGACATGCTGAAGAAATTCGACCTTGACAACGTCAAACCAATCAGCACTCCAATGGCTACTACAACTAAATAAGAACCAGATGAAAGCGGCAAAACCGTGGATCAACATAAGTATCGAGGTATGATAGGCAATCTACTTTATTTAACTGCTAGTCGCCTGATATTATGTTTAGCGTTTGCCTGTGTGCTAGATATCAAGCTAATCCTAAGGAATCACACATGACCGCTATTAAGTGTATCTTTCGATACCTTAAAGGTACGGTTACAGTGGGCCTATGGTATCCTAAATTAACATTATTTGACCTTATTGGTTACTCTGATGCTGATTTCGTCGGATGCAAGGTCGACCGTAAAAGTACAAGTAGCACGTATTATTTATTAGAAAAAGCTCTAGTCTCTTGGTTTAGCAAGAAGCAGAATTCTGTCGTACTATCCACAACAAAAGCTGAATACATCGCAGCTGGGCGTTGTTGTGCACAAATTCTGTGGATGAAGCAAACCCTTGAAGACTACTACTTATCTTTATACACATTCCAATCTTTTGTGACAACACTAATGCTATAAATCTCACCAAGAACCCTATATGTCATTCACGCACGAAACACATTGAAATACATCACCACCACTTTTTGCGTGATCATCAAGAAAATGGCACTATTAACTTAGAAATTATTGACACTGATCATCAGCTAGCAGATTTCTTTACAAAACCATTATCCGAAGAGCGTTTTAATTTTCTCTGTCGTGAACTTGGAATTTTGGATGAAGCTGTTATTTATTAAAATAACCTGCGTAAATATCGAGTATGTCTTGATTCTTTATGATGAAATTACTATGGGTACAAGCCGAAAGGGTCCTTCTGACAACAAGGCGTAAAAGCCTAAGCGACGGGGTGCACTAGTCCTCAGGACTACAGCTAGCTGGGATCCGGCCTCTGCAGCTAACCCATGGTAGCTTCAAAATATTAAATTATGGCATAATTTCGTATTTATTACATGGTTCATTTTTATTTATCACATGCTAAAATTCTGATTTTTCAACTTCACTTTCCTTCAAAGTTAACTTTCTGTCTTTTTCCACTTGGGTTTTTTTTCTCAATTTTTGTATATGTACTTACTTATCATAGTCTTTTGGTCTCTCTCACTCAATCAATTTTTCTTTACAGCCTGATTTCTGTTCTGGTTATAGAATCCGGAATTCGGGCCGAACTCTGCCCTACCCAGAGTTCGGGCCGAATTCGGCTTGGCTATTCCAGAACCAGGAGCAGCCTCAGCCGTTGATCAAAACTTGATCCAATGGCCCACATCCATTCCGACCATTCGCACCCTTACATATATATTTGGTTTCCCCTCTTCTCTCTCCTCCATTGCCACCTTCTACACTTCTCCAAACTAAGTTTCTCCAAACCCTAACCCTAGTTCTTCCTTCCTAGAGCTTATCTTTTCTCAAAACTCAAGGAGAAGGCTTCTCTTACCATTCTCCTTCATATTTTATCATCACATTGAGGTATATTTCAACACTTTTTTCCATCTCAATTTCCTCAATTGTCTTTATTATTTCATGGCTCCACGATTGTTCAATAGGGGGAAGAGACTTCGAACCGAGGGAGCGTCCTCTTCGAATGCTCCTCCTCATGTTGAACCGCCCGTTGAACAACCAAATCAACCACCCATTCATTCGTTGTTCAACCCACCTCGTCCACTCGACCCCAACACATATGACGACCTGATATTTATATCACTTGATGCCTCAAATGCTTAGTTTAGTGATTTTCGGACACGTCCGGTGTTTGCGGGTCATCCTATTAATTTTACTATATTTTCTCAATATGATTCACTTTTCCTTGATCTTTGTCTTGATGAACTTGTCACCACCAACTCGGTAATCTATTGTAATGCTATACAAATGTTCTATTGCAACCTAACTCATGATGATACACATATTTTTTCACGGGTTGCGGGCATTGATATATCTTTCGATGATTTCAACTTGGTCGAACACCTTGAACTCCAGGAGCCAAACTCATGGAAAAAACTTGTTGAAGCTCGATCGTTTCAATTTCCCAATGGGTCTTCCCTCGAAAGCTTTAAGGACGACTTGTGAACCCCTAAAACACGTCCTCGCAAGCTTTTGGCCAAGTTTCTCAATCCCTATTTTAATGAACTTCATCGGATTATTTTTAACACTATTCTACCCAAAGCGGGATCCACCGATGAGGTTACCTACTTTGAAATCTCGGCTTTATATCATCTCCACTTTCATGTTCCATTTAATCTTCCACGTACCATGATGGACTGGATGATTAACGCTAGGAAGAAACTAAGATCCTTGGTTTATGCTCTTTATCTTCCTATGCTCTTACGTGCTTTTCGCGTAACCCTTGATGAGTGCCAGTTCCTTCCTGCCCTTGCATTCCTCTCTAAGGCACGGTGGCTACAGGCAACAGTTGGCTCACCTGTTGTGTTCGAGCACTCAGACGATGAGCCCGATGCCCCTCCTCTTGGACAGGATTCTCCTCTTCCTCCTGCCACTCTAGAGTCACTCCAGACTATACTCCTCGATCGATTCACCTTAGAGGATGATCGCTGGACTCAGCTTGACTACCAGACTACCTTGCAGATGAGTGCCATTAGCAACTCATTGCATGATATTCGGTACTCCATGTCCCGGCATCCTTCTATGCCTATTCCTATAGAACGGGACCTTGTTCACGATGGATATCGTATCGATGACCCTTGGGTTATCCGCTACTTGGATCCGGATGCGGCCTTCGTGGACCCTCGTCGTTCCTTCACTGATCCATCCGACGACGCTGGGCCTTCACAAACTCGATGATGGATATGGTTTTCTACTTGCTGCTGCTACTGGGATCGTAGTTTATGTTTTATGCATTTTAGATTAGTTGCTTTTATGCACTTTGGTTGTATTAGACTTATTATTATGTGTGACTCTTGAGACATTTGGTAGTTTTATCAGTTTCTATGCAGTTTTATCTATTATCTTTTGGTGTGCTTGCCAGTTTTATTGCTTATGGTTATTTGCTAAATGCCAAAAGGGGGAGAAAATTTGATATATTTTATATTCTTTTATATCTGTATCTGTGCTTTGGAGAGAATATTTTTATCAGGCCAACAGGACTCAAAGCAATATTTACGGGGGAGCTATTGCTAGCTCGGCACTTATTACGGGGGAGCTATGCCATTGCTCTTAAATGTGTCCAGGTATGAATATTGAATATACAACTATCATTTTGTCAATTATCAATATGGGGGAGATTGGTGACACAAAACCACAGTCAACCAAATATTGATAAAATTGACTATATGATACTTCTCACAATTCAATACGACACATGAAGACAACATTCAGTACAAGCCAGACGACAGCTCGCTCCTGCAATACAACATATTTTGAGTCTGTATTTTACAATTTTATTGAGTCTAGACTTATGTAAACTGAGCTGTGCTGAGCATCTGAGACTTAACCTATACCCATACCTCAAAGTCAAAAGCTCCACACAAATCAAAATAAGCCAATTGACCCATTCTGTGCTCTTGAGACAGAGTTCGGGCCGAACTCTGCCTCCATACAGAGTTCGGGCCGAACTCTGCCTCCTAAAAATCAGTACCCTAATTTTAGGGTTGGATAGTTGCAAGTTGTCCAACGGCCAATTTTTTGAAAATTCCAACCAGAATTTTGGCCGAATTCTGTCTACCTGATATCCTATAAATAGGCCATGAATTCTCTCATTTTCAATTATCCAATCTTCTCATCTCTTCTCTCTAAAGCTCAATACAAGCCATATCCTTCTTCATCTACTAGCCACAAGCTCCCTAAGCCTCAAGTGCTCAGTACTTTTTAGTTAGGAGTTTGTGCAAGAGTTTAAGAAGTCGCTTGAAAAATTCTAAGCATCGCCACGCGATCTTTATAAGAAGTTGACGTGCTCTTCTGAAGAAAAGGTACGGGATGTAACTACTATTTCATAAATAGTGGGTTTAATCCTGAGCTAGAGTTCTCAGGCCTGGACTAGTCCTCCACGAGGGAAACCAGGTTAAAAATCGGCTGTGTTTGCGTATGCTTTCTTGTTCCTTATTTATTTCCGTATTTACTCTGATTACTTTCAGCTTGTGAAAGAGTTTAATTTTTTATTGGCTATTATTGTTATAAACTCTATTCACCCCCCTCTAGAGTTGCCATCTGTTCTTCAGGGGCAACCTCTGTCAGCACACCCATGAGTTTCTCACAATCTCGTGTCGTATCGAGGGAGCACGACACGTGCACCAGTTTTTTACTGTCCGTGCAAAGTCAGTTTGGCGATTCTGATACGGCCTTCATGTCTCATCTAGATACGTCGTGGTGACGTGTCAGGGACTCGAATGTGTAGCCCTACACCTGGGCTAGGTGTGGGCATGAGCACATGACTCCACGTGGCCTGTGTCGTGTCCACGAGGACGAGACACGGCCGCACAAGGAGACTGATACTGTGTTCATTGTTTCTGTATTTTGATAGTTTGGATAGCTTCGTGTCCACTTGCTTGGACACGAACACTTCCTCCTGACACGCACATATATGGAACACTCTAATCACCCTTATTTGGATTAATACTGAATTTTGAGTTTCGAATTTAGGGTTTACTCATATTACTGCTACATGTTCAGTTTTCTTGGGATTTTCAGAGTTTTAATATTAATTTAAATTGTTAATTGATGATTAATTTATAATGTTAACATGTGTATATATATCTGAGATGCATGTTTACACATTTGGGTTTATTGTGATGTTCGTTTTAGCTTGGTGATAAGGTTTTCGAATAATGTTGATACATGAGTCCAATATATATGTCTAAATACAACATGTAGGTTATTTACATATGTGAATGTTACTGTGATATGATGATGTTCCTGAGAATAGGTTTCTGTTTTCCTGAGATGATGGATTCAAGCCTTGGGTTGATGTTGGGTTGTTTCAAACATGTCTTGATATTTATGATGCAATGTAAGGTTGATGCATGTGTTAACTGAAATGTAGGGTTATTCATATATGGTTTCCTGACATATATAGGTTCAATTGAATTGGTTAAATTTTGAGAAAATAATGTTTGTTCATATATATAGTATTTCTGAACATGAGTATGAACCTTTACATGCATATACACCCTAACCTTTGTTGCCATGTTTGCTGAGATATTAACCCCCCCCCCCTCTGTTACACATTACATGTACACCAGAACACATTAAGACCCTTTACATATTAAATAACCCCTTCTATCTGTTGAACCTGAGTCCTTAACCCCTTTACTGCTATATGTTCCCTTATGCACACACACCTACCACTCCACTTGACACCCTATACACAGTTTGCATTATATGCACTTTGATCACCTTGACACTTCATTATATCCACTCACACACACCTGTACACTTGTGACACATTGACACTTCAATATTATATATATATATATATATATATATATATATATATATATATATATATATATATATACATATGGCTGCTATGCTTTGACACACTTTTGCTGTATATTGACACCCTATTTGATAGAGCACATATACTCTAATGTTCACTCACTATATATATATGTACATGTATATATAATATGAATATTATCAATATAAGATAATGAATGGCATGAATGAATGATTAAATGAATGCATGAATGAAAATATATATATGTATACAAGTATGTATGCAATGTAAGGAGGTAATGTATGAACTTAAGCATGAATGTTTATATGCCTATAGGTATGCCTATGTATATAGTGTACATAGATATATGTGTATATGTATTTGTGTATGTGTGATGTTGGTGTTGACCTTGTGATTGTGTATGAGTGCTAGGCTAGACATGGTTAGGCTTAGTGAGACTTGATTGGGCTAGGAGTTGACCTAGTTTGACAAGTGTAGTTGAGTAGAGTTGACCAAGGGTTAACATTAGTCTAGAATGACTTGTTAGACTAGGTTTAGACCTAGAATAGCTTGGTTGACCAAGTTTGACTTTATAAGTTGACCAGAGTTGACCAAGAGTTGACTTTAGCCTAGGTGACCTAGAAATCATATAGAATGCATTGTAATCTTCAGTATTACCATTATGGACATGTTGTGACCTATGTTGCTCTAAATAGGATCTATCTACTATATCTGGACATCTACACTTACCAGATACTTAAGATATCAGGCGAGTACATTCTTTGATCATTACATACTTGTTCGGATTTATATTCTTACTCTAGATTACTTTACTTGATGTTGCCACGTTGTTAACACGGATTAATACTACATAGATCTTTACATTGAGATGTTATCCCCCTCAGGAGCATCAGATACATCATGTCATGTGTGTTTCACTTTCATCATGTACTCTTGTGCTTTCATTATTATGTACACTCTTGTGATTCATGTACTCTCATGTTCACAGAGCCCTTATGTATACCTTCATGTCCACCTATTTATGGGCCCCCATGTGAAATATTGTACAATAACATAACTCGTCTGGATCCTTGTGTATTGATTGGTGTACGGGAGAGTAGAAGCAGTCATGTGAACAATTTTATTATAGTCATTGTATAAACTCTTTAGTGTAATTATGTGCAAATTCAAGCCGTTCACATGTCTATCTCGTACTCTACATCAACAGTCACAATTATTTCTTTACTTATAGTAGCTATTTACATTACAGTTCTCCCTCTTATACTATATGTACTTTCTTTCAGCGTTTCATGTATTTTACTCTATTGCATGCTTCATATTCCTGTCTTGATATGAACTGTTAAGATTATGTGCTCGTTCCGGTCCTGACTGGACCTGTTGAAAATATTACAGAGGATGACGAGAACCTTTGCCCTACCTATTATGGAGCTGCCATAGATGACACCTGCGACTTGGACCTGCAGCAGGATCCATCAGAAGTAGAGGATGTCACCCCCATAATTTAGGCTAGTTAGCTTAGATTTTTATTTTATTTGATGTCTTGTCTCAGTTGATACATTTATGTTATATTTTTGATCTTGTTGTTATTCTGGATTCTGTGGAGATGTTATCTTAGACACTTAGACTTCTTCTCATGTTTGTATTTCATTTGATGATTTTCATTATCTATCTATCTTATAGTACTTCTACCTTAGTTGCGATTGAGCTGTACATTTCTGTATTGTCCTCTATTTAGAGTGTATATACTGTATATGTACCTTATAATTGTTAGATGTATGTGACCTAGGACAGCGTTCTACCGCCAATACTGCGGCATAGGCTGGACGTACCCACTTCTCGTGTCCCTTGACAGGGTGCGGGTCGTGACACGTTTTTAGTGGTAGTCCATGCAGGTCTCGAGTTATGTAGTGGTATTCGAACTAGAGTATCACTACAGCCTACAGTAGGATATAAGATATAGTTTTGAAGGTACTCAATCACACCTAGAAAAACTCTTATCTGATTCTTCATCAAAAATTTTGCTGCTTTATTGTCTTCCTTTGAAATAAACTGTCCTCCTTTGACGTTATCAATTTATTCTCAGTAATTGCCTTCTTGTTTGATCTGTCTCTAGGATGGTGCAGACATGATCCTATCGTTTCGGCCAGAGGGATACTACTAACAGGTCTGCCACCTCTCGTCCGGCTCAGCCCGGTCAGGCAGCTCCTGTGGTACCTTCTCATGTCGGAGTTTCTGCCGTATTCGGGGGTGCACCTCCGCCGGTTCCGAGACCTTCCCCCGTCATTCC
This sequence comes from Iris pallida, assembly GCA_029216955.1. Lineage (NCBI taxonomy): Eukaryota > Viridiplantae > Streptophyta > Magnoliopsida > Asparagales > Iridaceae > Iris > Iris pallida. The sequence continues at coordinate 10,992,072 of JANAVB010039219.1, read as the reverse complement.
TGATTTCTTCCAGCAGCAGCCACCTTCTGGATCAGTTGACGCAGCGCAGTTGTTCGCCTTCTTACAGAGGATGGTGGAGGCCCAGCAGCAGCAGCCCATTAGTTATACTTTCTGCAAGAAGCTGGGTTATGGATGGAATGACTGCAGGAAGAGACTAGACAGGTATTTACTTTGTGCTTCACCTGAGCATCAGTGTAGGGTGTGTCCTAATAACCAGACACCATTGACTCAGGCAGTAGCAGGAGCTAGGGCTCCGATAGGGCAGTAGAGGTTTGTCCAGCATCAGTAGCAGGCCAGAGGAGGAGGCCAGCAGGGGCAAGCTTTCGCCATGACAGTTGAGGATGCATAGGCAGTATGAGGGATACTTGCAGGTTCTGCTCTTCTCGATTCCATTTCCACTTTTGCCTTATAATAGCTATCTTCAAATTTAATTCCGATAGTTTTGTCTACCTCCTCGTTCATCGATAAATTTGAATCTTAGTATTCTGAGCTGATTTGATTTTGATTTTTCCAATATAAGTCGTATGGTCTAGGTCGCCTCTGTTATAGAATTTAGAATTTTCTACAGTCATATTAGCTAGCATAGTAAGGACATATAGTCAGATTTTGGACATATTTCTTGGGCTTAAAAATTTTAAGTTTTCGTGGCCAAGCATACGGTAATACGAAAATTTTAAATACCATAATTCTAGAGGTATGTACCATAGTTAGGGACTCTATGATTATATGTCACGACCCGCACCCTAGAGTAAGGGCACGAGACGTGGGTACGTCCAGCCTATGTCGCAGTGTCGGCGGTAGAACGCTATCCTAGGTCAACATACATCTAACAATATATCTCTAAACAGTTTATACTCCCCGAATGGGGGTGACATAGCAGTAAATAAACTCAATCACAACGAAGAAAGAAGAAAGCACGATATAATATGGTACTCAAGGAAAATAGATGATAAAGTAGTCTAAGATAACATCCCAGCAATATCCAGAGTACAAACTCAGCTACAGGACATGAAAGAATATATACAACTCCAAATCTCGGAACAGAAGTAAAGTCTAGCTAAACAGTCTCATGACAACATAAAATAAGATAAGCCTAACTAAACTAGTCTAGGCAGTGGGGGTGATGTCCTCAGCTAGAGCTGGGTCCTCCTGAGAGTCCAGCTCGCAAGTGTCGTCTAGGGCTGCCCCGTAGAAGGTATCCAGACAGGCCTCCTCCTCGTCCTCTGTAATATTTTCAACAGGTCCAGTCAGGACAGGAGCGAGCACAGTACATCTCAGCAGTTCATAGCAGGTTAGAAAATATAATCATGCAGTAAAGTAAGATACAGGTACTGAAAGAAGTGCAGTTTGTAAACAGAGAGAGAGCTGTAATAGAAATATCTACTATAAATAAAGACTAACAGTGGCTAGTGAGTCAGAGTACAATATAGACATGTAAATGGCATATAAGATTCTGATGAGACACTATGGAAAGATTCTGATAAGATACTACTTGGGTATTATTCACATGTCTACTTCTACTCCCCCGTATCCCCAATCAATACACAAGGATCGAACCAGGTTATGTTATGATTCCATGCAAAGGCCCCCGAAGGGTGATACATGGATGTCCCATAAATGGGGATTCTAAGAGATTCTAGGATACCCAGTAAATGGGATAAGAGATTCTAGGAGACTCTGTGATCATAAGAGTATATGTCACAAGTGATCAAAGAACCAATGAAGCATAGTGATACGCCATGTAAGTGAAACGTACAGAACATGTAGTACCCGATGCTCCCTAAGGATAACATCTCAAGAAGGGATCCATATAGTACCAATCCGTGTGACCAACGTGACAGTAACGAGTAAAGTAATTTAATGCAGGAAATAATTCTAAGCAGGATATGAAATGATCAGAGAATGTACTCGCCTGGTATCTGAGTGTCCAATATGAAAGTATTGTCCGATGAGTGGTGTCTGGCTCCTAATCAGAATAGCACAAGTCACAACAAGTCCAGAATGGTAAAATGAGACACTACAATGCATTCTACATGAATCTAGGTCAAACTAGGCCAAAGTCAACTCTTGGTCAACTCTGGTCAACCCTAGAAGTCAAACTAGGTCAACTATGGTCAAACTAGGTCAAACAAGTCTAGACTGGGTCAAACTAGTCTATACTAGTCTACATTAGCCTATACTAGGCCTAACTAGTCCAAACCAGTCTAAACTAGGCTAAACTGGCTATGCTAGTATACTAAGTCCATACAACCCATACTACACAAGTCAAACCAAACATCACACATCCTAGTTTACATCTAGGCCTACATATAACACATGTATATATATATATTACATATATATAGTAAATACACAAGTGTATATATATGAGACATATATATATATACTTGTATAACCTATACATCCAATGTAGGTATCTATACTAGATACCCAAATATTACACAACTATATTATATATATACACACATTACATTATATATATACATTACCTATTAGCATTTATTTACATAGGAAAATAGGATATATATATATAGAGAGAGAGAGAGAAGACATGAGTGTGTATGTGTGTGTCAAGGAACCATGTGTGTGTAATTGCTTGTGTGTGTGTGTAAAAACAATATGGTGAGTGGTGATGTACAAAACAGTGTGCATGCTTGTGTATGTAGAGAGTGAGTTATGAGAGTAAAAGTGTGTGTGTCTGTGTATGAAATGAGTGAGAGATGTGTGATAGTGTCTAGGTGAGGGTGTGAGTGAATGGTGAGTGAAATGTGAGTGTGAGACATAGGGGTAAATAAGAAATGTTGTGTCCTGGCCATAGGACAACAGAAGGAAGGAAATCAATCACCAAAATTCATTAAACTGAAACCAAATTCACATATTAGTAAAGGGAAAACTGAACCCAGTTTCCAGTTTTTTTATCCTAACCCCATTTGAAAGCAAAATACCACCAAATCACACCAAATTCAACACATAGCTAGATTACCTATAGGAGAACCCTAAATGGGACTAAAACCAATATTTTAACTGTATTAGATAGGTTTAAACAGCTGCCCAAATTCGATTTTGAAAACTGGAAATCCACAGAAATTATATGTATCAGTTGTTTGGGTAAATGAGGATTCGACCAATCAAATCGAGCTAAAATGTAAAAACAGAGGTTGGTAATACACATACACATTATATACGTGTCCTATAATGAGATTGTGTCCACTAAATTGGACACAAACGTGTCCAATCAAAATAAGATACAAAATAGTACAAAACAGGCCAGTTCAGTGCACTGTATCGTGCACGTGTGCACGCGTGTCGTGCACACGACACATCACGAACTAGGATACGTGCTCGTACACACGTGTACTCCCATACTAGGACTAGGACTAGGTTGACCTGTATCGTTTCCTCGACGTGTCTGTGAGTGATACGAAAGCCGTATCAGTGCTCGAAAATGACTGAACCCTGTTCAGTGTAAATTCGATACACGCGCTCGTGCGTGTCCGACACGACACGTGAGGGTCTGAGACTCGACACATGTTGTGTCAGTCATGAGTACGACCTATTTGTCAAGTGTCGTATGTCGACGTGACGTGTCCTGAGAGTTGTGGCCCCCGAACAGCAGGGCATCAATCCTGTGCGCGCGCGCGTGTGGGCACCGCTTGTCCGCGTGTCCTCCGAGACCCGACACGACACAAAAACCTCACACAGACACTAAAAACCCATAAAGAAGATCAAAACCCTAAATCCTATTCAAATAGTTTTCAAAAATAACACAAAAACTTTCTTTGTGGCATTTTCACTAACACTAGCATAGGGACACTGATACGTGTCCAAATAGGACACGAATTGGACTCAAATTCTAGGGTTTCCTATTCCCACAGTTAGGTTAGGCCTAGGGCTCCCTAGATATGCAATAAAACTAGAATTTCATGGTGAAAATAGAAAGTTACCTCTATGTATCAAAATCTCCAAATATCTCTAAGGAGAGATGTTCCTCTTGATGGTGAAACTCCTCCAAAGTGATTTGAATCTGAGAATAAAATGTAACAACAGCAAGAATACTAAAATTAAAACCTATTGTAATTTGTTTGGGGAAAAAAGAGCTAAAATAGATTTTCTAGTGATTTTTGAAGTTGGGACATTACCTCTTTCTAAAGCTTGTTCTTCCTTAGAGGCTAGCCCTAATTTCTAAGAGATTATTTACAAGGGGGGATCCCTAGGAGGGGTTAAGTGGCTGGACAATAATATTAGGGTTAGGGTTTGGGCACTTGGCTAATGGGCTTTGGACTTAGTCATAAAACAATGACTTAAAAATCACAAGTCATGACTTGTGATCAAAATCTTTCTATTCTAATCTCAAAATTCCTAATTGTTTTCACTAACTAGAGTATGGTTAACTTAACTTAACCTAGGGTCTCATGTCTAGCCAAGTCCAACTCAACTAGGGTTAGGTCAAAAAGTCAAAGCTAGTCAAAGTCAACCTAGTCAACCCTCATTCAAACAATTCCAAAATAATTTCTAAAAATTTCCATAAATTCTAATAAATTCAAATTACCCCAAAAATGTCAAAAATACCCTCAAACTAGAAATGTGGTAGTGACAAATTTACCCTCCTTAAAAGAATTTCGTCCTCAAAATTGAAAGGCGAAATGCAACTGATGAGAAGGATAGAAAGTATACCTCACGGTCCAAAAAGATAAGGGTACCGCTCGTGCATCTCATCCTCCCGCTCCCAGGTAGACTCTCCTGGAGAATGATGCCTCCATGCGACGCATACCAAGGGTATCACCTGGTTCCTCAGAACCTTCTTCCGTCGATCCAGTATCTCCACTGGCTGCTCTGGATAGCTGAGAGAAGGTCCAACCTCAATCTCTGAATGATCGAGCACATGGCTTGGGTCAGCCATGTACCGTCTCAACTGTGATACATAGAATACGTTGTGGACCCCCACTAGCACAGGCGGCAAGTCTAGCCTGTATGCAACGTCACCGACTCTCCCGCTGATAACGAAAGGGCCGATGAAGCGCGGGCTAAGCTTCCCACCTCCACTAAAACATATAATACCACGAGTCGGAGATATCCTCAAGAAAACCTGGTCTCCGACCTAATCACAAGCAAGGTCTCAATTAATTATAATAAACAAAGAAGATCAAAAAAATTACAAACAAACAAACCTAAATGTAATCCTACTCTAATCTGTACCTCAAACTCCAACGGCCTCTGGTGGCTATCGGCCCAGTGCCGATGTCTGTCCTACGCCACACGAAGTCTGTCCCTGATTAGCTTCACCTTCTCGACTGCGTCAACAACCATCTCTGGCCCCAGTAAAGCTCGCTCACCTACATCATCCCAAGATAAGGGTGTACGGCACCTACGCCCGTACAGAGCCTCGAAAGGTGACATCTCAATGCTGGCATGGAAACTATTGTTGTAAGCAAACTCCACCAAATGAAGATGATCCTCCCAGGAACCTCCAAAGTCTAGGACGTACGTCCGCAGCATATCCTCAAGTGTCTGAATAGTTCGCTCCGACTGTTCGTCCGTCTGGGGTGGTATGCAGTACTAAACTTGAGCTGAGTGCCCAAGCTGGTCTGCAGACTCCTCCAGAAATGGGAAGTAAAGCGACTATCCCGATCTGAGACGATGCTGACCGAAATCCCATGAATCCTGACTATCTGCCGTATATACATCTCCGCAAGCCTCTCTGTAGACGTACCCACCTTGAATGGCAAAAAGTGGGCCGATTTGGTCAACCTGTCAATGATGACCCAAATTGCGTCTTTTCATCCTGGTGTACGCGGCAATCCTAATACGAAGTCCATAGTAATATGCTCCTATTTCTACTCAGGAAAGGGCAGCGGCTGCAACAATCCACCGGACCTCTGTCTCTCTGCCTTGACCTGCTGACAGACCAAGCACCTAGCCACGAAGTGAGCCACCTCCCGCTTCATCCCGGACCACCAAACATGCTCCGTCAGATCTCGGTACATCTTGTTGGCACCTGGGTGTATAGAGTACTGAGATCTGTGGGCCTTCTGTATAACCTGCTCCCTGAGATCTCCGCCGGGCACACATAACCTGGAACCGTGCCTCAAGGCACCATCCTCTGCAAGAGAAAACTCGCCCTCCAACAATCCTGCTCTCGGAGACACCGTAGAGCAACGTCCTCAAACTGTGCCGACTTGCTCCTCTCCACCAAGTCTGACTGAATCTGCATGTCCCACATCTGCATCTGCACTCCGAGCTCGATCACCTCAATCCCAAGGCTCTCCAAGTCTGCAAGCAAATGCCGATCCATGGTCAAACACATGGCTGTCGGATACCTACTCAAGGCATCGGTAACCACGTTGGCCTTCCCTGGGTGATACTGAAGTAGGATGTCAAAATCCTTCATCAACTCTAGCCATCTGTGCTGTCTCATGTTCAACTCCTTCTGAGTGAACACATACTTTAAGCTTTTGTGATCTGTGAAGATCTCCACCCTCTCACTATACAGATAATGCTTCCACAACTTCAGAGCAAATATCACTGCTGCCAGCTCCAGGTCGTGGATAGGGTAGTTCTTCTCATGGGGACGTAATTGCCTGGAAGCATAGGCAATCACCTTCCCATGCTGCTGTAAGACGCAACCCAGCCCCTTCCTTGAAGCGTCACTATAAATAGTGAAACCACCTAATCCTGAAGGCAATGTCAGAATCGGAGCAGTCGTAAGCCGCTTCTTCAACTCATCAAAAGCTGCCTGACACTCCTCTGACCAAACATACTCAGCATCCTTCCGAGTCAACCGAGTCAACGGCTGTGCAACCCGGGAGAAATCCTACACAAATCTCCGATAATATATCTGCCAGCCCCAGGAAACTCTTGATCTCTGCAACTGAAGTCGGTGCTGCCCATGCCTCAACTGCTATAATCTTCTTGGGGTCAACTGAGATACCATCTCCAGTCACCACATGCCCCAAGAAGTCCACCCGGTCTAAGAAGAACTCACACTTGGAGATCTTCCCGTAAAGCTGCTCCTTCCTGAGAATCTCCAGCACTATCCTCAAATGCTCCTCGTGCTCCTTCTTATTCTTGGAATATATCAAGATGTCGTCAATAAAAACCACCATAAACTAATCCAGATACTAGTGGAATACCTTGTTCATAAGGTTAATAAATACTACTGGTGCATTGGTTAGCCCAAACGGCATAACCAAAAACTCAAACTGCCCGTACCGCATCCTGAAAGCGGTCTTGGGAATATCCTCCCCCTTCACCTTCACCTTGTGATATCCCGACCTCAGATTAATCATTGAAAACACCCGAGCTCCGCTCAACTGATCAAAAAGATCGTCGATCCGCGGCAGTGGGTATTTGTTCTTGATCGTGAGGTTGTTGAGTGGCCTATAATCAATACACATCCGTACTGACCCATCCTTCTTTGGCACAAACAACACTGGTGCACCCCATGGCAACGAACTCGAGCGGATGAAGCCCTTGTCCTGTAGCTCATCCACCTGCTTCTTCAACTCCACCAGCTCGCTGTTGTTCACCCGATAGACATGCTGAGAGATGGGCTCCGCTCTTGGAACCAAGTCTATCGAGAACTCTATGTCTCTGTCTGGTGGCAATCCCGACAACTCCTCTAGGAAAACATCTGTATACTCTGCTATCAAGGGGTGTAGAATCGTCTGCTCCTCGACCGAGACTCCACAGAAGACTCCGCTGCTGTGCTCTTCCTGACGTCTGGAGTACTCGAACTCTGGCTCCTTCGGCGCTTTAAAGAGAACTCTACCCCCTCTGCAATCAATGCTGGCGTGGTGCCTGCTCAACCAATCCATGCCTAGTACTATATCGTAGTTCGGCAATGGCATTACGAGCAGGCTCACCTCCAACTCACGGCCTCCTAAAACTACTCTCCGACCCTTACAAACATCACTCATGAGGATGATGCCACCCCCGGTCGTGATCTTTTAAGTCCTAGAAAACGATTCAGCTATGATACCGTCTCTAATCGCAAAAGATACTCATATAAAGCTATGCGAAGCACCGGAATCGAATAATACAAAAGCTGGACTGGAGTCGAGAAGAATCGAACCTGCAATCAGCTCTCCGATGGCCTCCGTATCCTCTGCTGCTATGGCGAATCCTCGCCCCTGCTGGCCTTCCCTGGCCTGCTGCTGGTGCTGGACGAACCTCTGCTGCTGCGTCTGCAGGGCTGGTCCCCTCTGCTGGTCTGCTGGAGCCCTGGCTCCTCCTCCCGGGCCTGCTCGTGCTATACGGCACTCCCTCATCTGGTGGTCTGCTGAACCACACACCAGGCACTGGCCCAGCCTCTTTCGGCACTCATTGAAGATGTGCCCAGGCTTCTTGCAGTAGGCACAAGTAACACCCTGTCTCTGACCCTACTGGTGCTGTTTCGGCTGCTGTTGTTGGTGAACTGGCCTCTATTGGATCGGCTGCGGCTGGAACTTCCTCAGCTGCTGATGCTGAAAGTGAGGCCTCTTGGCCTGGCCCCCGCTGCTGCTGCCCCCAACTGGGTCTCGCCCCCTCTTGAGCCTAAGCTCAAGATCCTCCTCTGCCAACAAGGCTCCCGTCAAGATCTCCTCGAATGTGGCATCCCTGTTGCCCTTGGTCAAGGACTTGACCTCCTTGACTAGACCCTTCCGGAACCTCTGGGCCTTCGCCGTCTCGCTCAAGCCCTCAATGAACCTGCCGAGGCTGCCAAACTTCCCTGCGTACTCCTCCACCGAAAGACTCCCCTGGACTAGGCTCTCGAACTGCGACTCCAAGGCTCTGAGTGTTGAATCTGGGAAGAACTTCTTCTTGAAGAAACCCTTGAACTGCTCCCAAGTCTGCCCAGCTACCCCCACCCTCGGGTCTGACTAATACCAGGTACGAGTAAGATCTCGCATCCGGCTAGCTGCGGCCTCAATCTGGAGATCTGCTGGTATCCGGGCCAGACGAAAGATCTCCTCTATATGTTCGATCTACTCGTCGGCATATAGGATCCCCTCTGTCCCCCGAAAGTCTCTGGGGCTCATCTTCTGAAACTGCTCTATCCCCGGTGTCCTCGGCTGATGGACCACTGGTCGAGCTGCAACTGTCGTAAGGGCCAACTCCATGCCCCTGTCCTGTCGAGCCTGCTGCCGGTCCATAAACTACTGGAAGTACGCGAACATCTGTGCTGTATCCACGTGTCCTGTAGGTGACTGCTGGAAAGGATCCTCTGGGATGACTCGGTCCTGCCTCCGAGCCGATGGAAGCATACCCCCTGCTGCTGCTGCCGAGGTCTCAATACGAGCAGAGGTGGCAGGAGCTGCAGTCCCCTGGCCCTGCTGTACTGGCTGAGAGGTAGCAGTCCCCTCCATAGCATCCCCATGAATGGTACGCTACGATCGAGTCTCTACCATCCTGAAGATAGACAAACAAGAGTATCAATTTCTGAGAAAGAAGCGAAATAACAAAGGCGGACAATTAAAATTCAAAGGATCAGCTGACAATAAGGATTTAGATGGCAATAAAAGAATTTTTCCTAAAGTGATTGAGTACCTTAAAATTAGTGTCCTATATCCTACTACAGGCTGTAGTGATACTCTAATTCGAATACAACTACACTTCTAGTCTAGACCTGTATGGGCCACCACTAAAAATGTGTCACGACCAGCACCCTAGAGTAAGGGCACGAGACGTGGGTACGTCCAGCCTATGCCGCAGTATCGACGGTAGAACGCTATCGTAGGTCAACAAACATCTAACAATATATCTCTAAACAGTTTATACTCCCCGAATGGGGGTGACATAGCAGTAAATAAACTCAATCACAACTAAGGAAGAAGAAAGCACGATATGATATGGTACTCAAGGAAAATAGATGATAAAGTAGTCTAAGATAACATCCCAACAATATCCAGAGTACAAACTCAGCTACAGGACATGAAAGAATATATACAACTCCAAATCTCTGAACAGAAGTAAAGTCTAGCTAAACAGACTCATGACAACATAAAATAAGATAAGCCTAACTAAACTAGTCTAGGCAGTGGAGGTAATGTCCTCAGCTAGAGCTGGGTCCTCCTGAGAGTCCAGCTCGCAAGTGTCGTCTAGGGCTGTCCCGTAGAAGGTATCCAGATAGGCCTCCTCCGCGTCCTCTGTAATATTTTCAACAGGTCCAGTCAGGACAGGAGCGAGCACAGTACATCTCAACAGTTCATAGTAGGTTAGAAAATATAATCATGCAGTAAAGTAAGATACAGGTACTGAAAGAAGTGCAGTATGTAAACAGAGAGAGAGCTGTAATAGAAATATCTACTATAAATAAAGACTAACAGTGGCTAGTGAGTCAGAGTATAATATAGACAAGTAAATGGCATAGGAGATTCTGATGAGACACTATAGAAAGATTCTGATAAGATACTACTTGGGTATTATTCACATGTCTACTTTTACTCCCCCGTACCCCCAATCAATACACAAGGATCCAACCAGGTTATGTTATGATTCCATGCAAAGGCCCCAAAGGGTGATACATGGATGTCCCATAAATGAGGATTCTAGGAGATTCTAGGATACCCAGTAAATGGTATAAAAGATTCTAGAAGACTCTATGATCATAAGAGTATATGTCACAAGTGATCAAAGAACCAATGAAGCATAGTGATACGCCATGTAAGTGAAACGCACAGAACATGTAATACCCGATGCTCCCTAAGGATAACATCTCAAAAAGGGAACCATATAGTACCAATCCGTGTGACCAACGTGACAGTAATGAGTAAAGTAATTTAATATAGAAAATAATTCTAAGCAGGATATGAAATGATCAGAGAATGTACTCGCCTGGTATCTGAGTGTCCAATATGAAAGTACTGTCCGAGGAGTGGTGTCTGGCTCCTAATCAGAATAGCACAAGTCACAACAAGTCCAGAATGGTAAAATGAGACACTACAATGCATTCTACATGAATCTAGGTCAAACTAGACCAAAGTCAACTCTTGGTCAACTTTGGTCAACCCTAGAAGTCAAACTAGGTCAACTATGGTCAAACTAGGTCAAACAAGTCTAGACTAGGTCAAACTAGTCTATACTAGTCTACATTATCCTATACTAGGCCTAACTAGTCCAAACCAGTCTAAACTAGGCTAAACTGGCTATGCTAGTATACTAAGTCCATACAACCCATACTACACAAGTCAAACCAAACATCACACATCCTAGTTTACATCTAGGCCTACATATAACACATGTATATATATATATATATATATATATATTACATATATATAGTAAATACACAAGTGTATATATATGAGACATATATATATATACTTGTATAACCTATACATCCAATGTAGGTATCTATACTAGATACCCAAATATTACACAACTATATTATTTATATACACACATTACATTATATATATACATTACCTATTAGAATATATTTACATAGGAAAATAGGATATATATATAGAGAGAGAGAGAAGACATGAGTGTGTATGTGTGTGTCAAGGAACCATGTGTGTGTAATTGCTTGTGTGTGTGTGTAAAAACAATGTGTTGAGTGATGATGTACAAAATAGTGTGTATGCTTGTGTGTAGAGAGTGAGTGATGAGAGTAAAAGTGTGTGTGTGTGTATGAAATGAGTGAGAGATGTGTGATAGTGTCTAGGTGAGGGTATGAGTGAATGGTGAGTGAAATATGAGTGTGAGACATAGGGGTGAATGAGGAATGTTGTGTCCTGGCCATAGGACAGCAGAAGGAAGGAAATTAATCACCAAAATTCATAAAACTGAAACCAAATTCACATATTAGTAAAGGGAAAACTGAACCCAGTTTCCAGTTTTTTCATCCTAACCCCATTTGAAAGCAAAATACTACCAAATCACACCAAATTCAACACATAGCTAGATTACCTATAGGAGAACCGTAAATAGGACTAAAACCAATATTTTAACAGTATTAGATAGGTTAAAACAGCTGCCCAAATTCGATTTTGAAAACTAGAAATCCACAAAAATTATATGTATCAGTTATTTGGGTAAATGAGGATTCGACCAATCAAATCGAGCTAAAATGTAAAAACAGAGGTTGGTAATACACATACACATTATACACGTCTCCTACAATGAGTATGTGTCCACCAAAGTGGGCACAAACATGTCCAATCAAAATGAGATACAAAATAGTGCAAAATAGGCCAGTTCAGTGCACTGTATCGTGTACGTGTGCACGCGTGTCGTGCACACGACATAGCACGAACTAGGACACGTGCTCGTACACACGTGTACTCCCATACTAGGGCTAGGACTAGGTTGACCTGCATTGCGTCCTCGACGTGTCTGTGAGTGATACAAAAGCCGTATCAGTGCTCAAAAACGACTGAACCCAGTTCAGTGTAAATTCGATGCACGCGCTCGTGCGTGTCCGACACGACATGTGAGGGCCTGAGACTCGACACATGTTGTGTCAGTCATGAGTACGACCTATGTGTCAAGTGTCGCATGTCGACGTGACGTGTCCTGAAAGTTGTGGCACCTGAACAGCAGGGGATCAATCCTGTGCGTGCGCGCGTGTTGGCACCGCTTGTCCGCATATCCCCCGAGATCCGACACGACACAAAAACCTCACACAGACACTGAAAACCCATAAACAAGATCAAAACCCTAAATCCTATTCAAATAGTTTTCGAAAATAACACAAAAACTTTCTTTGTGGCATTTTCACAAACACTAGCATAGGGACACTAATACGTGTACAAATAGGACACGAATTGGACTCAAATTCTAGGGTTTCCTATTCCTACAGTTAGGTTAGGCCTAGGGCTCCCTAGATATGCAATAAAACTAGAATTTCATGGTGAAAATAGGAAGTTACCTCTATGTATCAAAATCTCCAAAAAGCTCTAAGGAGAGATGTTCCTCTTGATGGTGAAACTCCTCCAAAGTGATTTGAATCTGAGAATAAAATATAACAACAGCAAGAATACTAAAATTAAAACCTATTGCAATTTTTTTGGGGAAAAAGGAGCTAAAATGGATTTTCTAGGGATTTTTGAAGTTGGGACATTACCTCTTTCTAAAGCTTGTTCTTCCTTAGAGGCTAGCCCTAATTTCTAAGAGATTATTTATAAGGGGGGATCCCTAGGAGGGGTTAAGTGGCTGGTCAATAACGTTAGGGTTAGGGTCTGGGCACTTGGCTAATGGGCTTTGGGTTTAGTCATAAAACAATGACTTAAAAATCACAAGTCATGACTTGTGATCAAAATCTTTCTATTCTAATCTCAAAATTCCTAATTGTTTTCACTAACTAGAGTATGGTTATCTTAACTTAACCTAGGGTCTCATGTCTAGCCAAGTCTGACTCAACTAGGGTTAGGTCACAAAGTCAAAGTTAGTCAAAGTCAACCTAGTCAACCCTCATTCAAATAATTCCAAAATAATTTCTAAAAATTCCCATAAATTCAAATAAATTTTAATTACCCCAAAAATGTTAAAAATAACCTCAAACTAGAAATATGGTAGTGACATTATCGTAGCCTTGCTTACTAGTATGATGAAGATTCTAAGTCTCATGAATTTGGACAGACGCATATGATTATAGAATTGTATGATTAGCGACTTTGATTGATTAGGGGTTTGACCTAGAACGATTACGACTATCTTAATTTCGAGGACGAAATTTTTCTAAGAAGGGTAGACTTGTAACACTCACTTTTCTAAATGAGGGTAATTTTGAAATTTTGTATTTTTAATCATCTAATAATGTTATTTAAATTATGTTATAATTTTTAGTAATTTTTATCGATTTTAAAACTATTTAAATAATCGACTTGTGATTTTGGTGTTTTGCTAGTGTAACTTGAGAGATTGCTTAACCTTGAGCCTAACCATGTGATTAGGATATTAATTATCATTTTTGGCCAAGGGGTATTTTGGTCATTTTGGTTTTTTGGAATTATTTGTTAATTATTTGTTTGATGGTTGTTATTTTTGACTTTTTCTAGTTGTGACTTTGGAGACTAGCCTAGAGATTGACTTTGACTTTGGTGACTTAGTTAGCATGGTGTAGGACCCTAATCTAACTTAAGTTGGTCTTAGTTGACTTAAGTGTGACTAGGGTTCATGAGAGGATTGAGAGAGTTTAGTGCATTGAACTTTTTGGTTAAGGAGTTGAGCTAGCTAGTTAATAATCTTGGCCCAAAGCCCACCATAAGAGACCCTAACCCTAGCCCTTCATTTGGTCAGCCACCATAACCACTTATGACCTTATTCTTCCTCTATAAAGTCGCTCTTCATGGACACTTGCCTATTTTAGAACACCCCCTTGTAGGAAACCCTAATTTCTTCTCCCTTTCATCAATCTCCCCATTCCTACAAATTGATCCCAATCTTTTGAATTTGGGTTAAAATTGGGAGTAGAAGTTGAAGGAGGCTAGCTTGTAAGGAAGGGAGCTCATTGGGACATTGCTTGAGGAAGGAGACTTCATAATTTGGGGCTTTTTCTTAGAGATTGGCTCTCTATAGGTAAACCCTTTAAATTACCTCTAAATCTTGATTTTTTTTCGTAGATGCATCCATCTAGGTGTCCCCTAGGTGTAGGTGAAGTTTGGTAGGAATTAGAATTAGTTTGGTATTCGTATCGGACACGTATCCGTGTGTGTGCATAAGTGTTCGATGAAATGTTTGATTGAAATTTATTTTGTTATTTTGAAATCTATTTGAATAAGATTGTAGATCTAAATTTTTCGTGAGGACGAAGCCTATTTTTGTGTCGTGTCGTGTCCAAAGTGGCCACGGACATACAACACGAGCCCCCGCACGGTTGTCCTGCTACCCGACCCTGTTTGCGGACACTAAATGCCACGTGGACGCGTGCCACTTGGCACGGAGGTAGGGCAGCCTCTATCAGCACACCCCTTAGTTTGACACGATCTCGTGTTGAATCGAGGGAGCATGGACACGCTTACCAATTTTTTACTGTCCATGCACAGTCGGTTTGGTGACTCTGACACGGCCTTCGTGTCTCATCTAGACACGTCGTGGTGATGTGTCAGGGACTCGAATGTGTAGCCCTACACCTGAGCTAGGTATGGGCATGAGCACATGACTCCATGTGGCCTGTGTCGTGTCCACGAGGACGAGACACGACTGCACGAGGAGACTAATACTGTGTTTACTGTTTCTGTGTTTTGAGAGTTTTGACACCTTTGTGTCCACTTGCTTGGACACGAACACTTCCCCTGACACGCACACATATGGTGAACACTCTGATCACCCTGATTTGGATTAATATTGAATTTTGAGTTTCGAATTTAGGGTTTACCCATATTACTGAAAAATGTTCAGTTTTTTTAGGATTTTTAGAGTTTTAATATTAATTTATATTTTTAATTAATGATTAATTTGTAATATTAACATGTGTATATATATCTGAGATTCATGTTTATACATTTGGGTTTATTGTGATGTTCGTTTTGGCTTGGTGATAAGGTTTTCGAATAATGTTGATACATGAGTCCAATATACATTTCTAAATGCAACATGCAGGTTATTTACATATGTGGATGTTACTGTGATATGATGATGTTCCTGAGAATGGGTTTCTGTTTTCCAGAGATGATGGATTAGAGCCTTGGGTTGATGATGGGTTGTTTCAAACATGTTTTGATATTTATGATGCAATGTAAGGTTGATGCATGTGTTAACTGTAATGTAGGGTTATTCATATATGGTTTCCTGAGATATATAGGTTTAATTACATTGGTTAAATTCTGAGAAAATAATGTTTGTTTATATATATATATATATATAGTATTTCTGAACCTGAGTATGAACCCTTACATGCATATACACCCTAACCCTTGTTGCCATGTTTGCTGAGATATTAACCCCCCCTCTGTTACACATTACATGTACAACAAAACACATTAAGACCCTTTACATATTTGATAACCCCCTTCTATCTGTTGAAACTGAATCCTTAACCCCTTTACTGCCATATGTTCCCTTATGCACACACACCTACCACTCCACTTGACACCCAACACACAGTTTGCATTATATACACTTTGATCACATTGACACTTCATTATATCCACTCATACACACCTGTACACATGTGACACATTGACACTTCAATATATATATACATATGGTTGCTATGCTTTGACACTCTTTTGCTGTATATTGACACCCTATTTGACAAAACACATATACTCTAATATTTACTCACTATATATATATGTACATATATATATAATATAAATATTGTCAATATAAATATAAGATAATAAATGGCATGAATGAATGATTAAATGAATGCATGAATGAAAAATATATGTATACAAGTATGTATGCATTGTAAGGAGGTAATGTATGAACTTAAGCATGAATGTTTATATGCCTATAGGTATGCCTATATATATAGTGTATGTAGATATATGTGTATATGTATTTGTGTATATGTATTTGTGTATGTGTGATGTTGGTGTTGACCTTGTGACTGTATGTGAGTGCTAGGCTGGACTTGGTTAGGCTTAGTGAGACTTTATTGGGCTAGGACTTGACCTAGTTTGACTAGTGTAGTTGACTAGAGTTGACCAAGGGTTGACTTTAGTATAGAATGACTTGTTAGACTAGGTTTAGACCTAGAATAGCTTGGTTGACCTAGTTTGACTTTATAAGTTGACCAGAGTTGACCAAGAGTTGACTTTGGCCTAGATGACCTAGAAATCATATAGAATGTATTGTAATCTTCAGTATTACCATTCTGGACATGTTGTGACATGTATTGCTCGAAATAGAACTCATCTACTCTGTCGGGACATCTAGAATGGATGAAGGTAACATAATACTAGAATATTTGCACTAAAAATGAACAAATTGGGCTGATGGAGGAAAGGGACATGAAAACAAATTACACTGAAAATGAACAATTTGACACTATGTAACATATGTTTTATTAACTTTATTTAGGCCTAGAAAGTCTAGGAACAACCAACAGACATAACTAAATTTGAGATACTCTTGATATAGGAAGTTCATAGAATGATTGTCAGGCTTGGGATACCAGTTGCCAAATCTATTTGTGGCTGATTCATGGGATGCCCATTATCAAACCTAGGAAGTTCACGGATGAGTTTGGAAATAAGAATGTGACCTGTGGGTGAGATCTGGCAGGTTTGTAGGTCACATAGCTTTTCATGATTTTAAAAACACTGATTTCCTACTCCTTGAAAACATTTAGGATCTATTGGATTTTAAACGACTTTGTCAACTATTTGCAAATCTGATGAAAATATCGATTCATTTTCTAACTTTTTGTTTGTGCTCAATCCATTATTAACTTTCAAGATATTGTATCAATATATATACATGTATCATTTTCTTTTTAAAGGGAGGTCCCAGGACATCCACGTACAAACACCCCGACACAAGAACATTTTGATTCTCTTTATACATGTATCATTTTACAGTTGATGACATACATGAAATTGGTTCTAATTTGACTATTGATTTGAGTTTATTTTCTTAGTTCCTAATGTATTCACCTATCAATTTCATTGTGATGAAGGTCATTTTGGATCGATGGAGGCTCCAGTACTTCAAGTTGGACAAGCATTTTGAAGAAAACAATATATACATGGTCATCTTTTTGAAGACATGATGATACATACAATACATCTTTTTGGATATACACATGGTCTTATGTTGTAGAAACTTAGTTGAAAAGTTTTTTTTTGGGAGTAAAGATTATATACATTGGACTTGTGGTTATCAGGGAACTTGTTTACTTTTTGATGAGATGTATACATGACATTTCTTATTTTGAACATCATGTCATATTTTGAGTAGGCCCTGAATGGAAAACAAGTTGTAATGAATGATATATATATTATTCTAACAGGTTAATGTAAAAGCTGGAATTTTGTGGAATTTGATTATAAATGTGAACTTAGTTGATTTATTAATGTTAATGAATATTGAATGCAGTTGGATTTTGAATGGAATTGGAATGAATGATATATGTATTATTCAGGTTGTTGTAGAAGTTAAATGAAGGGAGAAACAAAATAATTTTTTTTTTAAACTGGAACTTTTAGTGACGACTCAACCTGTCTCAAAATAAATCCCTTATTGTGATGGATTTATTAGGCAAACATTTGGTGACAAAAAGTAACCCGTCACAACAGATTTGAACTTCTTGTGATGGAACAATCTGTCACAAAAAATTGTTCCAAAAGAGGTTTTGTGACGGCATCTAAAGGCACGACAACTGGCCCGTGCCAAAAAAGCTTTTGTGACGCTATTTCTTCTATTGTGACAGTTTTTGGGTGTGCCAATTGGTCATGTGTTTTGTAGTGTCTACACTTATCAGATACTCAGGATATCAGGCGAGTACATTCTCTGAACATTTCATACTTGTTAGGATTTATATTCTTGCTCTAGATTACTTTACTTGATGCTGTTACATTGTTAACATGGATTTGTACTATATGGATATTAACATTGAGATGTTATCCCCCTCAGAAGCATCGGATACATCATGTCATGTGCATTTTACTTCCATCATGTACTCTTGTGCTTTCATTATTAATGTACACTCTTATGATTCATGTACTCTCATGTTCACAGAGCCCTTATGTATACCTTCATGTGCACCCATTTATAGGCCCCTATGTGAAATATTATACAATAACATAACTTGTCTAGATCCTTTTGTATTAATTAGGGTACGGAGGAGTAGAAGAAGTCATGTGAACAATTCCATTGTAGTCATTGTATAAACTCTTTAGTGTAATCATGTACAAATTCAAGATGTTCACATGTCTACTTGTACTCTACATCACTAGTCACTGTTAGTTCTCTACTTATAGTAGCTATTTGCATTACAGTTCTCTCTCTTTTACTACATGTACTTTCTTTCAGCATTTCTTGTATTTTACTCTATTGCATGCTTTATATTCCTGTCTTGATATGAACTGTTGAGATTATGTGCTCGTTCCTGTCCTGACTTGACCTATTGAAAATATTACAGAGGATGACGATGACCTTTGCCCTACCTATTATGGAGCGGCCATAGATGACACCTGTGACTTGGACCTTCAGTAGGATCAATCGGCAGTAGAGGATGTCACCCTATAGTTTTGGCTAGTTTGCTTAGATTTCTATTTTATTTGATGCCTTGACTCAGTTGGATACATTTATGTTATATTTGCGATCTTGTTGTTATTCTAGATTCTGTTGAGATGTTATCTTAGACACTTAGACTTCTTCTCATGTTTGTATTTCATTTGATGATTCTCATTATCTATCTATCTTATCGTACTTCTACCTTAGTTGTGATTGAGCTATACATTTCTGTATTGTCCTCCGTTTGGAGTGTATATACTATACAGGTACCTTATAATTGTTAGATGTATGTGACCTAGGATATCATTCTACCGCTGACACTGCGGCGTAGGCTGGACGTACCAACTTCTCGTACACCTTCACTGGGTACGGGTCGTGACACTAATCTTTATGGTGCCAATCATCTAGCATCCGTATATCGGTCATCTAGTAGATATGAAATAACTCATTAGCTAGGTCATAATCCAACAATTCTATATTCCACCCAATTCTTTATTCAAGCGATAACATCATCCACCGCAGGGTCTATTATATATCACTGCACCTCGATACTTATTTGTATTCCAGCCACCAGACTCTCATAAGGGACATTTACTCATTCATGCATCAAGGGACAAGTACTCATTCTCTATGCCTTAAAATGATCAAGGGCCATAACTTGTTGATTCGGAACACGTTAAATTTTCTCAAACACAACTGAACAACGTACATAGACATTTATTTTCTCAAATCCATTCTCTAACTTTTTGGTCGTTGATACCCTTTTCCCATATTCTAAATCATTTACAACATCTCAATAAGCACCTAACATCACCATCAACTTGTCGATGTCTAATATTTTTATTTACTCAATTCTAACATCATTCTATATTCGATCTATATTATTCTTCTAAATCTTTTGATAGTAACACCCCACCATCATTACTGAGCCTACAATTCTTCTTACACAACTGATTCAAGTCATCGCCTAAATCTATAATTCGTACCATTTCCAACCAAGGCATTCATCTCATATTCTTAGTTCTCATTACCTCGCATAATGCTAACTATCATAGTCTAGATGTCACGACCCGCACCCTAGAGTAAGGGCACGAGAAGTGGGTACATCCAGCCTACGCCGCAGTATCGGCGGTAGAACGCTGTCCTAGGTCACAACATCTAACAGATACAGGTAATAAACAGTTATACTCCCCGAATGGGGATGACATAACAGAATATATCTCAATCACAGCTAAGGTAGAACAGGAATAAGATAGAATGATAAAAGATGATAATATCCAAGAAAGAAACATCACAGAGGTACAAACCAGAATTCTAAGTGTCTATAAATAAATACATGTCCAAATCTCTGAAATCCAAATACAGTAATCCAAGTAAAGTAAAGACAGTCCTAGTCTAAGGGAGTGTCATCTACTGCTAGTGGATCCTGCTGCTGGTCCAAGTCCAGGCACTCGTCTAGTGTAGCACCGTAGTAGGTAGGGTAGAACGCCTCAGCCTCGTCCTCTGTAATATTTCAACAGGTCCAGTCAGGACAGGAGCGAGCACAGTACATCTCAACAAATCATAGCAGGTCAGGATATATAATCATGCTAGAGAGTAAGATACAAGAAACTAAAGAATAACATGGTAAACAGAAAAGACTGTAAATAAATAGCTACAGTATATAGAGAACTAACAGTGTCTAGTGATTTAGAGCACAAGATGGTTATGTAAACGGCACGATATTATACACGAGTAATCTACAGAGGTTGTACACGAGTAATCTACTGGATTGAATACATAACCACTTCTACTCCCCCACCGTAATCAATACACAAGGATCTGGCTAAGTTATGTTATTGTACACGAAGGTCATGTGAATACATGATTATACACGATTTCACACGTTTCGTATACGAATGTCACAAATACAAGGAGTGCACGATGTTCACGATAAAGTACACGAACACGAAATACCCGATGTATCCGCTAAGGGGATAGCATCGCCCAACAAGATCCATATAGTACTAATCCGTGTTTCCAACGTGTCAGCATCATGTAAATTAATCTAAAGCAGGAAATATACTCCTAATGCAGGATATGAAATGATCAGAGAATGTACTCGCCTGTATCCGGTGAATCTGGAGAATATATACTGTCCGAGGAGTGGTGTCTGTCTCCTATAGAACAGTACAAGTCACTATGAGTCTACAATGATAATAAGATGCAAATCAATACATTCTACATGAATCTAGGTCAATCTAGACCAAAGTCAACTCTTGGTCAACTCTGGTCAACCCTAGAAGTCAAACTAGGTCAATCTAGTCTACACTTGGCTAACAAGTCTAATCTAGGTCTATCAAGACTACACAAGTCAAATCTAGGTCTATTAAGACTAAACACCACAACCATAGGCCATAGGCCAAGAGGCTAGGCCATGGGCCAATAGGCAATACCATATTCAGACTCTATATCTAAAACAATACACCTATATACATATCACATAATCTAATAGAGAATACATATATATATATCTATTTATATAAGCTTAATAGGAAATCACATATTGATATGGTTATCCGATATAATATAGCCTACACAACTATTATAGAATACACATGTATCTCTATATAATATAACTTCAAATGTATACACCTATAGGCTATATGTGTATACAATACAACCTATAAGACAAAACTTATATATATGCATAAGTATAGAGAGGGGCTCATGAATTCAAGTGTATGTGTGTGTGTATTAGTGAGAGAGTGAACATGGACATGTGTGTGAAGAGTGTACTCAAGTGAGTGAGCTGCATTGGCATGAAACAGGGAATCATATACAATGAGAGGGAAAAATCAGTGCACTTATTTACATATAAATGAAACCTGAATTTTAAACCACCTCATTCAGTCCAACACAAACCCCAACAGTTCATCATATCAATTTAAACAGTCCCAACATAAGGCCCAGGTTATACAACATTGGGATCACATATTTAATTCAAATGAAACCCCAAAAAATTATTTCAAACAGTTCAATAAACCCTGTTCCAGCCTACCTCTTCCATTCTCAGATTTGTGTGTAATGAATCATTAACCTAGCTCAATTGGAATACCAAAAACAGTTTAAACAGTCCTAGACTAATGCCCAGGTCAGTACATATTGAAGAACAACTTATACAATTCAAATGAGACCCAAACATCACTTTAACGGTCCAAAATAACTCAGTTTTCAGTCTCTTCATTAAAACCCAGATTTCAAGCCAAAACCACAACCAATTCGATCCAATTTCGACACACTAATAGAATTCATGTAGGTGAACAAGTTAGAGGTTAATAACATGCAATTAACAGTATTTAAGGGGTTAAAATGATGTCCAAAGTTCAATTTTGAAAACTGAGAAAAAAATAGGAAATTGGGACTGATACACAGTTTTTAGAAAAATAGGGAATTTGAGTTTTAATCATCAAAATTGATTTAAAATACTAAAACAGTGGTTAGTAACATGAATACTCTTTGTGTACGTGTCACACAAGTGGTTTGTGTCCACCCAAGTGGACACAAACGTGTCCATTCGAAACAAATCACAAAACAGTGCACAGAAGACTGCTCATCGTGCACGTGTTTACGTCACTCGTGTGCACGACACAAAGCAACATAACCCATGAGATTGTGTCCACGTGTTGACCTAGTATAGGGCTAGGGTTAGGACAACCTGACACGTGTCCACGTTGCGTGTGCAAGACACGGGACACGCGTATCAGTGGCTAAAAATGACAGCCACTGAAACAGTGCAAAACCCGTGCGCACGCTCGTGCGTGTCTGACACGACACGTCAGGCTCTGAAAATTGGGGAGCCCCGTGTCAGTGTCAGCCCCTAGCTATGTGTCAAGTCCGAACTGTCGGGGTGGCGTGTCCTAAGCGCAATCATGCCCGAGTGGCAGGGCACGCACAGTGCTCGTGCGCGCGTATGCATGACCGCGTGTACACGTGCCCGACATGACTCAACACGACACCAAGAACACAAAAAGACACCACAAACCTATAAGCGAGGTCAAATACTACTTTTCTATTCAAATAATTTCCCAAAATTCATACGAAATGCCCATTGGGGCATTTCATCAAACACCTAAAACTAGACACTGATACGTGTCCAGTTTGGACACGAAAGGACACGAAATTTTGGGGATTCCTATTCCTACAGTTAGGCTAGGTCTAGGGCTCCCTAATGATGCAAAAATTATAGAATTCTATGGTGAGGAATTGAATATACCTATGAGTATCAAAAGCTCCAAACAGCTCCACAAAGAGGTGCTCCACTTGATGGCCAAATTCCTCCAATGAGATCCAAAGCTGAGAACACTTGGTACCAACAGAAAGTAGAGGAAATTTAGGACTCAATGCAATTTGTTTGGGTTAAAAAAGAATAAAAATGGATTTACTATGATTTTTGGAAGATGGGGGCTTACCTCTTTCTAAAACTTGGCAAGAATTTCTAATGGTGGCTAGCCCTAACTTTGAGGGGTATTAAATAGGAAGGAGAAGATCAATAGTGGTTGCCATGGACTGATTAGGGTTAGGGTTGGTTCATGGTGTGGGCCTATGGGCTTTAAGTCAAGTCATTAATCAAGACTTATGAAATCATAAGCCATATTAGTCAAATCAACTCCAAATCTCTCCAAACAAGTTCCAATGACTTAACCCTCACTAAAATAGGTCAAACCAAGTTTACTTAACCTAACTAAGTGGTCTTAACCTAGGTTAGTCACTGGGTTAGTCTTCTAGTCAACACTAGTCAAGTCAACTATAGGGTCAAAATCAATTCTACTAAAAATCACCAAAAATTACTAAAAATCATATTAATTATAATAAATCCAAATAATTAATAATAATTCCAAATAATTCACAAATTTTCAAAAATGACCAAAATGACCAAAATACCCCCAAGCTAAAAAAGTGGTAGTGACAAATCTACCCTCCTTAAAATAATTTTGTCCTCGAAATTAAAGGCGAAACTAAACTGCTGAGAAGGATAGAAAAGTATACCTCAAGGTCCAAAAAGATAGGGGTACCGCTCGCGCATCTCATCCTCCCGCTCCCAGGTCGACTCTCTGGAGAATAATGCCTCCATGCGACGCGTACCAAGGGTATCACCTGGTTCCTCAATACCTTCTCTCGGCGATCCAGAATCTCTACAGGCTGCTCTGGATAACTGAGAGTAGGCCCAACCTCAATCTTCGAATGATCGAGCACATGGCTAGGGTCAGCCACGTACCGTCTCAACTGTGACACGTAGAATACGTTGTGAACTCCCACTAGTACAGGTGGCAAGTCTAGCCTGTATGCCACGTCACCGACTCTCCCGCTGATAACGAAAGGGCCGATGAAGCGTGGGCTAAGCTTCCCACCTCCACCAAAACGTATCGTACCACGAGTCGGAGATATCCACAGAAAAACCATGTCTCCAACCTAATCACAAGCAAGGTCTCAAGTTACTAAAAATCAAACATGATCAATCAAACAAAACAAAAATTATAACAGCCTACTTCTAATCCTATCTCTAAAACTATACCTCAAACTCTAGCGGCCTCCGGTGGCTATCGGCCCAGTGCAGATGTCTGTCCTGCGCCACACGAAGTCTGTCCCTGATGAGCTTCACCTTCTCGGCTGCATCAACAACCATCTCTGGTCCCAATAAAGCTCGCTCTCCAACATCATCTCAAGATAAGGGTGTACGACACCTACGCCCGTACAGAGCCTCAAACGGTAATATCTCAATGCTGGCCTAAAAACTGTTGTTGTAAGCAAACTCCACCAAATGCAGGTGATCCTCCCAGGAACCTCCAAAATCCAGGACGCACGTCCGCAGCATATCCTCAAGCGTCTGAATAGTCCTCTCTGACTGTCCGTCCGTCTGGGGGTGGTATGCAGTACTAAACTTGAGCTGGGTGCCCAAGCTAGTCTGCAGACTCCTCCAAAAATGGAAAGTAAAGCGACTATCCCGATCTGAGACTATGCTGACGAAAACTCCGTAAATCCTGACTATCTGCCTCATATACAACTCTGCGAGCCTCTCTGTAGACGTACCCACCTTGAATAGCAAGAAGTGGGCCGATTTGGTCAACCTGTCAACGATGACCCAAATCGTGTCTTTCCCTTCTGGTGTACGCGGCAACCCCGATACAAAATCTATGGTAATATGTTCCCACTTCCACTTTGGAATGGGCAACGGCTACAATAATCCTCCAGGCCTCTGCCTCTCTGCCTTGACCTGCTGACAGATCAAGCATCTAGCTACGAAGTGGGACACCTCCCTCTTCATCCCGTACCACCAGACATGCTCTCGTAGATCCCTGTACATCTTATTGGCACCAGGATGTATAGAGTACTGCGATCTATGAGCCTCCTGCATAACCTGCTCTCTGAGCTCCCCGGTGGGCATACATAACCAGTAATCGTGCCTCAGGGCACCATCCTCTACAAGTGAGAACTCAACATCCTCCACTCCTGCACTGATCTGCTCTCGGCTACACCGCAGAGCCACATCCTCCAACTATGTCGCCTTAATCCTGTCCATCAAGTCCGACTGTATCTGAAGGCCCCATAACTGCATCTGCACTCCGGGCATAATCACATCTATCCCAAGGCTCTCCAAGTCTGCAAGCAGGTACCGATCCATAGTCAAACACATGGCTGTCGGATACCTACTCAAGGCATCGACAACCACGTTGGCCTTTCCCGGGTGGTACTGAAATACGATGTCAAAGTCCTTCATCAACTCTAGCCATCTGCGCTGCCTCATGTTGAGCTCTTTCTGTGTAAACACATACTTCAAGCTCTTGTGATCTGTGAAAATCTCTACCCTCTCGCCATACAGATAGTGCTTCCACAACTTCAAAGCAAAAATCACTGCCGCCAGCTCCAGGTCATGGGTAGGGTAGTTCTTCTCATGGGGACGCAATTACCTGGAAGCATAGGCAATCACCTTCTCATGCTACTGCAAGACACAACCCAGCCCCTTCCCTGAAGCATCACTATAAATAGTGAATCTACCCGATCCTGAAGGCAATGTCAGAATCGGAGCTGTCGTAAGCCGCTTCTTCAACTCATCAAAGGCTGCCAGACACTCCTCTGACCAAACATACTTAGCATCCTTCCAGGTCAACCGTGTCAACGGCTCTATAACCCGGGAGAAATCCTGCACAAATCTCCTATAGTATCTTGCCAGCCCCAGGAAACTCCTGATCTCTACCACTGAAGTTGGCGCTGTCCAAGCCTCAACTACTATAATCTTCTTGGGGTCAACTGAGATACCATCTCCTGTCACCACATGCCCCAAGAAGTCCACCCGGTCCAAGAAAAACTCATACTTCGAGAGTTTTCCATAAAGCTGCTCCCTCCTGAGAGTCTCTAGCACTATCCGCAGATGCTCCTCGTGCTCCTCCTCAGTCTTGGAATATACCAAGATATCATCAATGAACACCACCACGAACTTGTCCAAGTACTGGTGGAACACCTTGTTCATTAGATTCATAAACACTGCTGGTGTATTGGTTAGCCCAAACGGCATAACCAAAAACTCAAACTGCCCGTACCGCGTCCTGAAAGCGGTCTTGGGAATATCCTCCCCCTTCACCTTCACCTGGTGATAACCCGACCTCAAATCAATCTTGGAGAACACCCGAGCTCCGCTCAACTGATCAAACAGATCATCGATCCACGGCAGTGGGTATCTGTTCTTGATTGTCAGGTTGTTAAGTGCCCTATAGTCGATACACATACGTACCGACCCATCCTTCTTGGGTACGAAGAGTACCGGTGCACCCCAAGGTGAAGAACTAGATCGGATGAAGCCCTTGTCCTGCAGCTCATCCACCTGCTTCTTCAGCACCACTAACTCGTTGTTGTTCACTCGATAGATATACTGGAAGATCGATTTTGCACCGGGAACCAAGTCTGTCGAGAACTCTACATCTCTGTCCGGTGGAAGCCCTGGCAACTCCTCTGGAAATACATCCATAAACTCTGCGATCAAGGGATGCGGAGCCACCTGCTCCTCAACTGAAGCTCCACAGAAGACTCCGTCGTCCTGCTCTGCCTGCCGCCGGGTGTACTCAAACTCTGGCTCTCCTGGCGCCCCGAACAAAACTCTACCCCCACGGCAATCAATACGGGCATGGTATCTACTCAGCCAGTCCATACCTAATACTATATCGTAGTTCGGTAATGGCATGACGAGTAAACTCACCCCCAACTCTCGGCCTCCCAATAAGACACTCCGCCCTCTGCAAACATCACTCACGAGGATGACCCCACCCCCGGTCGTAATCTTGCAGGTCCTAGGCAAGGGTTCAGAAACCAAACTGTGTCTAATAGCATACGATACTGACACAAAGCTGTGGGAAGCCCCGAAATCAAAGAGTGCAAATACTGGAAGGGAATCGAGAAGAACCGAACCTGCTATCAGCTCCCCGATGGCCTCGGCATCCTCAGCTGCCATGGCGAAAGCTCGCCCCTGCTGTCCACCTCGTGCCTGCTGCTGGTGCTGCTGGAACCTCTGCTGCTGGGTCTGCAGGGCTGGTCCCCACTGCTGGCCTGCTGGAGCCTTGGCTGCCCCAGCTTCTCCTGGTATCGGACGCATCGACGCAACTGGACACTCTCGCATCTGATGGTCTGTTGATCCACACATCAAGCATCTGCCAAGTCTCTTCCTGCACTCGTCCCACTTATGCCCTGGCTTCTTGCAAAAAGTATAACTAATAGCCTGCTGCCTGGGTACCTGCTGCCCTCTCTGCTGCTGGTGCTGCACCTGCTGAAAAGGTGCACGGCCCTGATGCTGGTGCTGCTGAACTAACCTCTGCTGCTGAAAGTGCTGCTGGAAGTAAGGCCTCTTGGCCTGCCCCTGACTGCTACTGCCACTCTGGAAGTCGCGACCCCTCTTCAGCTTCAGCCCTAGGTCGTCTTCCGCTGCCATGGCCTCAGAAAATATCTCAACAAAAGTGGCGTTCAGGTCGCTCTTAGTCAGCGACCGAATCTCTCTAATCAGATCTCGGCGAAACTTTCTCGCCTTCGTCATCTCGGTCAAGTCATCTATAAACCGGGCCAATCTGCAGAACTCCCCGGCATACTCAGCTACCGTCTGGTTCCCCTGAACCAGACCCTCGAACTGTGCCTCGATACCTCCCAAGGCAACATCAGGAAAGAACTGCTCCTTAAACAGCTCCTTGAACTGGGCCCAAGTCTGGCCCTCAACTCCCACCCTGGGATCTGTCTGATACCACGCACGGGCTAAGTCCTGCATCTGGCTGCCCGTCGCCTCGATCTGGAGTTGATCTGGTATCTTTGCCAGTCGAAAGATCTCCTCAATATGCTCTATCCAGTCGTCTGCAATGTGAATGCCCTCTGTGCCGAAGAACTCCCGAGGATGCATCTTTTAAAAGTTTTGAATGTCCTTCTCCCTCCGACGGGGCTGCTGCTGGGCCCCCTGAGCAGTAATCATCTCCACTGTGGTGCGAACCAGCTGGTGTGCCTCGTCGATCCCCTGACGGAAATCAGTAGTCAGCCTCGTCTGCTGCTGCTGGTGCGACTCTAGAATCCTCTCCACGAAGGAGAAAAGATGTGCAGCATCTACTATCCCTGCAGGCAGAGGATGCTGCAGTGGAAGGATCTCAGGAATCACTGGGCTCTGCCTCCTGACTGCTGGAGGTGCTCCTCAAAAAGTCGCAGAAACACCGACTCCTGAAGGCTGCACTGGCCCCATGGTACTGGGAGCTGGCTGCTGGACACGAGAGGTGGGAGACCCCTCTCCAGCCTCTCCCGTGGCGGGGCGATGCGATCTCGTCTCAACCATCCTAGAGACACAGATCAAACAAGAAACAATTGCTGAGAATGAGTCGAAAAATCAATGGAGGACAGTTTAAAGTTCTAAGGAAGAAAATAAGCAGTAAGATAGATATACGAAATCTGATAAGGAATTTTTTCTAATGTGATTGAGTACCTTCAAAAATATACTAATTCCTACTGCAGGCTGCAGTAATATTCTAGTTCGAATACCACTACATTTCCAACCTAGGCCTGCATGGGCCACCACTAAAAACGTGTCACGACCCGCACCCTAGAGTAAGGGCACGAGACGTGGGTACGTCCAGCCTACGCCGCAGTGTCGGCGGTAGAACGCTGTCCTAGGTCACAACATCTAACAGATACAGGTAATAAACAGTTATACTCCCCGAATGGGGGTGACATAACAAAATATATCTCAATCACAGCTAAGGTAGAACAGGAATAAGATAGAATAATAAAAGATGATAATATCCAGAAAAGAAACATCACAGAGGTACAAACCAGAATTCTAAGTGTCTATAAATAAATACATGTCCAAATCTCTGAAATCCAAATACAGTAATCCAAGTAAAGTAAAGACAGTCCTAGTCTAAGGGAGTGTCATCTACTGCTAGTGGATCCTGCTGCTGGTCCAAGTCCAGGCACTCGTCTAGTGTAGCGACCGTAGTAGGTAGGGCAGAACGCCTCAGCCTCGTCCTCTGTAATATTTCAACAGGTCCAGTCAGGACAGGAGCGAGCACAGTACATCTCAACAAATCATAGCAGGTCAGGATATATAAGATACAAGAAACTGAAGAATAACATGGTAAACAGGAAAGACTGTAAATAAATAGCTACAGTATATAGAGAACTAACAGTGTCTAGTGATTCAGAGCACAAGACGGTTATGTAAACGGCACGATGTTATACACGAGTAATCTACAGAGGTTGTACACGAGTAATCTACTGGATTGAATACATAACCACTTCTACTCCCCCACCCCAATCAATACACAAGGATCTGGCTAAGTTATGTTATTGTACACGAAGTTCATGTGAATACATGACTATACACGATTTCACACGTTTCGTACACGAATGTCACAAATACAAGTACACGATGTTCACAATAAAGTACACGAACACAAAATACCCGATGTATCTGCTAAGAGGATAACATCGCCCAACAAGATCCATATAGTACTAATCCGTGTTTCCAACGTGTCAGCATCATGTAAAGTAATCTAAAGCAGGAAATATACTCCTAATGTAGGATATGAAATGATCAAAGAATGTACTCGCCTGTATCCGGTGAATTTGGAGAATATATACTGTCCGAGGAGTGGTGTCTGCCTTCTATAGAACAGTACAAGTCACTACGAGTCTACAATGATAATAAGATGCAAATCAATGCATTCTACATGAATCTAGGTCAATCTAGACCAAAGTCAACTCTTGGTCAACTCTGGTCAACCCTAGAAGTCAAACTAGGTCAATCTAGTCTATACTAGGCTAACAAGTCTAATCTAGGTCTATCAAGACTACACAAGTCAAATCTTGGTCTAATAAGACTAAACACCACAACCATAGGCCATAGGCCAAGAGGCTAGGCCATGGGCCAATAGGCAATACCATATTCAGATTCTATATCTAAAACAATACACCTATATACATATCACATAATCTAATAGAGAATACATATATATCTATTTATATAAGCTTAATAGGAAATCACATATTGATATGGTTATCCAATATAATATAGCCTACACAACTATTATAGAATACACATGTATCTCTATATAATATAACTTAGAATGTATACACCTATAGGCTATATGTGTATACAGTACAACCTATAAGACAAAACTTATATATATGCATAAGTATAGAGAGGGGCTCATGAATTCAAGTGTATGTGTGTGTGTGTGTATTAGTGAGAGAGTGAACATGGACAGGTGTGTGAAGAGTGTACTCAAGTGAGTGAGCTGCATTGGCATGAAACAGGGAATCATATACAATGAGAGGGAAAAATCAGCGCACTTATTTACATAAAAATGAAACCTGAATTTTAAACCACCTCATTCAGTCCAACACAAACCCCAACAGTTCATCATATCAATTTAAACAGTCCCAACATAAGGCCCTGGTTATACAACATTGGGATCACATATTTAATTCAAATGAAACCCCAAAAAATTAGTTCAAACAGTTCAATAAACCCAGTTCCAGCCTAGCTCTTCCATTCTCAGATTTGTGTGTAATGAATCATTAACCTAGCTCAATTGGAATACCAAAAATAGTTTAAACAGTCCTAGACTAATGCCTAGGTCAGTACATATTGAAGAACAACTTATACAATTCAAATGAGACCCAAACATCACTTTAACAGTCCAAAATAACTCAGTTTTCAGTCTCTTCATTAAAACCCAGATTTCAAGCCAAAACCACAACCAATTCGATCCAATTTCGACACACTAATAGAATTCATGTAGGTGAACAAGTTAGAGGTTAATAACATGCAGTTAACAGTGTTTAAGGGGTTAAAATGATGTCCAAAGTTCAATTTTGAAAACTGAGAAAAAAATAGGAAATTGGGACTGATACACAGTTTTTAGGAAAATAGGGAATTTGAGTTTTAATCATCAAAATTGATTTAAAATACTAAAACAGTGGTTGGTAACAAGAATACACTTTGTGTACGTGTCACACAAGTGGTTTGTGTCCACCCAAGTGGACACAAACATGTCCATTCGAAATAAATCACAAAACAGTACACAGAAGACTGCTCCTCGTGCACGTGTTCACGTCACTCGTGTGCACGACACAAAGCGACACAACCCACGAGATTATGTCCACGTGTTGACCTAGTGTAGGGCTAGGGTTAGGACACCCTGACACGTGTCCACGTTACGTGTGCAAGACACGGGACACGCGTATCAGTGGCTAAAAATGACAGCCACTGAAATAGTGCAAAACCCGTGCGCAGGCTCGTACGTGTCCGACACGACACGTGGGGCTCTAAAAATTGGGGAGCCCCGTGTCAGTGTCAGCCCCTAGCTATGTGTCAAGTCCCAAGTGTCGGGGTGGCGTGTCCTAAGCGCAATCATGCCCGAGTGGCAGGGCACGCACAGTGCTCGCGCGTGCGTGTGCACGACCGCATGTACACGTGCCCGACACGACTCGACACGACACCAAGAACAAAAAAAGACACCAGAAACCTATAAGCGAGGTCAAATACTATTTTTCTATTCAAACAATTTTCTAAAATTTACACAAAATGCCCATTGGGGCATTTCGTCAAACACCTAAAACTAGACACTGATACGTGTCCAGTTTGGACAGGAAAGGACACAAAATTTTGAGAATTCCTATTCCTATAGTTAGGCTAGGTCTGCGGCTCCATAATGATGCAAAAATTACAGAATTATATGGTGAGGAATGGAATATACCTATGAGTATCAAAAGCTCCAAAAAGCTCCACAAAGAGGTGCTCCTCTTGATGTCCAAATTCCTCCAATGAGCTCCAAAGCTGAGAACACTTGGTACCAACAGAAAGTAGAGGAAATTTAGGACTCAATGCAATTTGTTTGGGTTAAAAATGAATAAAAATGGATTTACTAGAATTTTTGGAAGATGGGGGCTTACCTCTTTCTAAAACTTGGCAAGAATTCCTAATGGAGGCTAGCCCTAACTTTCAGGGGTATCAAATAGGAAGGGGAAGATCAATAGTGGCTGCCATGGGCTGATTAGGGTTAGGGTTGGTTCATGGTGTGGGCCTATGGGCTTTAAGTCAAGTCATTAATCATGACTTATGAAGTCATAAGCCATATTAGTCAAATCAAATCTCTCCAAACAAGTTCCAATGACTTAACCCTCACTAAAATAGGTCAAACCAAGTTTACTTAACCTAACCAAGTGGTCTTAACCTGGGTTAGTCTTCTAGTCAACACTAGTCAAGTCAACTATAGGGTCAAAATCAATTCTACTAAAAATCACCAAAAATCACTAAAAATCATATTAATTATAATAAATCCAAATAATTAATAATAATTCCAAATAATTCACAAATTTTCAAAAATAACCAAAATGACCAAAATACCCCCAAGCTAGAAAAGTGGTAGTGACACTAGAAATGGTTCATTCAGAATCATCAAAATTTTGCAACAAGTTATCCAAACTTGATTAAGCAAGGGACATGCCAAGCCATCATTTATCAATCGTAATCCTAGCTACGACTCGATACTATCCAATACCTTATAGGTAAAGCAATCACTATACTATGAACAGGGTCAAGGGTCATCTTATTGCTAAGAGGGTAAAGCTATATACCACTCAGAGCTCAAGCAATCTCTGACACAATATTCCTCTTTCGCACCAAACCAACTATTCGACATGACAAAAGGTAGAACAAACTTTTTGCTTTATTGAATGTATAAGGTATCTATGTACACAGAAGGAAGTCCTAAACAGGATATTCTAAGTAAAGGGAGAAGAGGTTTCTGGGAAAGTATGACGGTGGAGATCGAGCACTGCAGCAGCTCCTTTACTCCGTTGACGATCTAACGATAAATCAACCTTGCTATGGCTCTCTGGCGCCTTTAATGGAACTCTGGGGTCACCGATCAAGAGGATGTCTAGAGAAGAAGTTCCCTTGAAGATGTTTGGTTGGTTGGTTCTTTGGTTGATTGGTGGATGAGGGTGGTCGACTCTTCGTGGACAGAGATTGTTGATCCTTTAAAGATTGTCGATTGTCAATTTTCCTCTATCGATTCTTTGGTGGAAGAAGAACTTCTTCCATTTATAGAGAACCGATCACATATGCGATGTGCATTACGGTTCCTGAGATATGAAAGAATCTGTCGTTATTGCACGGTACGGGCTTCTGCGGAGCTGACATGTAGTGGACATCGAGATTCCCCTCAAACGAGAGCTCTGGTGGTTATAAACATAACCGAAGGAGGTAATAGGTGGCGTATTATCACGACCCGTACCCTAGAGTAAGGGCACGAGAAATGGGTATGTCCAGCCTACGCCGCAGTGTCGGCGGTAGAACGCTGTCCTAGGTCAAACATCTAACAATATAAAGGTACATGTACAGTATATACACTCCGAATGGAGGTGACATAGTAAATACAGTCTCAATCACATCTAAGGTAGAGCATGATAAAAGATAAATAAAATATAAAATCCACAAAGAGATATCGCAGATAGAAGTCTAAGTGTCTAAGATACACAAACCCAGAAAATATCTCAAATCTCAAATACAGTAATCCATAAAGTAAATACAACTCAAGACAACTAAAATAACTATCTATACAACCTCTACAGTATCTCCACTAGGCTAGCAGGCAACCTCCAAGCTATCTATAAAATTTATCAACAGGTCCAGTCAGGACAGGAACGAGTACAACTCATAAAAAAAACCCAAGTAAATGACAGAGAACTATAAAGCAGTTATAGGCAGTTTTATTGATGAACATGGTAGTTTATATGCAGGTGATGGTATAGAGAAACAAATAAGATACAAGGAAAGTAAGTAACTAAAACAAGAGCAGAATCATGGCAATGAAGGATCTAAAATAAATCTAGCTGAACTAGAGTAACATGATAAGTCCAGACAGTAAATGTAAACCAAGTGTAATCCTAAGTAAATCCAGTACGGGACGAATCTAATACAAGATGAATCCAGTACAAGATGATTCTAGTCATTGATCAAGAATCCAGGTGAGACCAGCTATACTTTAACAGTGTATTTTAAAATAGTGAGACCGACATATAGACGGCTGTAGGTATCAGGCACATCTCTCACTGATCAGGCGAGAGATGGCTATGCTTCCAGTAGATTCCAGTTTGGAGATTCCAGATTTGGGGTATGTCTACATGCCTTACTCAATATTTTCCCATTTCGCAATACAAGTGAATCCAGTACAAGACACGAGAATCGAGAGAGTCCAGCCAAACACGATACTAGTAATAATTCCGGAATGATTCCAGTAATAGAGGCCAGACAATATGGTAAGTGTGTCGTATACATGAATCCAGAAATATCCATACGTGTGGTATCAGAGAATCACATAAAACTAACTAGAACTGAAGTACAGTAACTGGCAAATAAATGAGAGAACTATCAGAGAATGTACTCGCCTGATAACCTGAACAGCTGATAGGTATAGAGGTCCAAACTGAAGCCACAGAGTCCTATTTAGAGCAACACAAGTCAAGATGTATACGAGAGATGATAAATAAAATGTACAATGCATCTGCATGCTGTCTAGGTCAAACTAGACTAAAGTCAACACTTGGTCAACTCTAGTCAACCACACTAGTCAAATTAGGTCAACTAGGTCAAGTCCTAGCCCAAACAAGTCTAACAAGTCTCACTAGGCCTAACCAAGCCTAGGCTAGCACTCACACAATCACAAGACAATGTGAACCACAACAATACATAATATAAAATAGATAATATATATAAATACATACCTTCATACATACATGCATATCCACATTACATACATATTTATATTTATAGGCATATGTTACATCATGCATATTTACATAGTTACATAGATATATACATTTATGCACATTTACATACATACTTTTATACATTATATATGTTAACATTCATTACAATGCATTATATTTTACTTATACCTTTTATTGATTCATTCATTCATATATGACATTCATTCAGGCATATTACATACTTACATGCATCTATACATTATATACATTGTATATAACATGTAAAAATAGAAGAGGAAAAAAAGGAGGAAAAACTGAAATGGAAATGGAAGAGAAGGAAAATGTAAGGAAAAAAGAAAACAATGAACATATATATGCTTGTATCATATATTCTACATTACCATACATGCTATCATTATATATTCTATTATATTATTTATATATTATGCATTCATATCTATCATTACATGTATACCTTGCATTGATATCTAGCATTCATTATATACTTTCATGCACACATTGTATATCATTCTTTCATTCATGCATTTATGCATTGCTTACATACATTATATTAATTGTATTCCTACATGCTTGCATTCAACCATATATATACATTAATGTAAAGAGGATATATATCATATATATATATATCATTTCATTCATCTAACATATCATGTATTACATACTCTATATTCATTTAATACCCATACTACATAGGCTCATAGGTTACACAAAATGCATATATCGTAGTCACTCTTCTACTTAAAATCAATACTGTACCAATTGGGCCTCTACTACATTCGAGGATTAAAGTATATTGTAGCCCTTCGTGTTAGCTTTTCGAAACTTCAAACGGATCGCATTTTCGTATCCGGAAGCTCCCGAAATCGCGAAAATACTGAAACATGTTCCTCTTTCGTACAACTGACACTCAAATAATTCTACAGAAAGTTACAGAAAGAATTTGGCTTATTAAAATATATATTTGGAAAGCTAACTTCGATACGGTTCTTTAAAAAAAATGGGAGATAAATCGGAGTTCTAAGCTAAAAGTTATGACATTTCTAAGTTGCTTTGGATAATAAAAATGTGGATGAATATTATAACGAATTTGAGTTGTTTTAGACAAAAGAACACATATAGGCCAAGATACTTGGATATAAACATAGGTATCCAAATGAAACTCATTCTAACCATCCTAACTAAGATCAATCCACTCTCTAACCATTCTAAAACTGAATTTAAATATCTATTTAAACTATTATCATACATACATACACATGGGGTGTCCTAATTTGGGATCTATCAAGTAGGACACAAGACACATATCTAAAATCCTCAAGAGAGCTCCAAATAGCCTCAAATTTGAATCTAAATGGGACACATGCATGAGGATGGATCCTGTGGATTCAAAACTAATTTATATGCAAAGGAAATCGATTTAGATGATAGGTTTTACCTATTGGGAGTGGAATCCCAATGAAATCCTTTAGGACACGGCTTCGATACGAAGATCCCTCAAAGTGGACACTCCTCCTTGCACTCCTCTTCCAATCCTTGGTAGCACCCTTTCCTTGGAGAATGAGAATGATTGAGGGAAGGTTTGGTGAAGGAATGATTTGATTTGGAGATCAAATCAATGGGAAGGCTCTCTAAAATTAGGGAAGAACAAAAGGAAAATAAAAGAGGCAAAATTGTAAAGAATGAAATGAATCATTCTCCCCTAAAGGTGGCTGCCATAAAGAGTCCATTAGGGCTAATGGGAAATGTCCTAATTGCCCCTCTCTAGTCTCATATGGTTAAGTCTAGACTAGGTTCAAGTTTGGGGTCAAAATGAACTAGTTTTGAGTCTCTAACTTAACTATTCTAACTTGATAAAAATTAGTTTAATTAACTAACTTAAATGTTAGGTTTTGTGGGCCATGCTTAACTTAATATTGGGTCGCATCTAGAGTTTAAGCTACCCGGGTCACAATACAAGTCGGAACGAGACGAAACTCAAACCCGAGTAAACAAACCCAATAAAAACAATATTAAAATATAAAATTTTCCCAAAATATTAAAATATAAAAAATGACCAAAATCATAATACATCAATTTAAATATTATTAAAATAATCTAAAATTCTAATCAAAATCCTAAATAATTCAAAAGTCACAAAATGACCAAAATACCCTTAGCATAAAAAGTTGTAAATAGTCATTCTAATCATATGGTTAGGTCCTCATAGTCATAGTTAATCTCTAGGCTCAACAGTTCTAGGGTTCACTAGCTTACACATCCAAATTATAATTCACCAATTTTAAATAGTATTAAATTAATTAAAAATTCTCATAAATCATAAATCCTATTATTAAATAATAAACTTTTACAAAAGTTCAAAATTACCCTCATTTTAGAAAAGTTGGTGTTACAAGTCTACCCTCCTTAGAAAATTTTGTCCTCGAAATTAAGATGGTCGTACTTCTTCTAGAGTCTCGTCCCCAACAATCAAAGTCTCATAACTTACCTAAATTATACAATTTAAAAGAATGGCATACAAGGTCATGGCACACGGTGGTAGTGTAAGTCTCATCTAGGTATACTAGTTACACTAGACCAAAACAATCATAGGGTATCAAAACTTACAAGCAATCAGGGGTGTTAAACTGGAAAAGATACAGAAATAACAAATCATCAAGGCTTTAAGGCATAATCAAAATCAAAATTTAAAGCACAAATGTCGAGAATTAAAATCCAATCATAATATATATATAGAGAGAGAGTGTTAGAAGGGGAAAAGCTAGCATTATGTAAAGGTTATGTGGTTAGTGTGTGTATGGGTGTATGTGGACATGTTCATAGGGTTAGATAGTAGACATGTGTGTGAGTGTGTGAAATATACATGAAAGTGTATAGGAGGATTTGGGTTTCAAAATAATAGCTATCAAGTTACACTACTTATGGTATATTGGTTAAACAATCTACAATGCACAACCTATTTACTCATAACATGTATGGCTAACCATATATATACATATATCTATATGTATAAAGAGGTAGAGATTAAGTTATGTATCTATATACATTATAACAGTATGCATAAACTATATATATATATATATA
Source organism: Iris pallida (assembly GCA_029216955.1). Lineage (NCBI taxonomy): Eukaryota > Viridiplantae > Streptophyta > Magnoliopsida > Asparagales > Iridaceae > Iris > Iris pallida. The sequence goes on along the minus strand of JANAVB010039219.1, from coordinate 10,953,588 downwards.
TATATATATATACCTATATAGATATATGAACATAACATAGAGATGAAGGGTTAGGTTTACATGGCAGTTGTGAACATTAGTGTACATTAGTGTAGAGTGTCAAGAGTACAGGGGTTATAACTTAAAATGAAGGGTTCAATCATTCATTTCAGTTTAACATTACATATTAAATCTGAAATTGAACTAAACATTTAAAATCAATGTGAAAAATGTTAACATGTATTCAGTTTCAGGATTTTGGTAAAATTCAAACATCAAAACTGTTACGCCCCAGAACCAGAATACTGGAGAGCGAAGGCAGACATAGCCAGCTACGTATATTGAAATGGATTCCATCTCGCTATACGGTCATGGCTATCTAGATATATGAGGGTTTAACTACAAGCCAACGGTCTCCTATGGTCATGAACAAGCCTAGTGTCTCAATCACCAGCAAGTATGTAAATGTTACAAGATGTATGATCATTAAATATACAATAATAAGGCGTCCCAAATATTATATATTTAGCTGATCATGAAGCTAGTCGTTACAAAATATGAGGACTAGCAAGAGTTTAGTCATACATGATCAACCCTAGGATCTGTCAATCATGTTACAGCCCGTAGGCAGACAGTAAGTAAGTGCAATCGAGCTAAACAGGTGCTCGTCGGCTAAACGCCTCAAAAAAATATTTTTACAATAAAGTGGAAGATCAAAAATAAATCCACTCGTTGCCAGGGTTCCGTCTAGTGGCCACCATCTGGCTGGAAGGTCGGTAGATCCTCTGGAGCTGCTCCGAAATCTGGCCATACAAAACCAGCTGGGTCAGATCCCAGAAAGAGCAAGTGCCACAAAGGAAGCTTCACTTAGGAACTAAAACCAGCAATCAGCACAAAATATAAATAAAAGTAAGGACTGGAAATAAGAAAATACATCAGGATGATATACGACGAGATAACCATGGGACTATTCAGAGAACCAGGTTACAACCCGTAAACCAAACAAGGACCGGGGTTGTAACCCTTCGTCTGAATAGAACTTGGAATTCTCACCATTTATCGGTAAAATAACTACAAGCATTCTGGTCATTCAATAATCTGGAACAGGATCAGGGCAAGACTAGACCGGTTAGACTCCATCCAATCATTTCACGGCCAAACAGGAATTACGGCTTGATACTTTAACTAACTAGGGTTGTCACAAGCCTAATTACTAACAAGATGCAGTGAGATTATTCCACAGCTACAAGCCCTGCAGACCATCCAGGTTACCTAGGTCAAAATTAGGGGTTGAATTCGGGTGGGTACACTGTCCAGGAAACGCGTGTACCCTTAGGTAGCTTGAAGGGTGCAACACATGACAGTGTGCTGGAAATGTGCCCTATTCGACGGCAGGCAACAGATCCCAAGCGCGCCCAGGTAACGGGATTGCCTGTAGCTGGGAGATCTCTTCATGACTACTGTATTAATCTAGTTATTTAGCCTTAGTCCATTTTAGTACGTACTCCTGACCGTGGTACTCAGGAGTTCCCTCCTAGACATGATGCAAGACAGGACTGGATTATTTGTACAAGCACAATCGCCCACGGTGTCCAGGATGTTCATTCTTGTCAGGTCATGTCATGTCAGGTAGCCGTCGCAACAGCTGTTCAAGATAATTATGCTAGGTTTATCATGTCAAGTGTTCTTGTCAGGAGTGCGCCACGACGGACCACTATCAGGTCATGTCAGGTTTTCTTGTCAAAAGTGCACCACTACGGGTCACTATCATGTCATGCTCAGGTACCATTTCCAAACATATTAAACAAATCCATGATTATCAAGTTCATGACAAAAGGCGTAAGGATATAAAATGGACGTAAAATATCTAATAAAATATCAATATTCAGGGCTATAGAATAGTCATGCGGCTAAGTCATATGCGGTCAGGAAAGGGTAGACTCATGCGGCCCAATTAGGAGAGCGCATACGGCCAGGGTCACTGGATCCCATGCGGCTAAGACAAGGGGGCGCATGCGGTCAGGAAGATAGGAAACTCATGCGGCTGGAGGAATGGGTCTTATGCGGCTAGCTGGCCAATCAGGTACATGCGGCCGGGGGGGAAGTGTGGTTCCATACGGCTCGAGAAGAAGCAACCCATGCGGCTGCGGGGGAAGGGAACCATATGCGGCTCAGAAGAGAAGAGTACTCATGCGGCTGCGGGGAGTAATGCCTATGCGGCTGGGAGCAAGTGTGCATATGCGGCTCGCGAGTGTTGAGTTCATACGGCTCAGGGTGAAGTCCTCATGCGACGGGGTCAAGCAAGTCTCATACGGCCAGCGGGAATGGCGCATGCGGCTGTAGAGTTCAGAACTTATGCTGCTGGGAATTGAGTGAGTTATACGACCAGATGAGTTCGGCCCTCATGCGGCTCAAGTACTTCCAGCCATGCGGCTGAAGAGAACACTTGCCGCATGAATATTTATGCGGTCAAGTCAAGCACTGTTCATCTTCTCCAAAATTTCAGAGAAGAAGAACACCATGAGAGCCAAGTCCTCAAGCTCCATAACTCCATCATCCGGAGCCTAAATCCGAACTTCCGTAGGTCAAAATGGGGTAGAACGAAATTCTCTACAACATGGAACCATCAAAACTCGAAAATAACAAGATTTAGTAGATCAAAACCCAAGAAATCCGAAAATAATGCAAACTTAGATCTACAAGAATCTAGCCAAGAAAAATAGAAATGCCAAGAACTAAAGTGAGTTAAAATGCTGTAAGAAAGAGAATAAAGTAATAAAATCAGAGTTCCTCCATGAAGCAAGTTGCACTTGCCTAGACCTCTCTCTCCTCTCTCTGCTAGGTAAAAAAGTAATGGGGAAGAAGAAGATGAGTAATGAAGAGAAAGAAAGAAGAGAGGGCAATAAATATCAAAGGTGGTGGTAGGTAGGGGGTTCTCCATATAAAACCAATTCCAAACCAAACCCACATAAACCGAACCGAACCAAGCCAATGAAATACAAATACAAAAATAAACCAAGCTAGGAGCAAGATAAAATACGTACACGTATTCTAAAATACGTAATACGAACAACAGGCATTACAACTCTACCCACCTTAAAAGAATTCCGTCCTCGGAATTTAATCAAGAGGCTAGAGGAGCAATGACAAGCTACATTAATCACATGCAAGCTATAACTATGCGGATAATTACTCATTCAAGCAAGGAATCGAAGGCATGAGGCATAAGAAAGACATTATACCTCATGAGTCAAACAAGTCCGGATATCGTGATCGGATATCATCCTCACGCTCCCACGTTGACTCACCCAAAGAGTGATGACCCCAAGCAACTCGGACTAACTTGATAGTCTTGTTCTTGAGGATCTTCTCTCTCCGGTCCAATATAGACACGGGCCTCTCCTCATACGAAAGGTTGGTACCAACAACCAATTTCGAATGATCCAGGATGTTGCTCGGGTCCGAGATATACCGTCGTAATTGGGATACATGGAACACGTCATGCACCTCGCTTAGTGACGACGAAAGAGCGAGATGATAGGATACATCTCCTACTCGCTCCAGAATATCGAACGGTCCTATATACCTAGGACTAAGCTTTCCCCGGACGCCGAAACGAATGACGCCACGATTAGGCAAAATCCTCAGGAATACATGATCGCCGACCGAAAACTCGAGAGGACGCCGATGAGAATCGGCCCAATGGCGCTGGCGATCTTGGGCAACTCTAAGATGATCTCGGACTCTCCTGACCACCTCAACTGTCTGAGCGATCATTTCTGGACCAAGCATTTGTCTCTCTCCAACATCATCCCAGGCTAGCGGGGATCTGCACTTCCTACCATACAGTGCCTCGAATGGTGCCATCTGGATACTGGCCTGGAAACTGTTGTTGTACGAGAATTCTACCAGGTGCAAGTGATCTTCCCATGAACCACCGAAGTCAAGTGTGCAAGACCGCAACATGTCTTCAAGAGTCTGGATCGTGTGCTCCGACTGGCCATCTGTCTGCGGATGATATGCTGAACTAAACTGGAGACGAGTTCCCAAACTCTCCTGTAGGCTACGCCAAAAGTGCGACGTAAACCTTGAATCTCTGTCCGAGGTGATGCTGACTGGCACTCCATACAATCTGACGATCTGTCTAAGATGCATCTTCGCTAGCTGAGCGGTCGACTGACCAACTCTGAACGGAAGGAAGTGAGCTACCTTCGTGAGCCGATCAACTATAACCCAGATAGCATCTCTACCAGCTGGGGATCTAGGTAATTCGGTCATGAAATCTATGGTCACATGCTCCCACTTCCATTCTAGAATCGGCAAGGGCTGAAGAAGTCCAACCGGTCTCTGATGTTCAGCCTTGACTTGTTGGCAAACCAAACACCGAGAGACAAACCGAGCTATCTCCCGCTTCATGCCATTCCACCAGAAGTGCTGACGGATATCTTGGTACATCTTCGTACTTTCAGGATGGATAGAATACTGAGAACTGTGCGCCTCTGACATGATCTCCTGCCTGATATCTCTACTGGGTACACAAAGACGCTGACCATGTCGAAGTGTACCATCCTCATGAATGCATAGCTCTGGTCTTTGACCTGCCTCGCACTCTGCTCTGAGTCGCTGAAGCTTAGAATCTACAGACTGTGCCATCCGGATCCTCTCGACTATAGTTGACTGAACTTGCATGCTGGCCATCAATGCTACACTGGAAGGGAGAACAACTTCTATACCCATCTTCTGAAGATCTGCTAACAGCTCTGGTTGCGCTGTTAGGAAATAAACTCCGGCTCTCCTGCTCAATGCATCTGTAACAACATTAGCCTTCCCAGGATGATACTGCAGGTTAACATCATAATCCACAAGAAGCTCCAGCCATCTCCTCTGACGCATGTGTAGCACCCAGTTTCCCAAATGAGGGTAATTTTGAAATTTCATATTTATAATTATTTTAATAATGATATTTGATTCATGATATAATTTTTGGTGATTTTAAATCATTTTAAAATTATTTAAATCAATGACTTGTGGTTTTGACGTTTTGCTAATGAAACCCTAGAGACTGTTTGACCTAGAGCCTAACCATGTGATTATGATATTTTAATGTCATTTTTGTCCTAAGAATATTTTTGCATTTGACCTCTTTGAATTATTTTGATATTATTTTATTATTTATGATATTGTTTTGGGGTTATTTGAGTCGGGTTCGAATTTCAACTCAATTCGACTTGAAACGGGGACCCGGGGGTAGTTTGACTCTAGTGGGACCCACACACTAGTTAGGCATGGCCCACATGATATTAATTTTAGTCCACATGATAGAAATATTTTAGTTAGAGGTTAGACTAATTATTATGGATAAGGTTAGTGTGATTAGAGACTTTAGAATGACTAATTTAGCCCCAACCAATTAGCCCTTTCCTAATACTCATAGAATAGGTTAGTAGGGGCTTTTGGACTTTTCCTAATAGGACAAAACCACCTTTATGGCCAGCCACAATAAGGATAGGGTTGAGCCTCCCATTTGTCATTATCCATCTATTTTTCTCTCTCTTGTTCTTCCCCAAATTCCTAGAAAGCAATTCCTAACAATTTCTCTACCAAATCCTTCCATTTCACCACCAAATCTTCTTCTTTCCTTCTCCATTCTAGCCAAGGAGGAAGCTACCCAAGTTTGGGAGGATTCGGAGCTCGTTCGTGTCCTTTTGGAATCTCTACGTGTCGATGTCGCTCCGGGAAGGTTTTTCTTCGATTCGATCTACCGGGAGGTATAAATCCCTTCTCCTTTTCATTTTCTCATGCATATAGGTCTATTTTGAACCCATAAGAATGACCCCCATGGTTGTATCTTTATTTGTGTCCATTTTGTGTCCATTTGGAGGTCATAGGAGTGTCCTTTGTGTCGTGGATGTGTTCATGTTACATATATAGATTTATATATATATTGTAACGAGAGTGTATCTATATTTATATATGTAATAAATGGTTCATGATGATTATATAATCAAGTTTATGAGTGTGGTTCCTCATATTATTATTGCTATTATTGTTGTGGATAATTAGGATATATATTGTGTATTTCTTTGGCTCAAACTACCTAAATCCGTCATAATTTTTATCCACGTTTTTAATTTCAGCCCTAACTTCGAAATGTCATAACTTCTAGCTCAAAGCTCGGTTTAATCTCCCATTTTTTTTAAAAGAAGCATATTGAAGTTAGCTTTCCAAAAACATGTATTAGTAGGCCTAATTCTTTCTGTAAATTTCTGGAGAATTATTTGAGTGTCAGCTGTACGAAAAACAAACGCATTCTCGGTATTTTCGCGATTCCGGGAGTTTCCTGAAACGAAAATGCGATCCGTTTAAAGTTTCGGAAAGCTAACACATAGATCTATAACATACTTTAATCCTAAATTTTAATTCATGCTGAGATGGTACAGTATTGATTATTAGTAGGAGTTACTATTCAAAATATGCATTTTGTGCACCCTTGTGTGTAATATAATATTCTATTTGATTTTAACCCATGATAATGTATATACATTATGTAACTAAATAGAGAATACAAGTATGAGTAAATGGTTAAATAAATAATGTACGAGGTGTAAGTATTCTATCTAATGTAAGCATGTATAAGTATGGCTTGTAATGAATATGTAGGTTCCATAGTATGTAATGTATGGTACACATAGTAGTGCAAGAGAATAAATGAATGATGAATGAATGAAAGCATGAATGTAATGTAATAATAGATGTAATATATGAAATATACTAGTTAATGAGATGTAATGTTCTATGTTAACACAAATCCTATATTACCTCATGTACCCCCTTACACTATGTTGACACTATCACACTTGACACATTGTTCACTTACACTTTGACACTCTTTGATATGTATACACTATGTATGCCCATTTAACCCTCACTTTCCCCTTTGCCATGTTCACATACACACACATAGCCTCTTAAATAAGTATTTATGAATATAGTTAACTTAGCTATGTATGTATATTATATATATGTTAGCATATTATGTTGTAATATATATAAGTTTATATAACCATTTGAAATGCCATGATTATAGACCTAATATTGAATACCAATATATGCATGTGTATATATGTGTAGACATATATAGCTTAAAGTAATAGATTACCTAGTGTATATCCAATGTGAATTCTTGCCTATTTGAGTATTGAATAATTGCATGCTATATAGAGTTGGGTGTATATTGGCTTGTATAGCCTTATATTGATGTGTGCTTGCTAGGATAGTCTTGGTTAGGCCTAGTAAGACTTACTGGGTTAGGACATGACCTAGTTTGACCTAGTTTGACTAGTACAGTTGACCAAGGGTTGACTTTGGCCTAGTTTGACCTAGATTCATGTAGAATGCATTGTAGTGCTTTATATTACCCTTCTGGACATGTTGTGACTTGTGCTGTTCTAATTAGGAGCCAGATACCTCTCCTCGGACAGTATCATTATCTTGGACATTCAGATATCAGGCGAGTACATTCTCTGATCGTTTCATACTTGTCACGAATTATATTCTCGCTCTAGATTACTTTTACTTGATGCTGTCACGTTATCATCACGGATTGGTACTATATGGATCTCTTCTTGGGATGTTACCCCCTTAGCGGGTGCATCGGATACTTTATGACATGTGTTTCATGTACATCATGTATTTCTTGCTTCTACGTTATTCATGTACACTCATGTTCTCTCATGTTCTTATATGTACGTTCATGTACTCTCATGTTCTTTCATGTACGCTCATGTTTCCTCATGTGTTTCTTGTATAACCAAAACATCATGTCCATAACGTAACTTGAATAGATCCTTGTGTATTGATTGTGGGTAGGGGTGAGTATAAATGGTCATGTGATTTACCCATCATGTTCACTCTGTTACTTTTCATGTTTTATCATGTACAACACAGCCTTATTGGCTGATGTCCTACATGTTCACTCATGTACATCATGTTCAACCTAAGCCAATTACATGCCATCTCGTACTCTAAATCACTAGTCACTTACAGTTCTTACTTATCATGTATATATTTCCAGTTATCAAATATCTCTCCTATTTTCATGTACATCTTCTTACAACGTTTCATGTATCTTATTCTATTGCCTGCTTTATATTTCCTGACATGATATGAACTGCATGAGATGTATTGTGCTCGCTCCTGTCCTGACTGGACCTGTTGATAAATTTTACAGATGGCCTGGGATTGCCTGCTAGCCTAGAGGAGACACAGTAGAGGTTATTTAGATAGTTATTTCATTTTGTCGGGAGTTGTATTTACTTGTGGATAACTGTATTTGAGTTTTGAGATGTACTTCTGAGTTTATGTATCTTAGACACTTAGACTTCTATCTCTTGTATCTCTTTTGGATTTTATGTTTTATCTATCTTCCATTATGCTCTAACTTAGATGTGATTGAGTTTACATTCTGCTATGTCACCTCCATTCGGGGAGTATAAACTGCTTAGCCTTATACTGTTAGATGCATGAGACCTAGGACAGCGTTCTACCACCGACACTGCGGCGTAGGCTGGGCGTTGTTACGTTCTCGTGCCCTAACTATAGGGTGCGGGTCGTGACACGTTTTTAGTGGTGGCCCATGCAGGTCGAGTTTATGTAGTGGTATTCGAACTTGAGTACCACTACAGCCTGCAGTAGGAATAGGATATATTTTGAAGGTACTCAATCACAGTTAGGAACCCTTGAGAGATTTTCGGGACGACCCTTGAGAATCTTATTTTAACTTCGATTTGAAAACTCTTTTTTCCCTTGATTTGATTTATTTTTACTTTCTGTTGTTAAATTTGATTTTGATGGATTATGGTTGAATTTGAGTTGTATTCATTGATTTTGATGAATGATTGTCGAATTTTGAATCTTGATGATAGCTGTTGCATCCGAGTTGTATTTTGATAGATTTTTGTTCATTTTGAATTTTGAAGTTCGTTGATAAATTTGATTTGATTTATGGGTATTCATTGTTGATTTGACTTAATTTTTGACAAAATGAAATTATATGGGCTAGGTCATCTATGTTATGGAATCTAGTCTTCGATAGCCACATTAGCCAGCATGGTGAGGACATATAGTCTGACTTTGGATATGTTTCTCGGGTGTGGGAATTTAAGGTTTTTGCAGCCAAGCTAGCGGCATCGCGAAAATGTTAGATACCATAATTCTAGAGGTATGTGCATAAGTCAAGGACTCTGTGATTATCGTAGCCTTGCTTACTAGTATGACGGGGATTTAGAGTACCATGATTTTGGATAGACGCATATGATTATCAGATTGTACCTTAAATATTTTCAAGCATGTTTTCTCTACTTTGATGCAGTCCTTCAAAAAGAATTATTATTTGTTTTGCTTTATTTTGCTTCTAATTATTTAACTTAGGAGTAGCTTGTGTAACTTCTTGCTATGAGTTTCTTCTTAATACAATGAATGGATGATTTTGCTAGACTTTATCTTGGATTTGATGTTTAGCTCTGGTTTCAAAATGGTTCCTTCTTTTAGGCAAATAAGCAAACAGCTTTTATCGTTATTTCCTTCTTGCTATTATTCTAGTATTGAATAATAATAATAAAACTGCCTTGATTTCGTCAATCACTTATTTTGCGATCTTGGTAGGAATCTAAATGTTGGTCTTAACGTAGAATTAATTTTTTTTTGGGACATGAGAATATATGAGTATATTTACATAGTGGACACTTGCCTGATACGTATGCATGCTACACTTGATTTTCCACCTATCTAAAATACATATTAATATGTTGTTAATGTTAAAATTTTCAAAACTCCAATATTTCTGGTTTTCTGCTTTTCCAGTTTAAATTCGTAATTTAAATATAAATTTCATGTTATTAGTTTTGTCTACATAACTGCACATGTATGACATCTGCAGAGTTTCAATTTTTAGAGAAATTGGTTAAGTTATGTTAAATTTGTAAAATCTGAGACTGCATTATGTTAATATTACACTGGTTTAAATGTTGGCTTATTTTTAGATTTTGTATGTAAATGCTGAACTAAAACTGGGTTTAACCTTTCAATACTAAGCTATAACCCTGTACAAGGACACACACACACCCTAACTTAGTATACGCTGTCATGTAACCTAACCTTTCCTCTCTATGTTATGATCACATACTTGTATAGATATATATAGAGCTTAGGCATACATGTTATAATATATGTATATACATAACTAAATCTCTACCTCTTATAGATGTTTATGGTTAGCCATGCATGTTATGATTAAATAGGTTGTGTATTGTAGGTTGTTAACCCATATGCCATGAGTAGTGTAACAGGATAGCTCATATACAATTTCATGTATATTTCACATACACCTATACACACACAAACCACATAACATTACATAATGCTAGTTTTTCCTCTCTAACGCTCTCTCTGTATATATATATATTTTGTGATTTGGATTTCAATGCAAGTGATTTTCAATTCCTTAATTTTTGAATTTGATTTTCTGTACCCTTTTTCAGATAATTGGTAGTTGCCTTTATTTTGTTTTGATAAGTACCAGTTTCATATAGGATGGTAGACCGCCTTATAGTTTTGATGGTTTGTTGTTTCTGTAACTTCTCTAGTTTAGCACCCTAGATTGCTTGTATGTTTTGATACCCTATGACCGTTTCGGTTAGCATGACTAGTATACCTAGATGAGACTTTCACTACCACCGTATGTCATGACCCTGTATGTCGTCCTTTTGATCACATGATTTGTTTTAATCTGGGACTTTGATTGTGGGGGTTTGACCTAGAGGGAGTATGGACATTTTAATTTCGAGGACGAAATTTTTCTAAGATGGGTAGAGTTGTAGCACCCAGTTTCCCAAATGCGGGTAATTTTGAAATTTCATATTTATAATTATTTTAATAATGATATTTGATTCATGATATAATTTTTGGTGATTTTAAATCATTTTAAAATTATTTAAATCAATGACTTGTGGTTTTGACGTTTTGCTAGTGAAACCCTAGAGACTGTTTGACCTAGAGCCTAACCATGTGATTATGATATTTTAATGTCATTTTTGTCCTAAGGATATTTTTGCATTTGACCTCTTTGAATTATTTTGATATTATTTTATTATTTATGATATTGTTTTGGGGTTATTTGAGTCGGGTTCGAATTTCAACTCAATTCGACTTGAAACGGGGACCCGGGGGTAGTTTGACTCTAGTGGGACCCACACACTAGTTAGGCATGGCCCACATGATATTAATTTTAGTCCACATGATAGAAATATTTTAGTTAGAGGTTAGACTAATTATTATGGATAAGGTTAGTGTGATTAGAGACTTTAGAACGACTAATTTAGCCCCAACCAATTAGCCCTTTCCTAATACTCATAGAATAGGTTAGTAGGGGCTTTTGAACTTTTTCTAATAGAACAAAACCACCTTTATGGCCAGCCACAATAAGGATAGGGTTGAGCCTCCCATTTGTCATTATCCATCTATTTTTCTCTCTCTTGTTCTTCCCCAAATTCCTAGAAAGCAATTCCTAACAATTTCTCCACCAAATCCTTCCATTTCACCACCAAATCTTCTTCTTTCCTTCTCCATTCTAGCCAAGGAGGAAGCTACCCAAGTTTGGGAGGATTCGGAGCTCGTTCGTGTCCTTTTGGAATCTCTACATGTCGGTGTCGCTCCGGAAAGGTTTTTCTTCGATTCGATATACCGGAAGGTATAAATCCCTTCTCCTTTTCATTTTCTCATGCATATAGGTCTATTTTGAACCCATAAGAATGACCCCCATGGTTGTATCTCTATTTGTGTCCATTTTGTGTCCATTTGGAGGTCATAGGAGTGTCCTTTGTGTTGTGGATGTGTTCATGTTACATATATAGATTTATATATATATATTGTAATGAGAGTGTATCTATATTTATATATGTAATAAATGGTTCATGATGATTATATAATCAAGTTTATGAGTGTGGTTCCTCATATTATTATTGCTATTATTGTTGTGGATAATTAGGATATATATTGTGTATTCCTTTTGCTCAAACTACCTAAATCCGTCATAATTTTTATCCACGTTTTTAATTTCAGCCCTAACTTCGAAATGTCATAACTTCTAGTTCAAAGCTCGGTTTAATCTCCCGTTTTTTTTAAAAGAAGCGTATTGAAGTTAGATTTCCAAAAACATGTATTAATAGGCCTAATTATTTCTGTAAATTTCTGGAGAATTATTTGAGTGTCAGCTGTACGAAAAACAAATGCGTTCTCGGTGTTTTCGCGATTCCGGGAGTTTCCGGAAACGAAAACGCGATCCGTTTAAAGTTTCGGAAAGCTAACACATAGATCTATAACATACTTTAATCCTAAATTTTAATTCATGCTGAGATGGTACAGTATTGATTATTAGTAGGAGTTACTATTCGGCATATGTATTTTGTGCACCCTTGTGTGTAATATAATGTTCTATTTGATTTTAACCCATGTTAATGTATATACATTATGTAACTAAATAGAGAATACAAGCATGAGTAAATGGTTAAATAAATGATGTACGAGGTGTAAGTATTCTATCTAATGTAAGCATGTATAAGTATGGCTTGTAATGAATATGTAGGTTCCATAGTATGTAATGTATGGTACATATAGTTGTGCAAGAGAATAAATGAATGATGAATGAATGAAAGCATGAATGTAATGTAATAATAGATGTAATGTATAAAATATACTAGTTAATGAGATGTAATGTTCTATGTTAACACAAATCCTATATTACCTCATGTACCCCCTTACACTATGTTGACACTATCACACTTGACACATTGTTCACTTACACTTTGACACTCTTTGATATGTATACACTATGTATGCCCATTTAACCCTCACTTTCCCCTTTGCCATGTTCACATACACACACATAGCCTCTTAAATAAGTATTTATGAATATAGTTAACTTAGCTATGTTTGTATATTATATATATGTTAGCATATTGTGTTGTAATATATATAAGTTTATATAACCATTTGAAATGCCATGATTATAGACCTAATGTTGAATACCAATATATGCATGTGTATATATGTGTAGACATATATAGCTTAAAGTAATAGATTACCTAGTGTATATCCAATGTAAATTCTTGCCTATTTGAGTATTGAATAATTGCATGCTATATAGAGTTGGGTGTATATTGGCTTGTACAGCCTTATATTGATGTGTGCTTGCTAGGATAGTCTTGGTTAGGCCTAGTAAGACTTACTGGGTTAGGACATGACCTAGTTTGACCTAGTTTGACTAGTACAGTTGACCAAGGGTTGACTTTGGCCTAATTTGACCTAGATTCATGTAGAATGTATTGTAGTACTTTATATTACCCTTCTGGACATGTTGTGACTTGTGCTGTTCTAATTAGGAGCCAGATACCTCTCCTCGGACAGTATCTTTACCTTGGACATTCAGATATCAGGCGAGTACATTCTCTGATCGTTTCATACTTGTCACGAATTATATTCTCGCTCTAGATTACTTTTACTTGATGCTGTCACGTTATCATCACAGATTGGTACTATATGGATCTCTTCTTGGGAAGTTACACCCTTAGCGGGCGCATCGGATACTTTATGACATGTGTTTCATGTACATCATGTATTCCTTGCTTCTGCGTTATTCATGTACACTCATGTTCTCTCATGTTCTTACATGTACGTTCATGTACTCTCATGTTCTTTCATGTACGCTCATGTTTCCTCATGTGTTTCTTGTATAACCAAAATATCATGTCCATAATGTAACTTGAATAGATCCTTGTGTATTGATTGTGGGTAGGGGTGAGTATAAATAGTTATGTGATTTACCCATCATGTTCACTCTGTTACTTTTCATGTTTTATCATGTACAATACAGCCTTATTGGCTGATGTCCTACATGTTCACTCATGTACATCATGTTCAACCTAAGCCAATTACATGCCATCTCGTACTCTAAATCACTAGTCACTTACAGTTCTTACTTATTATGTATATATTTCCAGTTATCAAATATCTCTCATGTTTTCATGTACATCTTCTTACAGCGTTTCATGTATCTTATTCTATTGCCTGCTTTATATTTTCTGACATGATATGAACTGCATGAGATGCATTGTGCTCGCTCCTGTCCTGACTGGACCTATTGATAAATTTTACAGATGGCCTGGGATTGCCTGCTAGCCTAGAGGAGACACAATAGAGGTTATTTAGATAGTTATTTCATTTTGTCGGGAGTTGTATTTACTTGTGGATTACTGTATTTGAGTTTTGAGATGTACTTCTGAGTTTATGTATCTTAGACACTTAGACTTCTATCTCCTGTATCTCTTTTGGATTTCATGTTTTATCTATTTTCCATTATTCTCTACCTTAGATGTGATTGAGTTTACATTATGCTATGTCACCCCCATTCGGGGAGTATAAACTGCTTAGCCTTATACTGTTAGATGCATGAGACCTAGGACAGCGTTCTACCGCTGACACTGCGGCGTAGGCTGGGCGTTGTTACGTTCTCGTGCCCTAACTATAGGGTGCGGGTCGTGACAGCATGTTAAGATCCTTCTGAGTGAAAACATACTTCAGGCTCTTGTGGTCGGTAAAAATCTCCACCCTGTCTCCATACAAGTAGTGCCTCCACAACTTAAGTGAAAACACCACTACTGCCAGCTCTAAGTCATGGGTTGGGTAATTTCTCTCATGATCACGAAGTTGTCATGACGCATAAGCTATTACCTTTCTATGCTGCATCAGAACACATCCTAAACCTCTGCCTGAAGCATCACAATATACTGAGAATCCTCCGGTCCCATCTGGAAGCGTGAGAATAGGAGCTATTATCAGGCCTCGCTTCAACTTCTCAAATGATTCCTGACACTCTGCTGTCCAAGCAAACTGTGCATCCTTGCGGGTCAACTGCGTTAATGGCGTTGAGATCCGAGCAAAATCTGAAATAACTGCCGGTAGTAGCCGGCCAATCCAAGAAAACTACGAACCTCTGCAACTGTGCTGGGCACTGGCCATGACTCAATGGCCACAATCTTTTAGGGATCCACTTCTACTCCTCCTCGAGTGATGATATGACCCAAGTACGAAATGCGATCGAGCCAGAACTTGCATTTACTGAACTTGGCATACAACTGGTGCTCCCTGAGAGTCTGAAGAACCATACGGAGATGCTGCTCATGCTCCGCCTCACTCTTGCTGTAGACCAGGATGTCATCTAGGAACACGATCACGAACTGATCCAAATAAGACATGAAGATGCGATTCATGAGGTCCATGAATACTGCCGGCGCATTGGTTGCTCCAAAAGGCATAATAAGGAACTCCCAATACCCATACCTCGATCTAAAAGATGTCTTCGGGATGTCCTGCTCTCTGAATCTGATCTGATGATAACCTGAGCGCGAATCAATCTTCGAGAATACTGAAGCCCCCTTGAGTTGATCAAACAAGTCATCTATCCTCGGAAGAGGGTATCTGTTCTTGATTGTCACTGAGTTCAAGGTATGATAATCAACACATAACCTGGACGTACCATCCTTCTTTTTCACAAAAAGCATCGGGGCTCCCCAAGGCGATCCACTAGCACGAATGAATCCCTTGGCTCGAAGTTCTTCAATCATCTTGTATAATATCTCCAACTCTGACGGTGCCATCCTGTAGACTCTCTCTGACACTGGGGCTGTCCCGGGAATCAAGTCAATAGTAAACTCGATCTTCCGCTCTGGCGGCATCCCTAGTAGCTCTTCTGGGAAAACATCTGGGAACTCATCCACTATCCTGGGCAACTGCACTGTTGCTACTGCCATCCGCAATATCGGAGGAGAAGGCTCAACTTCACCTCGGGAAAAGGAAAACTCTGGCTCGTCTGGAATGCTAAAAGCAACCCTACCACTACGGCAGTCTATTCTAGCATACTGGTTCCTCAACCTGTGAAACCCATATTTTTGTAATTAATTATTAAATAGTATTTTAGTGTGATAATTAGTATTTTATATTATTATTATTATTATTATTAAATATTTTTGGGTGCAAATTATTTCAAAATTATTAACACCACGGATTTTTGTTTTAGATCCAGATCCGAGTCCGAACCCAGACCTGGACCCAATCCTATTTCCTAAATTCTAAATTCTTATTATTTATAAAAATGTATATATATATAGTTATAGCTGGTCCCGTAGGACCAGCACCCCAACCCATCCCACGATCAGACTCCTTCCTTTCCTCCAACACCCTTTCACATCCCTATACGTTTATTCCCACGTAACCACCACCCTTATTTTTCTCTTGAAAACCACTCCTCTTCCCCTTCCAGTAACCCCCACAGCACTACACCCATTCTTCAATTCCCTAATTTATTTTCCCCAGCTCACGTTCACTCAACAGCCAACCCACTCCTCCTTATAACTCCCCTATCAATTCAACCCACCTACTACAGAGGAACCCCCATTCTCTCACAATCTCTCTTCATTTCTCACAGTGGAGAAACAACAAACTCTCACTCTCTCTCTCCCGTATACATTTCCTTCTCTGGAACAGACTAATATTCCAAAACCTCTCTCTCTTTCTCTCTCTGAGTTCTCCTCCCTGGAGAAAAACACCCGAGCCCTAACCCCCAAATTGACCGCGGCCAAGCTTTCCCTCCGGCGCGGATCTCCCCGCGCGCTACCTCCGGCCGACCACCGGTATGCGTAAGCCGCCCGCGACCCCCTCTCCCGCGGTCTGCCCTTCCGGCGCGCCACTCCCGAGCTCGGCGCTGTCCCTGTCCGCCGACCATTTCCGGCGAAGCCGCCACCCCGGCGAAGCCAGCGGCCGTGCGCCCCTCTCCGCGCGCGCGTGGGTCTTCCGACCGACTCCGACAGCGCACCCCGCTGTCCAGATCCGCCCGTGGCTCATCTCCGTGCTGTCCAGCGCGCGGGAACCTCTCCGGCAGACCTCTCCCGTGCCCTTTCCGCACGTGGCCGACCCCGTTGTCCCCACTACTGCTGTCCGGATCCGCGAAGTTCCTGCTGTCCAGATCCGCGACCCCGTTGTCCGAACGTCGTTTCGGCTCTCCCCAAGTTTTTCCCGCGGCTCCCCGCCAACGGAATTTGGTAAATCCTTGTTAATCACAGTAGTTCGTCCCTCCCGTAGAGTCCATGATGAGAATCGGTCCCCGGTTTCCTTTTGGGAAATCCGGTTAGCTGCGTAGTATATTCGGTTAACTGCGTTAGCATATTTCTGTGATTTTATTTACTGGGTTTTGTGTGGTTTGGTTTGATTGTGGGATTCCCGAATATTTCGGGAAGTTCTGTGGATTGGGAATTATTTCTGGTGGTTTTGGAAGTTAATTTGGTGGTTATAATTTTGGGATTATTATTGGTTGGAATAATTGCAGGTTTCTGTGGCGCATTTCCCAGTTTTGGGTTTGTCCCGAAATAGAGGAAGTGCTGTCCAAATTTTTACAAAACTATATTTATATTGATTTCAAAACTGGCTTTCGAAAATGAATTTTTAAACTGATTTTCGGGCGACGACCGTACCGGTCTGTGGGCCCCGGAGAAATACAAACGCACCGGTCCGACCGGACGTTGTGGTATTAGCCGAATTTTGAGGAATGGACCGAGTCTGAGACTCTTAGCTATCTTTTTAATTATTTTAATTAATATTTAAGCTATTTATATTAGTTATTTAAATTCCTGCACTTTATTTAATAATTAAGTCAAATTCTCTTATTTGATGTAAAAAAAATTGTACAGGGCATAAGTCCACCCTAGGATCATTAGCTGTGCCATTGTATTGTGTAGCGTAGTTTTTATTTTTATTTTCTGGTGGATGTGATTTGGGTGGTTGTGATTAGACGCATAATCGTAGCTAGAGCGTAATTTACTGATTAATTAAGAATTAATTAATATGGATAAAATATTAGAAAATAACTTGTTCACGATTTATCACTAAAGGAAAACTGTATTTTTATATGTATATTACAAAAACTCAAAGTTTTCCAAAGTTAAATTGATTCTCGTGTATTTCCAAATAATCCAATTAATCGGCTTAATCAACGCACGTAGTTGCGACGTAATCGTTAGCTGTAGATTAATACAACATAAAACCTGACTAGGACATGACTACTAGAGATTGCAACTAGCACACTTAGTCTGGTTATTCAAGAATCTAAGTCGAGTTCTCAACTGTAGGAACTCGAAGTTACACCTGACGTTCCTCCTCGGTACCGACTCGTCTTTCCAGTCATTCTAATACAAAGGCAAGTACAGTTATGTCTATTTGGTAATTTATCTAGTAATTGTTTTATTGCAATTTTAAACCACATTGCTACACGGAACTCTCTCCTAGAGTTCGAATATTGACTCATTGATTGAATCTGATTGACTCGGGATATTGGGGGAGTAGTGTAGCGTCTATGACCAATACCCCTATATTGCATCATTGATTGTGCGAGCTGATTCCTCCTATACACGAGGATAGGCCGGACCGTATCATTAGGATATAATTGAATCATCCCAAGCCGGTCATAGTTCGTTGCCTACTCAAATCACATCGTTTTTAAATTGTTGGAAAATATTGTTAAAGTATTTCAAATTGTTTAACATTACAAATTTTAAATTATTATTTGAATTATTGGATATTCGTAATTGTACTTTGCTCCCTCCTGACTGGAGACCCAACATTTTAGGTATCACTGATGAGGCTTTGTTCCGCGATATTTTTCGAGGTCCCAACTAGAGGACGATGATCTTGAGACTGATGAGCTGGTTGTCTAGATTTTCTTCTTCTTTTATAAATCATGATGTTTGTGGAAAACAGTGTATTTCAGATGTATCTTTCATTTTATTGTAAAAAGTTTTTTTTTTAATTCGGAATAATAAATTTGTGGCAATTATTGTGTTGTTGATATTACCTGCATGAGTGATACAGCTTACTGCCGCCGTCTCAACAACGGTGCAGGCTGGGCATGATCCGATTCGACCCAAGAAATTGGGACCGGGTCGTGACATGTTTTTAGTGGTGGCCCATGCAGGTCAGAACAACAACTTAGGAAAACAACTTAGAAACAATTAGAACACTAGAACATCAATTTGTCACAACATAGGACCGAAATATATTATAAATAAATATTTTTGTTTGATTATAGACTGGTAGGATACCTTGCTTATGTATGCATCCTAAACCTTCCAGAGAATGACCATTGACCAAATCCTACTGGCGATGAGGTGTCATCTCCGGATCATATCCCATCTCCTCAACCAAGCCCAGGGTCCTTTCCCTCGCGGCTGTTTGACCGTCCTCATAGTGCATCCAGTGAAGTTTTCCCTACACTGGCGATTCCTACCTCATCTCAAACCAAGTTGCATTTCCTTGGTGGAGTATTCATTTTTGTTGCTCCACTAGTACCAGCAATCATCTTCCAAATGGTTGTCCTATTTCAAGTAATCCTGGAGTTCCAGAAAGCTCAAGATGAAGCCCAGCAGGAACAGAAGAATATCACGAGAGAAGACATGAAGAACGTCAATGATGTAGCCTTAGCTATCTTAAACCAAGTTAGAGCAGAACTTTTGTCCTAGGAAGGATACCCTTGAATCTAGAAGATATTTGGGTCCCATCAAGTACCCTACTTTCCGGCAGCCTTGTCGTAAGAAGCTATGGGCTTGTAACTATTGCAAGAGGCCTGGTCATCAGACCGTTAGTTGCCGCAAGAGATTGGGACAATATTTGGCATGTGGATCTGCTGAACATCGGGTAAAGGACTGCCCCTTATCTTTCCATCAAACCAGAGCTCATATCCCAGCAACACCTGTTAGGCCACAACCTAGGGACCCTCTTTCTATCTAGCAGACCCTGCCCCTTACAATAAGGCATGATGTATACTCGAGGTTCATAGAAAGGGAAGTAGTTGGAGACTGCTCATGTAGAACCATGAAGAATAGTACCTAGAACCGCAAAATAGCATCATTTTTTTGGAAGTTGTAACAGGATGTCCTTAGATCAATCATAAGAGTTTTGCTGTAATTCTCCCCATGAATAGAAATTTTAGTTACACTCTTATGGCAGATGTTTTCCCTGATAGTCTCCCCGGATTATCCCAGATCTAGACATAGGATTCACCCCTGACTTAGCCCCTGGCTCTTTCCCTATTTCTAAAGGATGTTACAGAGTCAACCCGAAGTTGGCCAAGAAGTTGAAGGACCAGATCAATGAAGGCTCTAGGATTTATTCAGAGTGGAACTTCACTTTAGGGAGTACCTATCTTGTTTGTGCCCAAAAGGATGGAACAACGGATGTGCATCGATTACCAAACACTAAAGAAACAAGTACTTTCTGTCCGGGTCGAGGATCTGTTTGATCTGGTTATGTGGAGATAGGATGTTTCGAAGTTTGATTTAAGATCTGACTACCACCAAATCAGAGTCAGGAAGGAGGACATTTCCAAGACGGCGTTTAAACACCAAGTATGGGTAGTTTTCTCTGGTCAGGACGTTAGACTGACAAATACTACTGCTATGTTCATGAATCTTATGAACAGAGATTTTCAGGAGTATTTGAATCAGTTTATCTTCTCCATAGATAAACATTCTGATATACTTGAAGACTGAAGAAGAGCATAAGGAACACCTGAGGAAATTTTGGAAACTTTGAGGAAAAAGAAGTTTATGGTAAGTTATCTGGATGTGGATTGTTGACAAGGTAGACTTTTGGCCATGTTGTCAGGAGAAGAAATTTCGACGGAAGATAGCTGTTGTTGAAGAGTGATATACCCCAAGTTCAATTCGGAAGGTTCTTAAACTTGGTCGGCTACTATCAGAAGTTCATGAAGGATTTCGCCAAGATTGTCTGAGCCAATGACGAAGCTCACTTGGATGAATGAAGAGTTCATCTGAACGAAAGTTTGCCAGGCGGCATTGAGGAGCTGAAGAAGAGACTTACCACTACACCAATCCTTGCGCTACCCGCAGGAACCGGTGGGTTCTCAATTTACAGTAATGTCTCTGGAAGAGTACTGGGCTATGCTCTTCAACGACATGGGAAAATAATTGCTTACACGTGTAGGCAACTACAGACTCATGAGAGGAATCATCCCACGCCTAATTTGAATTGCTGCAATTATCTTTACTTTGAAGTTGGAAGCATGATTTTTATGGAAAGGGAGTGAAAATTTATACGGACTACAAAAAGTCTGAAATATGTATTCACTCAGAAAGGGCTGAATGTTAAACTAAGAAGATGGCTGAAGCAGATGAAGGATTACGACATCAACCTGCAGTACCATTCATGTAAGGCTAATGTGGTCGCTGATGCACTTGGTCGATACTGATGGCGAAGTTCTTAACCAAAGACTAACACCTGCTAGAAGATATCGAGAAGTTTGGACTGGAGGTTACACTACCTGGAGATAGAAGGACGGAGCTGGATGATGATTCAGTATTGATGAAGTTCGAGACTGAGGGATAAAAATCAAGAGAACGTAGTTTCAAAACGAGGCACTTTGCAGGTTTCGAGATCAAGTGTTGGCAGGAACACTTGAGGGTTTCTAATCAGCATTGGAACTCTGAAGAATGGTGCGTGACTTTGCGTGTCGATTGACAAATGGAGGAACGAGTTGATGGAAGAAATGCACCAGTCGCAGTATTCCATAAGTTCAAGAGATAATAAGATGTATCGAAATATGCCTCCATTGATTGGTGTTATGGAATAAAGAAGGACAATTTCAGGTATGGGATTAGATGTGAATTTGTCAACATGAGGAATTAGCAAGAGAACAACAAGTTTGCTGGAGCCGCTAGACAATTCGGAGTGGAAGTAGAAGCATATAACCATGAACTTTGAGTAAGGATTGCCTTGTTCCCAAGGAGGAAAGGGCACCAATTGGATTATAATAAACCGACTGACTAGTCAGCACACTTAGTTTTCCTTCAAAGTTGGTTTATCCACTAAGAAGTAGGCAGCATTGTACGGGAAGCACATCTACCGGATTCATGGAGTACCGCGGGACGAGCAATCAGATAGGTCAATCCAGACGCTTGAAGAAGTTTTGAGATTTTGCGTCTCGGAATTTGGTAGGTCTTGGGAAGACCAAATTGCATTTGGTGAAGTTTCTCCTACCAGAGGAACAATCAGTTTTGACGGAGCTGGAAATTGAGGCCAGGTACATCAGGTCATTTGAAGTTTAAGACGTGTTGGAAGTAGCGTACCAGTTAGCTCTACCAGCTAATCTTGAGAGTGTGCAACGTCTTCTACGTCACAACTCAGATGCTACAATTCGGATCCGAGTTCCATATTGGATAATTCAGAGCTGAAGATTGGAATCACCCTTTCAGTGCCAGAGAAACCAGTTGCAAGCCTAGTCAGAGATGAGAATCAGAATTTGAGCCATCACTTAAACTCATATTCCTTATCTTTTCTTTTTCCGTTCTAAATTTGACTAATGCTGCTAAGTTAGCCTAGTTTTGCAAGCTATCTCTTTAAATCAAGCTTGATCATGACGATATTTTATTGGGTGCACCCACTAATATATTGTCTAATCAGGACCGGTACATGATGGTCTGATCAACCTCGTGTACTTTGGTTCGTTTTTGTATTTTTCTGCATGGATGTCACCATAAATGAAACTTGTCCCTAAACCGTCTCATCCACGACTGCTTTGAAAATTCTTATTGTTGGACCTGAGGTACGGACGTAGTACCCGTAGCTGTTTGTATCTCCTACCCTGCCTTTAATTTCGAGGACAAAATTTTCTAAGGAGGGAAGATTGTGAAACCCATATTTTTGTAATTAATTATTAAATAGTGTTTTAGTGTGATAATTAGTATTTCATATTATTATTATTATTATTATTAAATATTTTTGGGTGCAAATTATTTCAAAATTATTAACAACACGGATTTTTGTTTTAGATCCAGATCCGAGTCCGAACCCTGACCTGGACCCAATCCTATTTCCTAAATTCTAAATTCTTATTATTTATAAAAATGTATATATATATAGTTATAGTTGGTCCCGTAGGACCAGCACCCCAACCCATCCCACGATCAGACTCCTTCCTTTCCTCCAACACCCTTTCACATCCCTATACGTTTATTCCCACGTAACCACCACCCTTATTTTCCACCTGAAAACCACTCCTCTTCCCCTTCCAGTAACCCCCATAGCACTACACCCATTCTTCAATTCCCTAATTTATTTTCCCCAGCTCACGTTTACTCAACAGCCAACCCACTCCTCCTTATAACTCCCCTATCAATTCAACCCACCTACTACAGAGGAACCCCCATTCTCTCACAATCTCTCTTCATTTCTCACAGTGGAGAAACAACAAACTCTCACTCTCTCTTTCCCGTATACATTTCCTTCTCTGGAACAGACTAATATTCCAAAACCTCTCTCTCTCTCTCTCTCTCTGAGTTCTCCTCCCTGGAGAAAAACACCCAAGCCCTAACCCCCAAATTGACCGCGGCCAAGCTTCCCCTCCGGCGCGGATCTCCCCGCACGCTACCTCCGGCCGACCACCGGTACGCGTAAGCCGCCCGCGACCCCCTCTCCCGCGGTCCGCCCTTCCGGCGCGCCACTCCTGAGCTCGGCGCTGTCCCTGTCCGCCGACCATTTCCGGCGAAGCCGCCACCCCGGCGAAGCCAGCGGCCGTACGCCCCTCTCCGCGCGTGCGTGAGTCTTCCGACCGACTCCGACAGCGCACCCCGCTGTCCAGATCCGCCCGTGGCTCATCTCCGCGCTGTCCAGCGCGCGGGAACCTCTCCGGCAGACCTCTCCCGCGCCCTTTCCGCGCGTGGCCGACCCCGTTGTCCCCACTACTGCTGTCCGGATCCGCGAAGTTCCTGCTGTCCAGATCCGCGACCCCGTTGTCCGAACGTCGTTTCGGCTCTCCCCAAGTTTTTTCCGCGGCTCCCCGCCAACGGAATTTGGTAAATCCTTGTTAATCACAGTAGTTCGTCCCTCCCTTAGAGTCCATGATGAGAATCGGTCTCCGGTTTCCCTTTGGGAAATCCGGTTAGCTGCGTAGTATATTCGGTTAACTGCGTTAGCATATTTCTGTAATTTTATTTGCTGGGTTTTGTGTGGTTTCGTTTGATTGTGGGATTTCCGAATATTTCGGGAAGTTCTGTGGATTGGGAATTATTTCTGGTGGTTTTGGAAGTTAATTTGGTGGTTATAATTTTGGGATTATTATTGGTTGGAATAATTGCAGGTTTCTGTGGCGCATTTCCCAGTTTTGGGTTTGTCCCGAAATAGAGGAAGTGCTGCCCAAATTTTTACAAAACTATATTTATATTGATTTCAAAACTGGCTTTCGAAAATGAATTTTTAAACTGATTTTCGGGCGACGACCGTACCGGTCTGTGGGCCCCGGCGAAATGCAAACGCACCGGTCCGACCGGACGTTGTGGTATTAGCCGAATTTTGAGGAATGAACCGAGTCTGAGACTCTTAGCTATCTTTTTAATTATTTTAATTAATATTTAAGCTATTTATATTAGTTATTTAAATTCCTGCACTTTATTTAATAATTAAGTCAAATTCTCTTATTTGATGTAAAAAAAAATTGTACAGGGCATAAGTCCACCCTAGGATCATTAGCTGTGCCATTGTATTGTGTAGCGTAGTTTTTATTTTTATTTTCTGGTGGATGTGATTTGGGTGGTTGTGATTAGACGCATAATCGTAGCTAGAGCATAATTTACTGATTAATTAAGAATTAATTAATATGGATAAAATATTAGAAAATAACTAGTTCACGATTTATCACTAAAGGAAAACTGTATTTTTATATGTATATTACAAAAACTCAAAGTTTTCCAAAGTTAAATTGATTCTCGTGTATTTCCAAATAATCCAATTAACCGGCTTAATCAACGCACGTAGTTGCGACGTAATCGTTAGCTGTAGATTAATACAACATAAAACCTGACTAGGACATGACTACTAGAGATTGCAACTAGCACACTTAGTCTGGTTATTCAGGAATCTAAGTCGAGTTCTCAACTGTAGGAACTCGAAGTTACACCTGACGTTCCTCCTCGGTACCGACTCGTCTTTCCAGTCATTCTAATACAAAGGCAAGTACAGTTATGTCTATTTGGTAATTTATCTAGTAATTGTTTTATTGCAATTTTAAACCACATTGCTACACGGAACTCTCTCCTAGAGTTCGAATATTGACTCATTGATTGAATCTGATTGACTCGGGATATTGGGGGAGTAGTGTAGCGTCTATGACCAATACCCCTATATTGCATCATTGATTGTGCGAGCTGATTCCTCCTATACACGAGGATCGGCCGGACCGTATCATTAGGATATAATTGAATCATCCCAAGCCGGTCATAGTTCGTTGCCTACTCAAATCACATCGTTTTTAAATTGTTGGAAAATATTGTTAAAGTATTTCAAATTGTTTAACATTGCAAATTTCAAATTATTATTTGAATTATTGGATATTCGTAATTGTACTTTGCTCCCTCCTGACTGGAGACCCAACATTTTAGGTATCACTGATGAGGCTTTGTTCCGCGATATTTTCCGAGGTCCCAACTAGAGGACGATGATCTCGAGACTGATGAGCTGGTTGTCTAGATTTTCTTCTTCTTTTATAAAT
This sequence comes from Iris pallida, assembly GCA_029216955.1. NCBI lineage: Eukaryota > Viridiplantae > Streptophyta > Magnoliopsida > Asparagales > Iridaceae > Iris > Iris pallida. The sequence goes on along the minus strand of JANAVB010039219.1, from coordinate 10,927,949 downwards.
CATGATGTTTGTGGAAAACAGTGTATTTCAAATGTATCTTTCATTTTATTGTAAAAAGTTTTTTTTTAATTCGGAATAATAAATTTGTGGCAATTATTGTGTTGTTGATATTACCTGCATGAGTGATACAGCTTACTGCCGCCGTCTCAACAACGGTGCAGGCTGGGCATGATCCGATTCGACCCAAGAAATTGGGACCGGGTCGTGACACAACCAATCCATCCTTAGGACCACATCATAATCGGCCATCGAAACTCTATCAATCTAGCGGGAAATTCTCTACCGCTAACTACGATTCGACACGAAGAAAACACTCTATCTACTCCCACAAGTCCGTTACCAGTAAGTATATTGAGCCTTACTGATAATGACTCAGGCTCCAATCCTACCCGTGTCGTGAATCGTCGGACATAAAAGAATGCGATGCACCAGAATCAAATAAAGCTGAAGCTGGAAAGGAATTGACGAGAATAGTACCTGCCACTACCTCTCCTGGTGCCAATCCTTCCTCTGCGGTCATCACCATAGCATGACCATGCCCTCGGGGCGCTGGTCCCCTCTGCTGAAATCCTCGCTGCCTGCTCTGACTCAAGGCTTGGGCTTGTGCATGCTGCTGGGGGTTCTGCTGCTGGAACATCTGGGACTGAGGCGGCAAGGGCCTCGACAATGGGTACTGCTGCTGCTGCTGGACCGGAGCTGGTCCTCTCACCGAAGAGCTAGAAAGGTTGGACGATGATGAACCACCCCTATTCGGACAGGATCCAGCCCTATGGTCTGGTGCTCCACAGGCCAGACACAATCCTTGCGCCCTGCGACATTCTGCCACTACATGGCCTGGCTTCCCACAATGAGAACATCCCACTGCGGAAGACTGCTTCTGCTTCTACTGCTGCTGTGGGTGCGTCGGAGTTGAATGCTGGACCAACGTTACTGAGGCCGCTCGCCTCGGAGCTCCAATAGTCAAAGCCCTGGCTGCCGGGGATTGGGCTGAAGACTGATTCATCTGGCCGTGAGATCTCTTCCGACCTCCGACCCTATCCACAATCCTCTGGGAGGTATACTCATGCCTCCGGGCTGCTCTCAAGACTGCATCAAAAGTCTGATGCTCAAACTGCTCGACTGCCAACAAGATCTCCAAGTGAAGCCCCTGCTGGAACCGCTGGGCTCTATCATACTCGGTTGCCACCAAGGTGGGAGCAAACCGACTGAGTCTCGAAAACTCGGCCGCATATCCATCGACCGTCCTGCCTCCTTGCTTTAGATTTGTGAACCTCGTCTGCAGATCGTACCGAGCCACGGCATCGAAATACTTGGTCTGGAATCTCTCTCTGAACACTGCCCAAGCAATAGGTGCTGCTAATCCAACGGCCTGAGCTGTCCACCAGCTGCGGGCAAGATCTAACAACTGCAGGCGCACAACTGCCACCTTCTCGTTCTCTGGGGTCCTGGCTGCTCCTAGAACCACCTCTGTGTCCTGAAGCCATGCATCTGCCGCGATAGCATCTTCACTACCGTCGAAGAATGGAGGGTTCAAGCGCTTGAAGCTGTTGGCCGTGCTGTTACCCTGATGACCTCCTCTGGTCAAAGCATCCGTCACTCCCTGTTGCAAGGCATCTCCACGACGATCTTGAGAAGCTATCAAGGTTCTGATGAGTCCTACTAATGTGCCATCATCAGGTTCGGTAGGCTGAACTGGGGGCTCTTCTCCAATAGGCTCGACTCTGGAGGCTACTCCGGTGTGCTGGACTTGATCTCCGGGTTGCTGCTGGTCCGAGGGAGGTGCTCCGCCTTACTGGCCGGCAGGTCTAGGAACAATGTCGCTGAAGAAGACGACATAGGGAACAATAAGGAAGGGCCAGGACAAATCAACGATACAAGCACATGATCAGGACAAGAATCCAGGGATTTAGAAGATACGAGCAGAGATCAAGGACGAATACTGATTGAGACATCTATTCGGTAAACCCTCACATATCTTGATTTACAAGACCTGTATGGGCCACCACTTAAACCATGTCACGCCCCAGAACCAGAATACTGGAGAGCGGGGGCAGACATAGCCAGCTACGTATATTGAAATGGATTCCATCTCGCTATACGGTCACGGCTGTCTAGATACATGAGGGTTTAACTACAAGCCAACGGTCTCCTATGGTCATGAACAAGCCTAGTGTCTCAATCACCAGCAAGTAAGTAAATGTTACAAGATGTATGATCATTAAATATACAATAATAAGGCGTCCCAAATATTACATATTCAGCTGATCATGAAGCTAGTCATTACAAAATGTGAGGACTAGCAAGAGTTTAGTCATACATGATCAACCCTAGGATCTGTCAATCATGTTACAGCCCGTAGGCAGACAGTAAGTAAGTGCAATCGAGCTAAACAGGTGCTCGTCGGCTAAACGCCTCAAAAGAATATTTTTACAATAAAGTGGGAGATCAAAAATAAACCCACTCGTTGCCAGGGTTCCGTCTAGTGGCCACCATCTGGCTGGAAGGTCGGTAGATCCTCTGGAGCTGCTCCAAAATCTGGCCATACAAAACCAGCTGGGTCAGATCCCAGAAAGAGCAAGTGCCACAAAGGAAGCTTCACTTAGGAACTAAAACCAGCAATCAACACAAAATATAAATAAAAGTAAGGACTGGAAATAAGAAAATACATCAGGATGATATACGACGAGATAACCATAGGACTATTCAGAGAACCAGGTTACAACCTGTAAACCAAACAAGGACCGGGGTTGTAACCCTTCGTCTGAACAGAACTTGGAATTCTCACCATTTATTGGTAAAATAACTACAAGCATTCTGGTCATTCAATAATCTGGAACAGGATAAGGGCAAGACGAGACCGGTTAGACTCCATCCAATCATTTCACGGCCAAACAAGAATTACGGCTTGATACTTTAACTAACTAGGGTTGTCACAAACCTAATTACTAACAAGATGCAGTGAGATTATTCCACAGCCACAAGCCCTGCAGACCATCCAGGTTGTCCAGGTCGAAATTAGGGGTTGAATTCGGGTGGGTATACCGTCCAGGAAACGCGTGTACCCTTAGGTAGCTTGAAGGGTGCAACACATGACAGTGTGCTAGAAATATGCCCTACTCGACGGCAGGCTACAGATCCCAAGCGCGTCCAGGTAACGGGATTGCCTGTAGCTGGAAGATCTCTTCATGACTACTGTATTAATCTAGTTATTTAGCCTTAGTCCATTTTAGTAGGTACTCCTGACCGTGGTACTCAAGAGTCCCCTCCTAGACATGATGCAAGACAGGACTGGATTATTTGTACAAGCACAATCGCCCACGGTGTCCAGGATGTTCATTCTTGTCAGGTCATGTCATGTCAGGTACCCGTCGCAACAGCTGTTCAAGATAATTATGCTAGGTTTATCATGTCAAGTGTTCTTGTCAGGAGTGCGCCACGACGGACCACTATCAGGTCATGTCAGGTTTTCTTGTCAAAAGTGCACCACTACGGGTCACTATCATGTCATGCTCAGGTACCATTTCCAAACATATTAAACAAATCCATGATTATCAAGTTCATGACAAAAGGCGTAAGGATATAAAATGGACGTAAAATATCTAATAAAATATCAATATTCAGGGCTATAGAAGAGTCATGCGGCTAAGTCATATGCGGTCAGGAAAGGGTAGACTCATGCGGCCCAATTAGGAGAGCGCATACGGCCAGGGTCACTGGATCCCATGCGGCTAAGACAAGGGGGCACATGCGGTCAGGAAGATAGGAAACTCATGCGGCTGGGGGAATGGGTCTTATGCGGCTAGCTGGCCAATCAGGTACATGCGGCCGGGGGGGGGAAGTGTGGTTCCATACGGCTCGAGAAGAAGCAACCCATGCGGCTGCGGGGGAAGGGAACCATATGCGGCTCAGAAGGAAAGAGTACTCATGCGGCTGCGGGGAGTAATGCCTATGCGGCTGGGAGCAAGTGTGCACATGCGGCTCGCGAGTGTTGAGTTCATGCGGCTCAGGATGAAGTCCTCATGCGGCTGGGTCAAGCAAGTCTCATGCGGCCAGCGGGAATGGCGCATGCGGCTGCAGAGTTCAGAACTTATGCGGCTGGGAATTGAGTGAGTTATGCGGCCAGATGAGTTCGGCCCTCATGCGGCTCAAGTACTTCCAGCCATGCGGCTGAAGAGAACACTTGCCGCATGAATATTTATGCGGTCAAGTCAAGCACTGTTCATCTTCTCCAAAATTTCAGAGAAGAAGAACACCATGAGAGCCAAGTCCTCAAGCTCCATAACTCCATCATCCGGAGCCTAAATCCGAACTTCCATAGGTCAAAATAGGGTAGAACGAAATTCTCTACAACATGGAACCATCAAAACTCGAAAATAACAGGATTTAGTAGATCAAAACCCAAGAAATCCGAAAATAATGCAAACTTAGATCTACAAGAATCTAGCCAAGAAAAATGGAAATGCCAAGAACTAAAGTGAGTTAAAATGCTGTAAGAAAGAGAATAAAGTAATAAAATCAGAGTTCCTCCATGAAGCAAGTTGCACTTGCCTAGACCTCTCTCTCCTCTCTCTGGTAGGTAAGAAAGTAATGGGGAAGAAAAAGATGAGTAATGAAGAGAGAGAAAGAAGAGAGGGCAATAAATATCAAAGGTGGTGGTAGGTAGGGGGTTCTCCATATAAAACCAATCCCAAACCAAACCCACATAAACCGAACCGAACCAAGCCAATGAAATGCAAATGCAAAAATAAACCAAGCTAGGAGCAAGATAAAATACGTACACATATTCCAAAATACGTAATACGAACAACAGGCATTACAAAAACCAACCCAATGTTCACCACAACCACAACCTAACATGTAAGAGTATGAAACCTAACATTATATCGCTACATACAATAATGTATATTGCTCAAAACATTACATTTAAAAACTGCAAATTGAACTAATCACTTAGAATCCAGTGTTAAAGGGTTAATATGCACACGGTCTCAGATTTGACAAATTCAAACAGAAAACTTAACAAATTTTTTTAAGAATTGAAACCCTATATATAACATACATGTGCAGTGATGTAAACAACAACTAATAATATGAAATTTATATTTAAATTACGAATTTAAACTGGAAAAAAAATAGAGAACTATTCTCTGATACTGTATTGTGTCAGAGATATTGGGGTTTTGAGAATTTAACATCAACAACATATTAATATGTATTTAGATGGGTTGGTAATCAAAGTATAGCATGCATACGTGTCGGGCAAAGTGTCTGTGTCCGATATATATATTCTCATATCCCAATATAAAAATCAAATTCTATATCAAGACCAACATTTAGATTCCTACCAAGATTGCAAGTAGGTGATTGATGTAATCAAGACAGTTTTATTATTATTATTATTATTATTATTATTATTATTATTTAATACAAGAATAATAGCAAGAAGAAAATAACGATAAAATCTGTTCTGCTTATCTGTTTAAAAGAAGAACCATTTTGAAACCAGAGCTATAATATCAAATCCAATATAAGGTCTAGCAAAATCATCGATTCATTTTATTAAGAAAAAATTTATAGTAAGAAGTTCCACAAGGTTTAAATACAGCTAAAGCTACTCCTAAGTTAAATAATGAGAAGCAAAACAAACAATAATTCTTTTTTTGAGAATGACTGAAACAAAAGTAGAGAAAACATGTTCAAGAACATTTAAGGTATAATCTGATAATCATATGCGTCTATCCAAAATCATGGTACTCTAAATCCTCGTCATACTAGTAAGCAAGGCTACGATAATCACAAAGTCCTCGACTTAGGCACATACCTCTAGAATTATAGTATTTAAAAATTTTGCGATGCCGCTAGCTTGGCTGCAAAAACCTTAAATTCCTACACCCGAGAAATATATCCAAAGTCAGACTATATGTCCTCACCATGCTGGCTAATATGACTGTAGAAGACTAGATTCCATAACTTAGATGACCTAGCCCATATAATTTCATCTTGACAAAAATTAAATTAAATCAACAATGGATACCCAAAAATCAAATTCATTAACTAACCAAGAAAGATAAATATAAACTATTAGAATCAAATTTCGAGATATTTTATAATGAAATTCTCAAGGGTCATCCCAGGAATCTCTCAAGGGATCCTAACTGTGATTGAGTACCTTTAAAAATATATTCTAATCCTACTGCAGGCTGTAGTGATACTCTAGTTCGAATACCACTATACAAACACGACCTACATGGGCCACCACTAAAAACGTATCACAATCCGCACCCTAGAGTAAGGACACGAGAAGTGGGTACGTCCAGCCTACGCCGCAGTATCGACGGTAGAACGCTATCCTAGGTCAAACATCTAACAATATAAAGGTACATGTACAGTATATACACTCTGAATGAAGGTGATATAGCAAATACAGTCTCAATCACATCTAAGGTAGAGCATGATAAAAGATAGATAAAATATAAAATCCACAAAGAGATATCGCAGATAGAAGTCTAAGTGTCTAAGATACACAAACCCAGAAAATATCTCAAATCTCAAATACAGTAATCCATAAAGTAAATACAACGTAAGACAACTAAAATAACTATCTATACAACCTCTACTGTGTCTCCTCTAGGATAACAGACAACCTCCAAGCTATCTGTAAAATTTAACAAAAGGTCCAGTCAGGACAGGAACGAATACAAATCATCAAGAAAATCCAAGTAAATGACAGAGAACTATAAAGCAGTTACAGGCAGTTTTATTGATGAACATGGTAGTTTATATGCAGGTGATGCTATAGAAAAAGAGATAAGATACAAAGAAAGTAAGTAACTAAAACAAGAACAGAATTATGGCAAAGAAGGCTGTAAAATAAATCTAGCTGAACTAGAGTAACATGATAAGTCCAGACAGTAAATGTAAACCAAGTGTAATCCTATGTAAATCCAGTACGGGACGAATATAATACAAGATGAATCCAGTACAAGATGATTCTAGTCAGTGATCAAGAATCCAGGTGAGACCAGCTATACTCTAACAGTGTGTTTTAAAATACTGAGATCGACATGTAAACGGTTGTAGGTATCAGGCACATCTCTCACTGATCAGGCGAGAGATGGCTATGCTTTCAGTAGATTCCAGGTAGAAGATTCCAGATTTGGGGTATGTCTACATGCCTTACTCAATATTTCCCCGTCCTGCAATACAAGTGAATCCAGTACAAGACACGAGAATCGAGAGAGTCCAGCCAAACACGATACTAGTAATGATTCCAGAATAATTCCAGTAATAGAGGCCAGACAATATGGTAAGTGTGTCGTATACATGAATCCAGAAATATCCATACGTGTAGTATCAGAGAATCACATACAACTAACTAGAACTGAAGTACAATAACTGGCAAATAAATGAGAGAACTATCAGAGAATGTACTCGCCTGATAACCTGAACAGCTGATAGGTATAGAGGTCCAAACTGAAGCCACATAGTCCTATTTAGAGCAACACAGGTCAAGATGTATACGAAAGATGATAAATAAAATGTACAATGCATCTGCTTGCTGTCTAGGTCAAACTAGACTAAAGTCAACACTTGGTCAACTCTAGTCAACCACACTAGTCAAATTAGGTCAACTAGGTCAAGTCCTAGCCCAAACAAGTCTAACAAGCCTTACTAGGCCTAACCAGGCCTAGGCTAGCACTCACACAATCACAAGACAATGTGAACCACAATAATGCATAATATAAAATAGATAATATATATAAATACATACCTTCATACATACATGTATATCCATATTACATACATATTTATATATATAGACATATGTTACATCATGCATATTTACATAGTTACATAGATATATACATTTATGCACATTTACATACATACTTTTATACATTATATATGTTAACATTCATTACAATGCTTTATATTTTACTTATACCTTTGATTGATTCATTCATTCATATATGACATTCATTCAGGCATATTACATACTTACATGCATCTATACATTATATACATTGTATATAACATGTAAAAATGGAAGAGGAAAAAAGGGGGAAAAACTGAAATGGAAAGGGAAGGAAAGGAAAATGTAAGGAAAAGGGAAAACAGTGGACATATACATGCTTGCATCATATATTCGACATTACCATACATGCTATTATTATATATTGCATTATATTATTTATGTATTATGCATTCATATCTATCATTACATGTATACCTTGCGTTCATATCTAGCATTCATTATATACTTTCATGCATACATTGTATATCATTCTTTCATTCATGTATTTATGCATTGCTTACATCCATTATATTAATTACATTCCTACATGCTTGCATTCAACTATATATATATATACATTAATGTAAAGAGGATATATCATATATATATTATTTTATTCATCTAACATATCATGTATTATATACTCTGTATTCATTTAATACCCATACTACATAGGCTCATAGGTTACACAAAATGCATATATCGTAGTCACTCTTCTACTTAAAATCAATACTGTACCAATTGGGCCCCTACTAAATTCTAGGATTAAAGTATGTTGTAGCCCTTCGTGTTAGCTTTTCGAAACTTCAAACGGATCGTATTTTCGTGTCCGAAAGCTCCCGAAATTGCAAAAATACCGAAACACGTTCGTCTTTCATACAGCTGACCCTCAAATAATTCTATAGAAAGTTACAGAAAGAATTTGGCTTATTAAAATATATATTTCGAAAGCTAACTTCGATACGGTTCTTTAAAAAAAATGGAAGATAAATTGGAGTTCTAAGCTAAAATTTATGATATTTCTAAGTTGCTTTGGTTAATAAAAACGTGGATGAAATATAACAAATTTGAGTTGTTTTGGACAAAAAAACACATATTAGCCAAGATACTTGGATACAAACATATGTATCCAAATTAAACTCATTCTAGCCATCCTAACTAAGATCAATCTACTCTCTAACCATTCTAAAACTGAATTTAAATATCTATTTAAACTATTATCATACATACATACACATGGGGTATCCTAATTTGGGATCTATCAAGTAGGACACAAGACACATAACTAAAATCCTCAAGAGAGTTCCAAATGGCCTCAAATTTGAATCTAAATAGGACACATGCATGAGGATGGATCCTACAGATTCAAAACTAATTTATATGTAAAGGAAATTGATTTAGATGATGGGTTTTACCTATTGGAAGTGGAATCCCAATAAAATCCTTTAGGACACAGCTCCGATACGAAGATCCCTCAAAGTGGACACTCCTTCTTGCACTCCTCTTCCAATCCTTGGTAGCACCCTTCCCTTGGAGAATGGGAATGATTGAGGGAAGATTTGGTGAAGGAATGATTTGATTTGGAGATCAAATCAATGGGAAGACTCTCTAAAATTAGGAAAGAACAAAAGGAAAATAAAAGAGGCAAGATTGTAATGAATGAAATGAATCATTCTCCCCTAAAGGTGGCTACCATAAAGAGTCCCTTAGGGCTAATGGGAATTGTCCTAATTGCCCCTCTCTAGTCTCATATGGTTAAGTCTAGACTAGGTTCAAGTTTGGGGTCAAAATGATCTAGTTTTGAGTCTCTAACTTAACTATTCTAACATGATAAAAATTTGTTTAATTAACTAACTTAAATGTTGGGTTTTGTGGGCCATGCTTAACTTAATATTGGGTCACATCTAGAGTTTAAGCTATCCGGGTCACAATACAAGTCGGAACGAGACGAAACTCAAACCCGACTAAACAAATCCAATAAAAACAATATTAAAAATATAACATTTTTCTAAAATATTAAAATATGAAAAATGACCAAAATCATAATACATGAATTTAAATATTATTAAAATAATCTAAAATTCACTAATTAATTAAAATCCTAAATAATTCAAAAGTCACAAAATGACCAAAATATCCTTAGCCTAAAAAGTTGTAAATAGTCATTCTAATCACATGGTTAGGTCCCCATGGTCATGGTTAATCTCTAGGCTCAACAGTTCTAGGGTTCACTAGCTAACACATCAAAATTATAATTCACCAATTTTAAATAATATTAAATTAATTAAAAAATTCATAAATCATAAATCCTAGTATTAAATAATAAACTTTTACAAAAGTTCAAAATTATCCTCATTTTAGAAAAGTGGGTGTTACACGTATGCCGATTTGCTTGCTCAGATACAGCGGAGTAAATCTTAGGATTTTATCTTAATTTTGGAGTCTAATTTATCCTCGTATAAGATTTAAATCAATCTGATATGATATCAATCATATTTTAATCCCAATCTTCTTTGCAAGAGGCGGTTTAAAAAAACCAATTGGGGTGGACCCATGCTTCTTGCACCTCTGATGAGGACTAAGTATTGTTGTGCTTTTGGGGCAATGAGTAGACTATGCTTCTGGAGACGACGGAACCTCTATGCTTTCAGGCGACGAATGGACTTGGCTTCGAACGATGATAAGACTTCTGTGCATATAGAGCAACTTATGAAGCTGTGTTTTGGGATACCGTAGTCACTGTGCTATAGGCGACAAGTAGGCTTATGTTTCAGGTTGGTGAGGTTACTGTGCTTTTGGAGCGACAGGCTGACTTACATTGGTTGCGATGGGAGTTCCCAAGTCTCTTGTAGAGAAGTGACTTAAGCTTCTGAACGGGAGCAGACGACTGTGTTATGGGAATGGAGATGGTGTGAGCATATCACCCTCATTCACCTAATGCATACACAGGTAAGTAGCTGCGCCTCTGAACAGTGATGGCATTGGCTGCAAAGGGAAAGATATGACACCCTTGCGTATCTGAGATTGGCGGAGGCAGGTAGCTGCACCTTTAGAGTTAATAAACTGGCATCTGAAGTAAAAGAAGGGGAAGGGGTCTACCACCATCTTGCTTCTCAGGTTGGTGCAGGCAGGTGGCTGTGCCTCTGGCTTGAAGGCTTTGGCTTCTGAAGCAAAGAGCAACAAATATCCACTCTTTAAGGAACTGCCCTCTTAATTGCCACCGGAATATAGAGAATTCCATGGGTCTAAGACTAACATTCAAAATGCTAAGTCTTAGGTTCGTCCCATTAATGTAGGAATTTTGATGTCGGCCATGTGGCACACGCTTTGGGCCATTTTCGGTCCTATAAAAGGGAAAGTTATCCTCTAAAGAGCCGATGTCTTCTTCTCGGTATCCTTCTCCACCATGCGAGATCCAAAATTAACTTAAAGAGGCGATCGGCCTTGTGTAAGTTGGCTGCTGGTTGAGACTTTTCTCGTTTGTTAGAGCCACGTTCTTGTAGAAGAACTCTGTGTAGAAGAAGCTATTACTGCCCTCGTAACGTATACAAATATCTTCTTGGGGAGTTCGATGCTGAGCCTCAATCTTTTGCATCTTCTGCACTTTGGCGAAGGAATATCTTCAGCTGAGATTTTTCATGCTTCTACAAGACCCAATTCAAACTGTCTCGAACTTGAGTTAAGCTCGGGATACTTTGAACAGAAGCATGAATACGTATTAGGACTGTAGAGCTAGGTGATGGCTGGTGTCATGCCTAGCTCTTAGCATTAATTGTCCTGAGTCATCGTTTCAGAGCATGGGCTCCTGATGGATTCTTGATATTGGAGCCTCTTGAGTCTTTGTAGGGTCATGAATCTCTTTAGCAGAGGAGGTTCAGAGTCTCGTTCCTTCGGTCACTCGCAGTACAGTCATCTGTCATGGAGTGGAGCTTTAGCTTAACTTGTAAGATTCCTTTTGACCGATGTTTGGCTCATGCTTGGACCATACAAACAGCCTATATAAAGGACTATCCCCTTCAAGAGAAGACTCAGCTGCTTTAACAATGGCCTTGCTTGCCCGATGCTCGACTCTTGACGATCCTGGAGTTTGCTTAAGGCGGCCGTCGGTGGAAAATCTTTTCATCCAAAGAAGCTATAGCAGAACTACAACTGAATCTCGAGACATCCCCCATCGTGGATATCGTGGGCGTCAATGGTGTCTCAAACCCTTGCTTCCAGAATTCGCATTGGTTGTCATACCGATCGAAAAATGGTAAGACCTGCTGCTGTGGTTGCTCTCTCCGGCCAGCTGGGGAGATAGGGGAGTCCTGTGCTGGTCTTCAACCCCGGCTCGGGCCAGTAGCAGCTTCAGGTGGTGGTTTCTTTTTAACTATGAAGTGATTGGCTCTGTTCGTGCCTTGCCCGTGCTATTGAGAGCTTGTACCATAATTTTAGCTTTTTTGCTTCTGTGTATATAACTATGAAGAGTCTGTAATGGGTCTTTATTACCACATGCTTTTATATGTAGAAGCTTTCTTGTTTCCTTTACTTTTGTCTTCAGAATGAAGAAGGAATCTTCATAATTGATTTGCCTGACTAGAGGTAATATGGACGTAGTAGGCTTGATCTTTGCCAGTGTATAGAACAACAATCCAGAGGTAATATGGACGTGAACTATTTTTTAGACTGTCGAGATAATCATAGAACTGATGCGAGAAGAATGACTACTCAGAGGTAATATGGACATGGTAGTCGCATCTTCTAGGCATAGAGAAGTAATCCAGAGGTAATATGGACGTGAAGTGCTTCATCTACTTGAGAGAATATATAGGAGGGAGGGAGAGAGACCCCCTTACTAGAACTCATGGGCACCCTTTTCAGGGGATGTGGGTGCCTATGCTGGTTCTGTCTTCAGATGTAATACTTCTTTAGGAACTTATCGTTGATTAGCATCATTAGCAAGTCACCATTAGGCTTGGCTAGCCGATAAGCACCGTTGGAGTATATCGTTTCTATCATGAATGGTCCTTTACACTTGGGCTCGAACTTCCCAGCCGTCTTGTGGGTCATCACCATCAGTCTTCGTACTGCCAAGACGAGGTCGTCCACCTGGTAGGATCTTTTGCAGACCTTTTTATTGAAGGCCCCGGAGATACGAGTTTGTGAAACCTCAATCCTTTGCTGCGTGAGCAAGTGCTTTTCATCTAGCGCTTCTAACTCTTGTAACCTCCTGCGCTGATTGTCTTCGACGGTTAACTGATTAGTGATAGCTACCCATAAGGACGGGATTTGAATCACCAAGGGAAGGATAGCCTCGCTGTATAGACCAAGAAGAATGGTGTACTGCCTATAGGTGTACGAACAGTCGTATGGTAGGCCTATAGACATTCTCCTAACTTCTCATTCCAGTCGCGTTTGTTGGAGGAGACGACCTTTTTGAGGAGTTTAACAATAGTTTTGTTGAAGCCTCGGCCAATCCATTAGCTGCCGGGTTGTAAGCTGTTGACGCCATATTTTGAATTCGGCTTTTATCACAGAACCGGTGGAATGCATGGCTTACGAACTGAGGGCCGTTATCGTGAATGATCCTTCTGGAAACTTCAAAATGATAAATGACGTAATATTTGTTGAAACTGATCATGTTGGAAGTCTTTACCTCTACCAATGGTATTACTTCTGCCCATTTGGAGAAATAATTCGTAATGGCAAGGATGAACCAGTGGCCTTTGGAGGAGGGTGGGCTGACTGGCCCCAAGATAACTATTTCCCATGCTTCGAATGGCCACGAGGCCACCGTGGGGTATAAATATTCCAAAGGTTGATGGATAAAATCTGTATGAAATTGGCACGCCCGACATTTTTTTGCATACGCAACGGCATCTACCATCATAGTGGGCCAGTAATAGCCCATACAGCAGAGTCGGTCTTATAGCTTCGGGCCTGGCTGGTGGACTCCGTAGGTTCTATCATGCACTACTCTGAGTGCTTCTTGTGCCTCTTTTTTAGACAAACTGCGTAAGAGAAGTATGTTGTTTGAGCGACGATATAGCATTTTGGTGGTAGAATCGTAGAAGAAACGAAGTGAGTGCCTCCTGATAGAAGCTGCTTCTCTTGGGTCTTCACACAGAATCCCATAAACTAAATAGTCTATAAATAGGAACCGCCAATACCTAGTGCCTTCATCCGTACCTAATTGTAATAAGTAGTTCTGACATACGCGCAGGGCATTCTTTGGACAGACTAACTCCCGGCCCGTTACTGAAACGGTATGATGATATCCAACGGAGGCGACCAAAGAGGCGACGAGACCGGGTAGTACGCCTGCCTCCAAGTTCTACAATTATGGCACATGTTCTATAAAGAATCCTATAAAAGTGGAGATAATATCGATTGTTGCCTGGCGGTAAGGGATCAAGTCCTCATGTCGAACATCGTACTGACCTCAAATATGACAGATGATCAATTTCGAGTCTCTATAGGCCTCAATGTAGTCAACCCCCAGCAATTTGGTGAGTTGGAGTCCGATTATGAGGGCGTTATAATCTGCAGCATTGTTGGTGCATGACTCCGTAAAAGAATATGTACGATTGTTAACTAGGCCGTTCGGAGTAACAAGGACGATCCCGGCCCCTGCTGTGATTGAACCCTTTGGCCCCGTTCTTGAGGCTCTGTCAAAGAACATGTGCCATACTGAGTTGTTCAAAACTGTGTTGGACTCCAGTTCTTCAACGGGGATTTCTTCGTAGAGTTTTGAAGCTTCTGGCACCGGATGAGCCGCCAAAAAATCTGCCAACGCTTGGCCTTTGACTGCCTTCTGTGGGACGAACACCATGTCGTAAGGAGTCAAAAGGATTGTCCATGTGGCTAGTCCTAAATTCAGTGACCCTGGCTTGGTCATAAGGACTCTGAGAGGGTCGATCCAGGATACCATATGGATCGTCTGTCCGGTCACATAATGTCGTATCTTCTGGATGGCGAAGAGAAGGGTGAGACATTCCTTCTCAATAGGATTATACCGGTGCTCGACTCCAACCATGGTCCTGCTGAGATAATATATTGCCTATTTGTGGCCTTTTTTATTCTATTGGGCTAATAAGGTACCAAGAGAATAATCCATGGCTCGAACGTACAGCAGGAAAGGCTTCCCCACAACTGGGCTACCAGCATAGGAGGGCTGGTGAGGTACTTCTCGATGTCGTCGAACGCGCGCTGGCACTCTTTGGTCCATACAAAAGTGACCCCTTTCTTCATTATTCTGGTGAAAGGTTGACATTTACCAGAGAGATTTGCTATGAACCTCCTTATATACGCCAGTCGCCCCTGCAAACCTCGAAGCTCTCGGATATTCTATGGAGGTGCCATATCCAGAATTGGTTTTGTCTTCTCCGGGTCGATATGAATTCCTTTTGCTGTGATGGTGAAGCCTAAGAACTTGCCGCTGAAAACGCCCAAGAAGGACTTGTTTGGGTTCAGCTTTAGCTGATGATTCCGTATTAGATCAAATATCGACCATAAATAATCCAAGTGGTTGGATTTGTCCTTGTTTTTGACGGCAATGTCGTCAACATAACACTCTACCGTCTTCCGGAGATGCTTACGGAATATGTACTCATAGCCCTTTGATAGGTAGCTCTCGTGTTCTTTAATCCGAAAGGCATTACTGTATAGCAATACACCCTATTCGGAGTCCGGAATGCCGTATGTTTTCATCTTCTGGGAGCATCTTGATCTGGTTGTAGTCGGAGAACACATCCATGAAGGACATATGTTCGAAGTCACAGGTGTTGTCAATCATCATGTCGGTGATCGGGAGAGGAAACTCATCTTTCAGCCAAGCCGAATTGAGGTCTTTGAAGACTTTGCAAATTCGTATCTTCCCGTTCTTCTTAGTGACCGGAACGACATTTTTTGACCCAATCTCGGTGCTGCCCCTCGCGGATGATGCCGCTCTCGATGAGTTTGTCGGCCTCCTCCTTAATAGCATCTATAATGTTGGGGCGGGACAGACGTTATTGCTGCTTCACCAATTTAACAAGGGGTAGGATATTGAGGCGATGCATGGCTACTTGCAGGTTTAGCACTAGCATATTATCGTAGCTACAAGCAAAGACGTCGATATACTCGTGGATGAGCTGTATCAAGGACTGCTTGGCATCTTCTGTTAGACTTTTGCTGATGAAGATGGGTTTAGGTGTGGCCTCATCTCCTTATTCGACTTGGACGACTTCATCTTCCGTCGGGGGTTCGCGCTCCTCAAAATGCCACTCCCACTGGGATCCTAAGCACTGCGCCTAGGGTTTGTCTTTAGAGTACTCGAACGCTTGGTCTTCGTCCTCGATTGGGGGTTTAGAGAGACCATGTTGGCCGATAGCATTTTCTCTTAGTCTCGAACGGCCCTGGCATCATAATATAGGGTGCACTCTTGCTCGTAGCCTGATGTTGGTGGAAGGTTGACCACTTCTACTGCCACCTCAGGGACAAAAATAACGTCACGCTGCACCCCTGCGGCTGGACTACTCTTAGACTGGAGAGTAACCATGTTAGCCATGACGGTCTTCTCTTCGTAATCCAAGGATATGACGTTGGCGTTAATAAGGTGCTGAATTTGCCTCTTCAACACATAGCAGTCTTGTGTTGAGTGATGGAACTATTGGTGATATTGGCAGTACTTGGGATGGTCCACCTTTCCTACCTTATCAGGATGTCTAGGTGTCGGGATGGACACCCTTCGTAAGCATCTCGAAGCGTATCCTCGTCATTGAAGGAGTAAGTCTCCTTCGGCCTCTGCGCTTCCGTGGACTTGGGGTTCACAGTTGTTGAACCTTTGGAGATGTTGACGGTCATGGCTTGCTTGCCTTTTTCGTCTTTAGGGTTGTTGTTAGACGAGTGTCTCCCCTTATCTTCGGGTGCAGGAAAGTGTAGCCCCAGGAGCTGCGCGTCCTGGGCTTTCCTTTGTGCGGCATCCGCCTCTGTAATGAAAGGCGTCCACTCCGTGCAGGGAGCACTGTGCCACAATTTTATAGCGTGCAACATGTTCTTGCGGCAGGCGTCCGTAAGCATGGGCTCGGGCATGTCGGGTGGTAATCTGAGGGCCGCCTAGCAGAAGCTCGATATATGCGCAGACATGCTCTTTCTCCCTCTGGACAATTTCTATGTGGGTAGACATGGTCACATCCATGCCTCCTTCGTAGAATCGGTCTACGAACCGAGTCTTCAGCTCTTCAAATGACGAGATACAATCGTCCGAAAGACTGCATACCACTGATAGGCTACCCCTTGCAGGGATCCTATGAATATGTTAGACATAAGGGCATCATCCTTTGGCAGGTGCCCCGTTACTGAGGCAAAGTACCTCAAGTATTGTCGGAGAGACCCCTTCCCTTCATAAGGTGTAAGCATCTATGGATTGTATTTGAGAGGATAGACGATGTTGTCCTACTCGGCAAGGTATGACTGTCGGATCCCCATCTTTCGGAGTATTGCTTGCTTCTCCTGGGCATCATGATGAGCATACATCTCCTTGATGGCGTGCTACATTTAGGGCGGTATTGCAGAGCTTATAGCCGATGGAGTAGAGGAGGATGGTCCTGCCTGATTGGCAGCAGACAGCCTGCTGGATTCGTCATTGGTTGGCGGATCATACGTAGGTGTAGAGGCAGCAGGGGCCATGATACTCTTGAGGTCGATTATGACCGAGGATAGGGTCTTCATGGTGTCCGTCAGCATATCTAACTTCGTCTCGAGGACTTCGATACGTCTAAATCTTCATTATTGTCTTTCTCATTGTCATCGGCCATGAACATAGATCGTGTGTGAGGGTGACTCGAGTGAGCCAAAGAACCTTCACTTTTTGGCTCAAACGCTTGAGCCTCGCTGTCCTGAGGATATACCGTAAGGTTGTAATCTTCTTCGAACTCAGTATGGTTTCTAACCCAAGATTGGTGGCTGGCTGCGCCAATAGAGACATCTGTGTCATATTGTGCCTCCTTAGATTGGAACACAAGGTTATCGTGAATGGTAGAAGGCTGGCTACCCCCAATTTTTTATAAAGCATCCAACATAGATCTGGAACGAGTGCCTTAGAACACACCTACATTGGGTACCTTAGCTTTACTGCTCTCTGACCTCCTCTTCGGTTTAGCAACCGATATGGAAGGATTCTGGGAGGGTTTCTTGAAAGCTCTGGAACCCTGTACCTCATAGCATGTGGCGATGTGGGGTTCATCTTCTCTATTGCTTACCAACCCCCTGTTAAGCCTCTGGTGTGGGATCGACGTGGAATAGAGTCTCTGGAAGATGGAATGCCTGCTCGGCGATGGCGCAGCTGTCTGTTGACAATAGCCGTTGATGGTAATCTGGGTACAAGAGTGTCTTGATTTAGGTACGTCCTGTACCATAGATTGTTCTTCCGCTTGGGAGAGGGTTGGATCTTCTGTCGTAGCACTCTCATTGTACATGTAGAAAAGCTGTATGAAAGTACGGTCAGAGCGTGTCTAGCAAGGAATCCTTATGTCATTTCTGCGGGAACGCTGCTTGCGTGGCTTCCTCTCCATGGGATGTACCCCCTGGCTTGGCTTACGTACAGGAGTACCCAAGTGGAAGGAAGATTCGACTGGTTGAGGCATCAGAGCACGAGAGCCAGTCTTGCATAGCTTTCCGTCGGCTACACGTGTAACTGTCAACACGGGCCTTTGCTCTACCGGTGGTGTTATATACTTGTTGTACGAAGCGCAAGCCACCTGGGATCTCTTCCTACTATCCCCAGTGGGCGAGTAGTACTCAGAGTCCGCCGAAGGTTTACCAGAAAGGAAAGTAATTCCGTCGAAGACAGATCTCCTTACTGTCAATACTCCCATCGTGAGGGATTGGACTGGTGTATGCTTCTTTGGCATTATTCCTTCGTCAGATCAACCATGGAACCACCATCTTCCTTGCCATGCTTTCTAAGGACAGGAATCGGGTTAGGGGATAAGGCTGTAGCAGCCAAAATCTTCTCTGTGGCTTTGACGTTGAGGGGGTCCTGAGACGCAGTTCCCACCATCGTGCTACTAGCTGCAGCCGCCTTAGGCCTCCAGACACGTCGAGTCTTCTTCGATTGTACGAACCGCATCGAAGTCTTCGACCTTTCACTAGAGAGGATATCTTCAAAAGCCTGCTGGTCGAATCGTACGACCAGCATGTCTTGAGAAGCTTTCAGCAAGTTGTCATCAGATTGCATCACCGCCTTCTTATTGGAGGAGAAGGTGTCCCCAGCAGAGTTGCCATTTTGTTCGACATGACAAAAGGTTAAACAAACTTTTTGCTTTATTGAACGTATAATGTATCTGTGCACAAAGAAGAAAGTCCTAAATAGGATATTCTAAGTACAGGGAGAAGATGTTTCTGGGATAGTGTGATGGTAGAGATCGAACACTATTGTGGCTCCTTTACTCCATTGACGATCTGATGATGAATCAACCTTGCTATGGCTCTCTGGAGCCTTTAATGGGACTCTAGGGTCGCCGATCAAGAGGATGTCTGGAGAAGAAGATCCCTTGAAGATGGTTGGTTGGTTGGTTCTTTGGTTGATTGGTGGATGAGGGTGGTCGACTTTTTGTGGACAGAGATTGTCGATCCTTTGAAGATTGTCGAATGTCGATTTTCCTTTGTCGATTCTTTGGTGGGAGAAGAACTCTTTCTATTTATAGAGAACCGAGCACATATACGATGTGTATTAGGGTTTCTGAGATATGAAAGAATATGCCATCATTACACGTTGCGGGCGTGTGTGGTGCTGACACGTGGCGGACATCGAGATTTCCCTCAAATGAGATCTATGGTGGTTATAAACATAATCGAAGGTGGGGACACGTGGTGTATGCCGTTTTGTTTGCTCGAATACAGCTGAGTAAATATTAGGACTCTATCCTAGATTTGAAGTCTAATTGATCGTTGTCTAAGATTTAAATCAATCTGATATGATATCAATCATTATTTAATCCCAATCTTCTCTACAAGAGGCGTTTTAAACAAACTAATTAGGATGGATCCATGCTTTTTGTGCCTCTGGTGAGAACTAAGTACTACTATGCTTATTGGGCGACGAGTAGACCGTGCTTCTGGAGACGACGAAACCTGTGTACTTTTAGGCGATGAGTGGACTTGGCTTCGAATGACGACGAGACTTCTGTGCATATAGAACAACTTATGAAGCTGTATTTTAGGATACCGGAGTCACTGTGCTGTAGGTGATAAGTAGGCTTGTGCTTCAGGTTGGTGAGGTTACTGTGCTTTTGGAGCGACAGGCTGACCTGTATTGGTTGCGATGGGAGTTCCTAAGTATCTTGTAGAGAAGTGACTTAAGCATCTGAATCGGAGCAAACGACTGTGTCGTGGGAATGGAGATCGTGCGAGCATATCACCATCCTACGCCTTATGCGGATGCAGGTAAGTAGTTGCGCCTCTGAACAGGGAAGGCGTTCGCTGCGAAGGGAATGGTATGACACCCTTGCGCGTCTGAGATTGGCGCAGGCAGGTAGCTGCACCTTTGGTGTGAAGACACTATATTCTGAAGTAAAAGAAGAGGTGGGGGTCTACCACGATCTTTCTTCTGAGGTTGGCGCAGACACATGGCTGCGCCTCTGGCATGAAGGCTTTAGCTTCTGAAGCAAAGAGCAATAAATATCCACTCTTTAAGGAACTTCCCTCTTAATTGCCACCGTAATATGAAGAATTCCAAGGGTCTAAGACTAACATTCAAACTGCTGAGTCTTATGTTTGTCCCACTAATACGGGAATTCTGACCGTCGGCCATGTGGCGTGCGCTCTGGGCCATTCTCGGTCCTTTAAAAGGGGAAGTTCTCCTTTGAAGAGTCGTTGTCTTCTTCTCGGCATCCTTCACCACCATGCGATATCTAAACTTAACTTCGAGCGACAATCAGCCTTGTGTAAGTTGGCTGCTGGTTGAGGCTTTTCTCGTTTGTAGGAGCCACGTTCTTGTAAAAGAACTCTGTGTAGAAGGATCTATCGCTATCCTTGAGAAGTATGCAAATGTCCTTCTTAGGGAGTTCGACTCTGAGCCACAGTCTTTCTACACCAACGTCCATTCTGGACTATCCATCCCGCTGTGGCTTTGTCGACCACAAAATGCCAACTAATTCTCTCGTATCTCAAACATAACCAAGCCAATACACTCAAGCCAACTCGAAATTCTATCGATTCACATTTACTGAAGTCATGAACAATTCTTGTCCCAACATACCATGCCATCACCCACATCGATTGCCACATAACAATCGACTTCTATGAATCCCTTACCGAATACATCAAGCACACATTACCAACTTATTATCGCATCACATCATTGTTATTCATTTTAGTATCATTAAGAATTCATTAAAGCACAAAAATCACAACCTACATATTTAAACTGATTATATGGAACACCCAGTGAGCGGCTAGAAGAATCGACAGATTTTTCAATTAAGGAGCAACTTAGAATAATTCGGAAGCAACACTCAATAATCGCGGAAGCACTTTGAGTCATCGTAGAGGCAAATTTGATTTTATCATGGAAGCAACTTCGAGTAATCGTGGAAGTAACGTTTGAGTTATCACGAAAGCAACTTTAATTTATCATAAGAGCAACTTTGATTGAAACAAATCGAATAAGAATCCAAGGACGAAAAGCCGTGCTTTGATACCATTATGTCACGCCCCGATCCCGGAGGATCAAAAATTAGCCATTCGATATGATGTCGTACAAGTCTAGATTGCACTTGTACAAGGTAAAACCATTATAGTTCCTGGTATTTCTCAGAAAACAACGATAACGCAGCAAAACTAAGCAGATAAATTAAAGTCATAACAAGATATAAAGAAACTCTTTATTGATAATTGTAATAGATTAGAAGACATGTAGCTAAATACAGAGTTTACCACCGATTACAAGACTTTTGAATAGCCAACCGAATAAATATTTGCCATTTAGGCTTTACAATCGAACATGCCGACTTTGCTTACAATCTCGATGGTACAACTGAGTTACCATGTTCCATACATTATGTCCCGTATAACAGAAGGCATCGTATTGCAAGAAGAGCTTCTGCACACCCATCTAATTCGTCAATGCCAAGCACTAATCAAATGATTTCCCTATGCATAAGCACCTAAAATATTGCCCAGAATGTGGATCAGTACATCGTCAATGTACTAGCGAGCGGTGATGGCCCAACTCACCTAAGAAGACAACACTAAGTAATCATGTTATAGAATATTATGAAAAGTGGTCTTTCGCGTTGGCTTAGGGTCAATTAGCAGTTCATATCTGGCAGAAATAAAGCATGCAAATCTCATAGCCAACATAATGTAAAGCATATAGTTTATATAGCATCATATGGTAAACATATATGATATCACCCTTTTAGTGATCCTTACCTACCATCATGTTACCATCCCCGTATATTTATAATGCTTACTCTGCCTGCATAAGACATTGTTAGGAACAATATCATAATTATCATATTGGTCACCGTTCTGGTGATTTCGTACCAACAATCGACATCCTTCCCTGTAATTGAGTAATAACTTACTTTGTCTACATAAGACATCATTAGCCCGGGATCTATCTAGAAGAAGGTCACTAGCGACATGTCATCTTGGACCTTATTTTTGGTATAAAGGTGCACCTTGCAGTACGGGTAGCTAGCCCCACTGAAGGTCCCGTATACCGATGCTAGTACGTCGGCACCAATCCTTATTGTCCCTATGATGAACCGGGTCCGTGGCCTCAGATTACTGTTCAAGGAACTACCTTATGCACAAGTTGTGCATGACCATGCAAGTATATGCAACTTATCTATTAAGAAAACATATAATGCATGATAAGAAAAACTAAGTAATCAGCCACCATCCTTATTCGTAGGCCATCTTGCCTTGAGCTGAGCTCACAAATACCAACTGCCCAATCTAGGGTCTTAGTATAATCAACATTCTGCATCGGTGACGGGATAATAAAATGTTGATTACTAAATCTATTTCCCACATATTTGATATCATACATCTTTCCAACCAAAATTCAACATGTACTCACCGTCCAATTTATGGGACTTAGCATCTGTTTAGCATACGTTCATCGAGCTGAGGCTCGACATACTCATTGTCCAAGTATTTGGACTTTTCCTTCACCTGTCATGTAATTCATTACAATAAGCATACAATTCATTGAAATAGTTCACAACAACTTTTGGGGCATGTGATTAATTTTTTTTATTATCTTTCTGACTTTCATGCAAGGTGTTATTCAGCAACTCAACGAGTAAACATAGCATACAGTCCTTTTATTAAGCGTGAAGATAAAGGATCTTCGAAGGGTTCAATACTACTCACATTCATAAGATGATTCCCGCCATGATCGCATAGCCTTCCGAGAGATCCTTCCGCATATTCCTTAGTCCAACAATGCTTCAACGAGCCAACTAGCATTATAATGCATCTTACGGGTTGGGGTACTATATTTTGTATTACAAATGAAAAAAAGGTACAAAAGAAATCCTATACAGAAAATCTAAGTACAAGTTGATTCTAGGAAAGTATGACGATAGTGATCGAACACAATAGTAATTCTTTTACTCCGTTGACGATCTGATAATAAGAAGAACTTGCTATGACTCTCTTAATGCCTATGAGTGGGTAATCCGGGGTTGCCAATCAAGAAGCAGTCGAAGATCCCAAATGAAGGAAGACTTCTTCTATTTATATGTTGGTGGTATGAACCACCCATGCACATATATGCGATATGCGTATGGGATTTTGGCACACAGGAGCATTGTGCATATAAAAATATAGTTGAATCTATTATAACTGCGTTGTTGGGCTACGGATGAGCTGACACACGGCAGTTGTTGAAATTTGTTTATTGCTAAGATATTAGGTGGTTGGCACCCGTTCCTAAATATGACTGAGTCAATGACACATGTCATGTACACATTGCTCAAAAATCTCGTTCTGTTTAAACATAATAGATTTGGGCCCTTCACCTTCACTGGCTACGTGATATCATTCCACGAGAGCTATGCTTTTTGGATAGCCAGAGTGGTTTTGCTTCTGGGATGTGTTGGAGGTCGTGCTCTGGACTGAATTGACGACAAGTATCTGAGAGCTGACATCTGACATCTGGCTATTGACAACTTGATAAATGTCTTCTGACCTTTGTGTCAGCGAGCTATAAATTTTGAAGTGATGGTCCGAGTTTGAGGTTGCGTCATTTGGTGTTGTGCTTTTAGCTGCTTCCAAGGCGCTGTGCTTTTAGCTACTCCAAGGGGCTGCGCTTTTGGATACTCTGAGCCACTACATTTTTGGCTACATTGAGGCACTGCGCTTTTGAGACATTTTGGGTAAAAATACCTTAATTTTTGCCACTACGTGGGATTCGGGAAGTGATGACTTTGACTATAGACTTAGTCAAAAATCTCATAAATGAGATTCATTGTCATGAATACGAGGTTCATCCAATTAACTTGGAGCCTTTGACTGGCTGCCACTTGGCATGTGGGTTTGACCACACACAACCTATAAATAGGGGTGCTTTTAGGACAACCATTCGTGCACCCCTCTCCCCACTTTATGTTGGAGATGACATTATACTCTGATGACTATGAGTCTTCTTCTTGGCGAGCTGGACAAAACTTGTGCCAGTCATAGGCTAGGACTGCAGAACTCTTCGTTCAAAGAAGTAGCAAGCTTGATGAAAGAGTCTTTGAGAAGAACTCTCCTGACTATAGACGGGGTTGTCCCTGTTTATGCTGTATGCTAGCTGTGCTTTGGTCCAAGAGGGCGCTAAGTACCAAGATGTTGAATACATGGACTTGGATTGATTGCCATTCCTATCCCTGTCTAGTCAGCGTTTAGGAGATGCACTGAAAAAGGCCCATTTCTTGGCCTACATTGTAGGTCATCTAGAAAAAGGCACTTTTCTTAGGGTACATTGTGAAATGCTTATTAGGCTTGCACTTTGTACGTTATGCTTTTGTATGTTGAGATTTTATATGCTGTGCGTTTGTAGGATGTGCTTTAGTATGCTGAGTAGGTAGATGACTTTATTTATATAATCATGAACATAAACAAATCTGTAATAGACTTTCACTGTTTTGCAATCATGATTTAATAAAGAATCTCTTTTATGCACATTTTCCATTTATATTGCACGTTTTTTAATACTGTCTGTCTGAAGTGTGCAGTAGTTCTGTGATTTTTGATTTCTTTTGTGGATGCTGCGGTTTTGCTTTTCATGCTTCTACATACCTAGCTCACCATATGACTCAAACCAGTGTTCTTTCTTGCTCAAAAACCATACTTTCCATACTTTATTAGAGACTCACTAACGAGGGACCACCTCGGCGACAACGATCACATAAACTTTCGATGTTACCATACCTTCTGACTCAATCTCAGGAACGACTATTTTGATAGCCCTCCTGCTTAACTTGAACAAGTCGTGTTCCTTTGAAGTGCCATATAAACTGTATCATACTTTACGATAAGCCTTGAAACCGTGGGGATGGGCACTTGCTCAACTTGAACAACCGTGTTCTTTGGTGGCCTTACCTCATGCCATAAACTGTATGGCCCACATTGAAATCGTGGGTCGCACTTGCTATGATAAGCAATACGGCTGTGGAAACATCTAGACTATGACTGCAGGTCGATAGTCTATGTGCCAGTATAAATATGACATACTTTGCCTAAGTCATCGCTTCTTTACCTAATATGTGGGATCGAAAGACCAAGTGCCAACTTTGACGGCCATCGTCGAGTGATATCTAGGCAACAAGTAACATTTTCCATATTCTACACAATTTGACTCAATATGATTATTTCCTTAGCTATGTGGATTCATCTCTTTTATTAGCATACCTACTCAGTGCAATTGAAAACATCCATTTATTAGTATGAAGGCCAAGCTGAGGCAAGTTCACCAAAGTCACCCACCTGAGCGAGGAGTTGCCTCGACCGAGCGAGACTTCAAGCAAGTTATTGCATGGTTAAGTCCAAATATTGTTGAGTTGTCATTCCTCTGGTTGAACTGGGCGGGACGGGGCACTACATAATACACCACTCAGAAAAAATTTTATCCTTAAAACTTACTGAGTATACACTGATCAACTTCTCAGTTACACTCGACTTAAATTCATATGTCATACATCAACGATCTCTCGAACACACACTTTTTATTTGTTTCATCCATCGGAGTCGTGCTCTGTGCCTAGTCAATTTCATCGAACAACTAAGTCATTCTTAGATAACCGAACCATTTCGCAACACAATTCCTCAAGTAATGTATCTATCCGTATTGCACTTCATGCTCTACATCACAAAACACGGAGTAACTTATAACTAGTCGTACACAGGCATTTAATTCTTGGGCAAACCCACCCGAGCAATATTCTCAACATTCCAAACCAAAATATAACCATACTCCTATTGAAAATCCAATGTTACCCCTTAACCAAATCTCGATAATCCCCAAGTCTTCAATTCCAAATCCCAAGCGATCGTTTCCAAACCTGACTACATCAATGCCTCACTCAAAATCACATGTATCCCGTTCAATTGAGGATCCATGGGGTCAACAACTCTCATCAGACTGGAGGAAAGTTATATTAGGATCCAACCTCAATTTAAGGTGTTTGGAAGGATAGTCTAGATGTTGTGAAGCATCGATGGAAGTTGCGACATAGACGGCGGAGTACCGTTGGCTAAATCAGGCTCTAACTGACCAAAAAAAACAGTATACCGACGATATACAAGTTCAGTGAATGCTCACTACACAAAAATACCGTTTTATGACGGCTAAAAACGTCATAAATGACAATTTTTTAACACTTTTTTTAAGCCAACATACGTTATAAAAACATGTATTATAAATGTTTTCTTAAAGCGTCATAAATGTTCACTTAATATATACATTTTTTCCAAAAAAATGCTA
This sequence comes from Iris pallida, assembly GCA_029216955.1. Classification (NCBI taxonomy): domain Eukaryota; kingdom Viridiplantae; phylum Streptophyta; class Magnoliopsida; order Asparagales; family Iridaceae; genus Iris; species Iris pallida. The sequence continues at coordinate 10,901,211 of JANAVB010039219.1, read as the reverse complement.
AAAATGAGGCGAACATATTTAACACTTAGTTTCAAAGCATTATAAAGATGAAATCTATATATAATGTTGTTTACAAACTGATATATATGTCATGTGCGCGCGCGCACACACACACACATAATATATATATATATATATATATATATATATATATATATATATATATATATATATGTATATATATATATATATATGTATATATATATATCACTTAACAAAGCATTATAAAATAATAGTCAATACTGTTTGATTCCAAAACATTCATTTCAAATCAGACAACATAAATATTTTAATATAAATTTAACAAAAATTTAAACATTCTTTGCGAATTAAAGAATATCATTTAATACTCTTTCAAAAGTACATAATACCACCATCTTAATTATTCAAAAATATATCCAAATATACGTATAACTACATTATTCAAGGCACCCTCAAAACTGTCAGGGCCGGCCCTAGGGCAAGCCCAACAAGCTAGTGGGCTTGGGCAACCCCCCGGCCCTAGGGCAACCAACCGGTCCATAAATTAAAGAAAAAAATTCATCCAGCAAAAGGAAATGAAAGGAAGGGAGCTGGAAATGAAAGGAAAGAAAAATGAAAGTAGCTTGAAAGGAAAGGAAAGGTGCTGGAGCTCTGAAGGTTGATTCTCTTTATCTTCGAATTATTTGTGGGAGAATACAAGATTGTTGGTCTTTACTTGTGGAAAAGTATCGTATTTGATGTAGCAGTGTTGTATTGTTTTATTCTCTTAAGTATAGTTCAGTTGTTGTGCAAACATGTAGTTTGCTTCATATAAATGTGAGCTTTGTCTTTTTAGTGTATTCCTTCTTTTCAGTCTAAAAGGGATTGGCGGGACAATTTTATGAGATTGTTAGGTTGCTGCTGCATGTAGAAAGTCTCGGTTCTATGTGGGATGTCAACTAAATGTTTAAAGCATTCCTTGATACTTTACATACTTGAAAGTTATTATGGAAAGTTGAGATGTAGAAAGTCTCGGTTCTATGTGGGTCTATAGTACATACTCGATCCCTTCCCAGCCAAATCAACATATAAAACCTTGAAAATATTTGTGTTCTTATGTTATTTGGTACTACTGAACTAAACAGTCTGAGTTTAAGATCTAGTGAGTCCAACAATTAGGTTATCTACCATCTTAATAAGATAATAACCACATTTTTTATGTATTGTCACTTCTTGCAATAAGGGACAACCAAAGTTTGTTCCGGCTTGGGCAACCCATCATCGTGGGCCGGCCCTGAAAACTGTTAGTATATATAACTTCCTTTGGCTTCAACTCTCAACACCACCATCAAAACTATTGACATATATCCTTCAAAACTGTCAACACGCTCAGCATCCTAAAGTATTAGATGACGAGGGATAATCACAAAGGTTTTTCTAAAATATTTTTGCATTAACAAGGATCCAAAAAAAAAAGTACATCAAATAATATATAGAAAGTATCCTAGGAAGCATACCAATATCTTGAAATTGAGAATTGTTCACCATATTAAAATTTGATAGTAACTTTTCAGCTAACATCCCCAAGATAGATATTGAAGGGGAAGGATTAGTTATTTATCATTTTCAAGCCTCCATTTGTAGGCACTCCGTATATAGTGCAGTGACAATAATAATAATGCCCCATATACTCCAAAGTGAATATGTTCTTTTCCAGACTTCAAGTTCTGAATTCCACTTTATCACTTAGATACTCCGCTTGCAACATTGCATAAACTGGATGTCACATTTGTGAATGGTGGCATATTAATTTGGCTGTGAGTAGAAGGTGACAAGTATACAAAGTCATAATTTAGTTGACAACTTGACATATATTAATATCCTCAACACAAAAAGCTTCTTGATTATTTGAAATTCTGTATCGAGTCCCAAGCTTGCAAATTAATTAGTTACAGTAGTAGTTTCCTGCCAGTTGCAAAATTTAGGGATACACACAACAAACATAGGAAGTACGGAAGTAATCAATACCATTAACTAGACTTCACTAGTGAGTTGAGTTACCGTAGAGAATAAATAATTCAAGCCTCATCATACCAAGAATCGAAGTTACAGTAGAGAAATCAGGAAAAAAAATAAGTATAATCATAAACATGATGAGTACTGATTTTTAATTCGAACGAGAAAAATGAAGTCATATTTACCTCAGCGAAACATGCAGCAATCAGCTGCTATCGAGTCTCTCCCCAAATGAGATCTCTAACTCGGAGCCATGAATGCCCAAGAAAACACTTGTGATCTACAGTATAAAAGAAATAGACAAATCAAATTACTTTTGAGTTAATACGATAATCGAACAAAAAGTTCATTTATTATTCTTATAAGTACCAGTCCCTCGATATCTTTGTTCACATATGTTAGTTATTCAAGCAACGGATATAGAGTAGATATCCCAATTGTAAGATTTCTCTATTGACATGAAAGGTAACACCATGAGCATCAATTCCCGCATGTTTAAATCATGAATTCCCTTAGACAACCATACAATATGTTGCAGACTGATACTAGGAATACTTCAATCTGGAATGGTTCTTTATGGAACCAAAAAGTAGAAAATTGCCAGATCATGTATCATTAAAACAAACCATAATAGTAGAAAATTGCCAGACTTCTAAATTCCCAACAATTCATGAGCAAGATCTGCTGATAGGGACTCTCCATTTATTACAAAAATTGTAGATGAACCATCATGTCTCATCATATCAACTAAAATAGAAGAATTGAAAATTGGCTACATACATGACATAGATTTTGTCCTTACTTTAATGAGGATGTATCAGTAATCTAGACTCTCTAAACCTCCATATATGATTGGCCTCTCTGATGCTCCATATTTCTAGCTCCACATATGATTTACCAGTCTAGATAAGTAACAGGGTATTGACAGAGTTTATAAGTAATTATATGAATACATATTTTGTAGGTACACGAATTACTATAATATGACATGAAACTGACATCATGATACGGGCATGGAATAGAAGAAAAAAAGAAACACAAAACCAGTTTTGATTAATCGTGAGGTTTTACCTTAGAAAAATAGATAGCGGTACACAAACCATCTAATGTATCCAAGCCCCACCAGCTCCATAGTCTTCGGAAGCTAGAAGAAAATAGTCAGTAAAATATTTTGTGTAAGAATAAAACTAACTAAAAAAATTTAAGAATTATGTACCATCATGTTTCTATCACTTCAACAGTCTTGACAAGTCTAAGTGCCCTTGAGTTAACCACAAAAACTTGTCGAAACTGGAATGTCTGAGAAAAATAGCATACTATAGGGCATGTCAAAAATCTTGAAAATGTTGGGTTTTTGGTTTTTTCCTTTAGAAAGCTTTAGTCCCACATCGGAAAAAACAAGTGGTTTGTATCTCTATATATTAGCTTGGCTATTATTGGAGATGCACATGTGGTGTGGAGGTGCACATGGGTTTGCCATGTGGGGTTATTTTCTAAATGGGAAAAAGGCTAAAATCAACAATTAAAGCATTCATGCTTTTTGCTCTTGGGAAATTTATTTCCATAGGAGCTAAGCCCCGTAGGGGCTTAGCGACTTGGACTCGGGCTCGGGATCGGGCTCGGACTCGGGCTCGGGCTCATGAGCGTAATGTGGCGTTTTGTTGGCGCACTTAGCACGCAGTGTGCGTAGGGTGCGTAAATGGGCTGTGTGCGTAAAGTGTAAATTGCGCTGGTGGCACAACTTCTAGCAGAACGTGTCCTTGCATGTTCTGAGCGGTTGTTCCATGTTCGGGGTGGTTACTACCACGTCCCTAACATTGTGCTAACCGGGCAGTTGTTGCAGGGGCTTATATAAGGCCTCCTCCTCCTCTCTCACAGGTTACATAACTAATGCATAGGTAGTAGACAGAAAGTTTACAAGTGCTTAGAGGCTGTGATAGAGAAGAGAGGAATTGTACCAGCGTTACATTTTGCACAGGAGTTCAAGTTCATCCGAGGAGTCAGAAGAGCAGAGTGTTCCAAGTTCTCCGACGAACTTGCTGGTTCCTGGAAGCTATTCGTGTGGGGCGAATAAAGCTTTGAGCAACGGTAATCATTCACCCCAGCAGGAGATTATCCACCTTTCGCCTGTCACTTTCTTTGTTGTTCTATCAGGATTCTATTAACGCACCTTCGGTGAAGTGTTAGCATTGATATTATCAAAATTCTGTTTGTGCACCTTCTGTGAAGGGTAGCACTTGTGGAATCTCTCTTACGTACCTTCTGTGAAGTGTTACGTTCTGTGCACCTTCTGTGAAGTGTAGCACTAGTTGAAATTGCTCTTACGTACCTTCTGTGAAGTGTTACGTTGTTACGTAATAACGATTGTTTATACAATTGTTACGATATTTCAATTTTCTATCGAAATAGTTGCGCCCCGGCACTAACAATCTCATAACTTTATTGCTACGATGGAAAACGTTAATGTTTCTCTCTTCAATTCTGACTTTTGCAAGTTAAAAAGTTTGATGGAGAACATTACCAAGTCTGGAAGAGGAAGGTATATCTAACCCTTCAACTCAAAGACGTAGATCACGTGCTTTTGGAGGAAGAACCTACTATTCCAGATGTTGGGTCTGCTGCCGCGATTACCGCGGCTACTAAACTGCAAGCAAAATGGAAAAGGGAAAATAGTATTTGCAGGCTGCTAATCCTGAATGCTATGAAAGATTCCCTTGCAGAATCCTATTCTAAGAAGAATATCGCTAGAGACATATGGGAGTCTCTAAAAAAACTCTACGAAGAAGACAAGAACCGCAGTAAAATCTTTGTGGTTGAAAAATATCACAAGTGGTTCTTTGAGGACGAAAAGTCTATGCTACCGCAGGTGAAGGAGTTCATAAAACTGCGACAGAAGTTGGAAGACGAGGCAATGCCCCTCCCCGACAAGTTTGTTGTTGGAGGGATTGTCTCAAAGCTCCCCGCTGGGTGGAGCAAGTTCTATGCAAACATGCATAAGAAGAAGCTGGAGATCACCCTTGAAGATCTTCTGCAGGAAATCTATGTTGAGGACCAGATGCGGGCTCAACTGAAGGTGGACGCACTGTCCAAGCAATTGGCTAACGCCAATATGGTTCATACCAAGGAACCAAAGGAAAAGCAGGCGGCTTCCCACAGCAAGAAGAAGGACACTGACAATGTAAAAGTCAAGAGAACTTCTATCAAGAAGAAGAAGCCAAAGTCTCAAATGTCTTGCTTCAAGTGTGGCAAGAAAGGCCACTTTAAGAATGAGTGCAAAGCAAAAACCAAGCAATCGGAGCAAGTAGAACCTAGTAACGTATCTATGATCACTGATGTTGTTGCTATGATTGCGCAGGTTGATGCGGTAGGAACTGATACTGACTGGTGGGTAGACACTGGAACCACCTGCCATGTTTGCTCCAGTAAGGAGTGGTTCACCACCTACACCCCTACATCTGATGTGGTTATGGTGGCGAACCAGGCACAAGCTGAAGTGCTCGGGATCGGGACGGTGGTGTTGAAGCTGACTTCGGGGAAGTCTCTGACGCTTCAAGGCATGAAGCACGTACCTGCTATCGCCAAGAACCTGATCTCAGGAGGCCTACTCTGCAACGCAGGTCTCGGGATGGACATCAATGCTGGCCAGATGGTGATGTCTATCAAGGGAACATATTTCGGGAAAGCTTTTTATACTGAAGGAATGTTCAAGATTCAGCTTGTAAATCAGTTCAATGTTGTCAATACAATCACTCATTCTGCTTATACTTATGAGTTGTGGCATAATAGGCTAGGACATGTTCATTCTAAACGAATTAACAGAATGTCTAGTCTAGGGCTTATCTCTAAGTGTGGGGGTAAGGTAGAGAAATGTGAAGTTTGTGCTCAAACTAAGATCACAAGGAAACCCTTTCCTCGGGTTAGTCGAAGTACAGATCTTCTGGAGTTAGTACACTCAGATATCTGTGACTTCAAACAGTTCTCTACAAAGGCCGGGATGAAGTATTTCATAACCTTCATCGATGACTTCTCAAAGTATGCGTTCGTCTACTTGCTGAAGGCAAAAGACGAAGCATTCGAGAAGTTCAAGGAGTTCAGAGCCGAAGCTGAGCGGCAGACTGGACAACAACTCAAAAGAATAAGAAGTGATCGAGGTGGGGAGTACAGGTCTCATGAATTCGCATCGTTCTGCAAAGAACATGGAATTGTCAATGAGACTACGGCTCCGTACTCTCCTCAATCAAACAGAGTAGCAGAGAGAAAGAACAGAACGTTAACAGAAATGATAAACTCAATGTTGTTGACTGCTGGCCTTCCTAAGTGCTACTGGGGTGAAGCTGCATTGACGGCCACTTTTATTCTAAATAGAGTGCCTCATGCAACTTCAGACGTTACTCCTCATGAACTCTGGTTCAAGGTCAGACCTAACTTGAATGTCATTCGAGTGTGGGGGTGTCTGGCATATGTCAAGCTTCCAGATCTGAAGATTCAGAAGCTTAGAACAAGGACTACAAAGACAATCTTCTTGGGGTATGCCGAGAAGAGTGATGCTCGGAGATTTCTTGATATTGAGTTAAATCATATCATTGAATCTCGCGACGCAGAATATTTTGAAGACAAATTTGCTAGGCACAAGAATATTGTTCTTGCGGATGTACTGGAGAACAATGAGGGTGCACAGCAAACTGAAGTCTTCAATGGAGATGTGGTCCAAGAAGATGTTGTTGAAACAACGGTTGAACCAGAACTAGCTGAGCCGTCAGCTAAACATGTAAGGAGGTCGAAGGACTTCGGAAGTGACTTAGTCACCTATCATGTGGAAGCAGATCCGCATACCTATGATGAGGCGATGAAGACCAGAGATGCGGTTTTCTGGAAGGAGGCGATTGACAATGAAATTGATTCCATCACCTCAAATAACACTTGGGTGTTGGTTGATCTTCCTGAAGGAGCAAAACCCATCAGATGCAAATGGATCTTCCAGAAGAAGATGAAAGCAGACGGAACTATTGACAAGTTCAAGGCTAGGTTGGTAGCCAAGGGTTTTCTCAGAAGCAGGGGATTGACTATTTTGACACGTATGCTCCAGTTGCCCGGATGACCACTATCAGGATGTTGATTGCTCTTGCAGCAATACATAAGATGGTGATACATCAGATGGATGTGAATACGGCTTTTCTAAATGGCGAGCTGACCGAAGAGATTTACATGCAACACCCAGAGGGATTTGTCATCAGGGGCCTTGAAGACAAAGTCTGCAAGTTGGTGAAATCCTTGTACGGTCTTAAATAGGCTCCCAAGATGTGGCATGAGAAATTTGACAAGGTTATAAGGTCAAATGGCTACATGGTCAGCGAGACGGACAAGTGTGTTTACACCAAGTTCGCTGATGGAAGAGGTGTGATCGTTTGTCTGTACGTGGACGACATGCTTATCCTAAGTACGGATATAAGCTGTGTCACGGAGACAAAGAAGTTTATCTCGAGCAAGTTCAGTAGGAAGGACTTGGGGGAAGCTGATGTGATCTTAGGGATCAAGATCATCCAGACAGACACTGGACTAACGCTGTCACAGTCTCATTATATTGAGAAAATGATCACTCGTTATGGGTATCGGGATCTTCCAGGGATCGATATGCCGTATAGGTGTGATCTAAAGCTGAAGCCTAATTCAGGGGAAAGCGTCATGCAGCTGGAGTATGCAAGCGTAATCGGAAGTTTGATGTATGCTACTAATGCCACAAGGCCTGACATAGCTTTCGTCGTGGGAATGCTGAGTCGTTTCACGAGCAATCGTGGTGTTGAACATTGGAAGGCTGTGAAACGGGTTATGAGATATCTCAAGAAGACTCAGATATATGTACTGTACTACAGCGGAGATCCGCAGGTAGTGGAAGGCTTCAGTGATGCCAGCTGGTGCTCAGATTTGGAAAGCGAGAGGTCCACAGATGGATATATTTTCACAATGGATGGAGCTGCTATTTCATGGAAATCGAAGAAGCAGACTATGCTCTCGCGGTCATCCATGGAATCTAAGTTCTTTGCACTTGATACCGCAGCCGAGGAAGCAGAATGGCTTCGGGAGTTCATGTATGATCTTCCAGTGGTTGGGGCACAAATACTGGCAATACCGATATACTGCGACATCCAGGCGACTGCGGCGGTGGCATCAAATGACCTCTTCAACGGAAAAAAGAGGACTGTACGGTTAAAGCACAGAGCAGTACATGATCTTATTAAGAGAGGTATAATTGCAGTTATTGATGTTCGGAGTCAGGAGAACCTGGCGGATCCGTTCACCAAGGGCCTCAAGCGCCAGCTGGTCGATGACACAGCTTGTAAAATGGGCTTGAAGGCATTCTGATATTAGTTATTGTATTCCTACCATAAAGTTTTATGCTATTAGTTCAAAGATTTATCTACTAGGCATCTAGCTTTTGGTTCAAGGGAGGACCATTAACTGGAAGAATATCAGGAACGGTGGGTACATGTTCTATTGGGCATGGAGAGGTTACGGACCTACAACTACTGTTGTCTACTGTTGTTTTCTGCGGAAAACGGTTCCTGTGGGAAGGATGGCTTAATTGCCTTAATGAGTTCTCAGGCAGAGTGAATGCTTGGTGTGCTTTACAGGAAGCACGGTAGAGCAGCACTACAAGGAGTGAAACTCTATGCTACAGTGGGGTGACTCCACAATGAGGTTTCTATATGTGGGGTGCTGCCCAGGAATAGGATAAAGTCTCGGCTTAGCAGGCCAAGTCACAGCGGCGAAGCACCGCAAATAGGCAGTTAGCCTAATGCTGTATGTTAAAAATAAAGAGGGGTGTAGTCAGCACTACAAAGAGGAGGCGTTCCTCATGTTACAGTGGCACGACACCACGATGAGGTACCCGGTTAGGGATAAAGCCTCAGCCTTGCAAGCCATGTCACTGCGGCGTAACACCGCAAGGGAGCCTAAGGCTTCATGCTGGGTAGTTTGGCACTACAAAGAGGCGGTTGCCTCATGCTACAGTAGTATGACACTACGATGAGGTTCCCGGTACAGGGTAAGGCCTCGGCTTTAAGCCGTGTCATAGCGGCGCAGTACCGCAAGTGAAGCGCAAAGCGCTTCATGCCATGTCTCTTTATTATGAACTCACCTATAGTGTATGGAAAGAGATATCAGGCCGTCTCTTGAGGGTAAACTTGTAGACGCCCAAAATTATACACTGAAACCAGGCTGGCACAGGGCCTTTAATGTGTAGCCAGAAGCACATGTAACTACATTATGTGAGTGGAAAGAATTTCAGCTATGATGTATAATTTAAGGCTTAGTCTATTCTTGTATTATAGTTTGATTTTTGACCCATGCGGGAAGATTCAAGTCGTCAGCGACATCTCTCCTAATGCATGATGGACAGTTACTGTAGGGAACACTTATATCCATATATAGAGATATGTGGGGGATTGTTGGGTTTTTGGTTTTTTCCTTTAAAAAGCTTTAGTCCCACATCGGGAAAAACAAGTGGTTTGTATCTCTATATATTAGCTTGGCTATTATTGGAGATGCACATGTGGTGTGGAGGTGCACATGGGTTTGCCATGTGGGATTATTTTCTAAATGGAAAAAAGGCTAAAATCAACAATTAAAGCATTCATGCTTTTTGCTCTTGGGAAATTTATTTCCATAGGAGCTAAGTCCCGTAGGGGCTTAGCGACTCGGACTCGGACTCGGACTCGGACTCGGGCTCGGGATCGGGCTCGGACTCGGGCTCAAGGGCTCATGAGGCGTAATGTGGCATTTTCTTAGCGCACTTTGCACTTAGCACGTCAGCATCGTCGCTAGGCGCATGGTGCGCTTAAGTTGCGCTCGTTGCGCCAGCCACTTGCGCGACCACGTTGCGCGGCCCGTTACGCGAGCCCAGTTATGCTGGCCCAGTTATGCTGGCCCAGTTACGCAGTCCAGTATGCAGCCCAGTACGCGCAGTGTGCGCAGCGTACGCAGCGTGCGTAGAGTGCGCAGTGTGCGTAGAGTGCGCAGTGTGCGCAGTGTACGCAATGTGCGTAGAGTGCGTAGTGTGCGTAGGGTGCGTAAAGGGGCTGTGTGCGTAAAGTGTAAATTACGCTGGTGGCACAACTTCTAGCAGAACGTGTCCTTGCATGTTCTGAGCGGTTGCTCCATGTTCGGGGTGGTTACTACCACGTTCCTAACATTGTGCTAACCGGGCAGTTGTTGCAGGGGCTTATATAAGGCCTCATCCTCCTCTCTCACAGGTTACAGAACTAATGCATAGGTAGTAGACAGAAAGTTTACAAGTGCTTAGAGGCTGTGATAGAGAAGAGAGGAATTGTACCAGCGTTACATTTTGCACAGGAGTTCAAGTTCATCCGAGGAGTCAGAAGAGCAGAGTGTTCTAAGTTCTCCGACGAACTTGCTGGTTCCTGGAAGCTATTCGTGTGGGGCGAATAAAGCTTTGAGCAACGGTGATCATTCACCCCAGCAGGAGATTATCCACCTTTCGCCTGTCACTTTCTTTGTTGTTCTATCAGGATTCTATTAACGCACCTTCGGTGAAGTGTTAGCGTTGATATTATCAAAATTCTGTTTGTGCACCTTCTGTGAAGGGTAGCACTTGTGGAATCTCTCTTACGTACTTTCTGTGAAGTGTTACGTTCTGTGCAACTTCTGTGAAGTGTAGCACTAGTTGAAATTTCTCTTACGTACCTTCTGTGAAGTGTTACGTAATAACGATTGTTTATACAATTGTTACTATATTTCAGTTTTCCATCGAAATAGTTGTGACCCGGCACTAACAGAAAATTGAAGTATCTATGTAATTTTGTCCACTTAGAGCAAGAGCGAATTTAATGCTTGTCCAAAACCGAAATACCTCTGTTAAAACTTCGATTCTAACACTCGGGTTGGATCCTCTGTTTATAATTCATTATCACTATCAACTCTCCAACTTACATGACCAAGACTAATATTTGAGAATGAACATATTAATATGACGAACTGATGCAAATTTGAGATTGAACATATCAATATGCCAAACCTATGTAGATTGCATTCCAGTACAAGCTAGCTAGAAGTGAAGTAGCAGGTTTCTACTATCCACAGGACAGGGCATTAATATGAATATACCTCCAGTTGCTACTCACCATGATTCATTGGTAGTTTAACTACACTCGACATAAAACTGCACGAGAACAAACTACATGTTCCGACCTTCGAATTGTACTAAAAGATAGCTTGTTTCTGTTATTAATTTTAACTTATTTCTTTTCATACTTCTCTTCTTAGTTTTCTTAAAGAAATTTAAAAAAAACATGTGATAACTTAATATCAAGTTCTATCATGTTGTTTCAAATCACAATTTATATTCATAAGAAGTGCTAGGTTGTTCCCTCGAGGCACTTGTTAGTATAAACTTCTTAGATAGCAATATGGTAGCATGTTTTATTTCATGAATACTTGCACGCAACATATGATGCTGAAATAAAGTTACAATTTGAGTACGTGTCTCATGTCATTAATAATTGCTTGAGAGAGCTTTATACCTTTCGACCCAATTGGGATCCCATTTCGCAAAGCTGTTAGCAAAAAAGAAAAAATAGAAAATGAAGAGAGGCAGAAATAGAAGCGGAAGTTATCATATTGTATACAATGCTAAGTTAATCCAAGAGGGGGATTCTAAATGCCCCTCTCCTCTTTATTTCCTTATAAAAGTTTCGCTTATCACAACAACTTTCACTTCTCTAACTATAAAAGTGTCATTAAGTTCCTTGGCGAATTAATTATATGTAACTATTGATCTAAAAAAATGATTACATCAAACATAGACTCATTTACCTGTTTGGGTGGTATATGAATCTGTATTATAGCTTTTGTTGACAGTGTTATGAATTGGAAGATTATATACATAGCTTGGCGAGTAATAATTAAGTCCAATAAAGTCGAATGACCCTTTAATTAACTTTGATTCCAGCTATGGAAATTATGGTAGCCGATATCCCACAAGCGCGTACATGTTAAATTGTAACCACCCACTTTTCTGAAATGAGGGTAATTTAGACTTTTGTAAAAGTTTATTATTTAATAATAGGATTTATGATTTATGAGGATTTTTAATTAATTTAATACTATTTAAAATTAGTGAATTATAATTTTGATGTGTTAGCTACTGAACCCTATAACTGTTGAGCCTAGAGACTAAGGTTGCATTTGGTTCATTGTAATGTAATCGTAATGGAATTGGGTTTGTAATGTAATTGAGTTTGTAATGTAATGGAATTACAATTACATTACTATGTTCGGTTGAAACATGTAATCAAACCATGTAATGTATTTTTAATTGCATTCATGTGTTTGGTTTACCATGTAATGTTATTGAATTTTTAATTTAATACTTTTTTTTTTAAAAACAACATAAAATTAAAAAAGTTGATCAATAAAAATTTCAAAAATTTAAAAGAAAAAATAAATAATAAAAAACGAGAAAATGGTTTGTTTTTTTGCTAAAAAAAGACCAAAAACGAAAAAAAAAGAAAAAAGTAAAAAATACCAAAAATGACAAACGAACAAAACGGAAAAAAAAAAAACCAAAATAGAAAAAGCGATAAAAAATAGAAAAACGACAAAAAAATCAAAAATGACAAAAAAAGGTGAAAACCGTCAAAAGTGACCAATAATGATAAGAAAATGACCAAAAACAAAAAAAAATTGACAAAAAAACAACAAAAAATGAAAAAAGGACGAAAAATGACCAAAAACCAAAAACGACAAAAAATGACAAAAAACGACTAAAACGGAAAAAGTATCAAAAGGGATCAAAAACGACAAAAAACGGAAAATAAATGGGCGAAAAAACAACAAAAAAAGGAACAAAACAACAAACAAAAAGAAAAAATGAGCATAAATGACAAAAAAAAGTGGAAAAAGACAAAAAAAAGGGTACAAAATTGACCAAAAACGTGCAATATCGACCAAAAACGATAAAATCGTACAAAAATAGTAAAAAGCGACAAAAAAACGAGAAAAATGGCCAAAAACGTACAAAATCGACAAAAACCAATAAATAACGTGCAGAAACGGCAAAAAATGTGTAAAATCGACCGAAAACGATAAAAAACGTGAAAAAGTGACAAAAAACGAAAAATGCGTAAAAACGGTCAAAAACGAAAAAAAACGTACAAAATCGAAAAAAACGAACAAAAATACAAAATCCGACAAAAAATGATAAAAACATGCAAAAACGACCAAAAACGATAAAAAATGTGCAAACACGTGAAAAATCGACCAAAAAGATAAAAATGACAAAAAAGTGCAAAATCGACCAAAAAGGATTTAAAAACGTACAAAACAGCCAAAAAAGGCAAAAAATAATAAAAAGGTGAACAATGGTCAAAATTGTACAAAATCGACTAAAAACGATAAAAAAGTACAAAATTGACAAAAATTGATTAAAAAAGCATACAAAAACGGCAAAAGACGTGCAAATAAAGCAAAAACAATAAAAAACGTACAAAACCGATAAAAATGTACAAAATCGACCAAAAAGATTAAAAACAAAAATAGACCAAAAACGGCAAAAAAAAAGATGAAAAACAAACAAAAACGACCAAAAACTAACAAAAAGGGCAAAAAAGTGAACAAAAACGTCAAAAACGAACAAAAATGGCAAAAAAACAAAAAAAAAAGGCAAAAACGAACAAAAACGACAAAAAGCAAAATAAAAAGACCAAAAACGAACAAAAAGGCAAAAAACGACAAAACGACAAAAAATAACCAAAAACGAACAAAACGACCAAATTATAGCATAACAACCTTCCGCTTAAGTTGTAATGTAATTGCGATTACATAGGTTTTATGATGTAATTAAGTTTAGAAGAAACTGATGTAATGTAATCAAACTTGTAATCGCGATTACATTACATCTAATTTTTTTTGTCCAACCAAACACTCGAGTTAGATTGACAATGTAATGCCAATTACATTACGTTGTCCAATCCTACAAACCAAACGTGCCCTAACCATGACCATGGTGACCTAACCATGTGATTAGAATGACTAATTATAACTTTTTAGGCTAAGGATATTTTGGTCATTTTGTGACTTCTGAATTATTTTAGATTTTGATTAATTGGTGAATTTTAGATTATTTTAATAATTCTTAAATTGATGTATTGTGATTTTGGTCATTTTTCATATTTCAATATTTTGGAAATTTTTATATTTTTATATTAATTTTAGGGGATTTGTTTAGTCGGGTTTGAGTTTCGTTTCGTTCCGACTTGTGTTAGTGACCTGGTAGATTAGACTCTAGACGGGACCCCAAGATTAGTTAGTCATGGCCCACAAATCCTACTAATTAAGTTAATAAGTTTAGACTAATCCTACTTGTTAGATTGGTTAAGTTAGAGGCTTAAATTTAGCACTTTTGATCCCAAACCTGAACCTAACATAAGATTAACCAAAAGGACTAGTTGAGGCCTTATTGGGCTTTTTCCCAAGGCCCAAATAGGGTTTAATGGCAGCCACTATAGGTAGGTTAGCCTCCCTTCCTTTCATTTCATTCCATCAAGCCTCCATTTTTCCTTCACAAGTGTTCTCTCCCAAATTAAGAGATTCCCTCTTTGATTTGATCTCCAAATCCTTACATCCTTCCACCAAAACTTTCATCCAACCTTCTCATACTACCAAGTGAGGGTGCTAGCAAAGATTTGGATCAAAGTGCAAGGAGGAGTGTCCATTTTGGAAGAATCTTCGTATCGGAGCCGTGTCCTTGAGAGTATCATTGGGATCTCACTCCCAATAGGTAAAACCAACCTTCTAAATTGATTTTCTATGCATATTAGTTAGTTTTGAATCCATAGGATCCAACCCCGTGTATGTACCCCCTTTAGATTTAAGTTTGACACTATTTGGAGCTCTTTAAAGCAAGTTAGAATTATGTCTTGTGTCCTACTTATTAGATCTCAAATTAGGACACCTCATGTGTTTGGTTTAATGTCTAATAGGTTTAATTGTATTTTAATTTTAGTTCTAGAAATGTTAGAGGATGGATTGATGTTAGTTAGGATGGTTAGAATGAGTTTCATTTGGATACCCATGGTTAGATCTAAGTGGTTTAGTCTACATGTCATATTTTTAGCCTCAACTTGTCATTTTAGTGTCTCTTTATATAATGGACTGTTTGTATACAAATAATAGGTATGTTAGATATATTTCATATATTTAGATGTGTGTGGATATATTGTTAGTGGTGTACTTGTGTTAGAGGAGAGGAGATTGTGGTTTGATATGTGTCTTGAGTGGTGTGGAGAGTGAGATGTGTTTCTTTTGTCTAAACAACCAAAATTCGTCATAATATTTATCCACATTTTAGTAGCCATAGCAACTTAGAAATGTCATAACTTTTAGCTTAGAACTCCGATTAGTCTCCATTTTTTTAAAAGAACCGTATCGAAGTTAGCTTTCCAAATATATATATTAATAGGTCAAATGTATTCTAGAACTTTCTGTAGAACTGTTTGAGTGTCAGTTGTACGAAAGACGAACGCATTTCGGTATTTTCGTCATTCCCGAAGCTTCCGGACACGAAAATATGATCTGTTTGAAATTTCGAAAACCTAATACGAAGGGATACAACATACTTTAATCCTAGAATTTAGTGAAGGCCCAATTGGTACAGTATTGATTTTAAGTAGAATAGTGACTATACGATATAGGCATTTTGTGTAACCTATGAGCCTATGTAGTATGGATATTAAGTGAATGTAGGTATCGTAGGTTGTCGAGTATATTTATGATTATATATATATATATATATATATATATTATTGTTAGGTAATATATGTTAGTATGTTTGTTAGATGTTGTTTAGTAGAGGGTTAGATATGTTAGAGTTGTTATATGATAGTGTAAGTTATATATGTTAGTATGTTTGTTAGATGTTGGTTAGTAGAGGGTTAGATATATCAGAGTTTGTTATATGTTAGTGCAAGTTATATTTGTTAGTATGAGTGTTAGTTAGATACACTACAAAAAAATGTCTTTCTGGGACGCCAAAAATTCATCTTAAAAAGGCCCAAATCAGTCCTAAATCGTAATTTGGGACGAATTTTAGGACGAAAAGTAACAGTCTTATTA
This sequence comes from Iris pallida, assembly GCA_029216955.1. Lineage (NCBI taxonomy): Eukaryota > Viridiplantae > Streptophyta > Magnoliopsida > Asparagales > Iridaceae > Iris > Iris pallida. The sequence continues at coordinate 10,885,107 of JANAVB010039219.1, read as the reverse complement.
GGGTGGCGTGGCAAAAAGTTTTAGGACGAAAAATACCATCCTAATTTGGTTTTAGGGTCGAAAAATCTAACCGTACCAAAAGAGTTTGAATTATTATATGTTTATGATGGTTTACTAAATTGTCCCAAAATAAAAGAGTTTGTGACGAATAACATTCGTCCTAGAAAATTTTGCCAGTGTCACAAAAGAATGTCGTTTATATGTAGGACAATTAGATAACCGTCCCAAAAGTAATACTTATGAAATTATGGTTTGCATTTTCCAGCTATAAAACATACAATTTAAATACACGTATAACATAATTCATATGGTCATGGCCGTTGTTGAGCTTGTCCTCAGACGTATCTCCAGAAGTCGGAGCTTCCATACAAAAAAATCTTAAAAACATCAAGCATTCTTTACTATCATTTACAAAATAGAAAAACATATTGCATTAAGTAGAAGACAACAAAATTCATATTGCATTAAGTAGAATACAACAGAAAAGCTTAACATTAAGCATCCTTTACCATCATTTACAAAATAAATCAAAAACATAATACATCACCCACACCATTACTTACAAAATGAACCCATCATCTCCACCATTACATACAAAATTATGAACCCAAAACATTAAGCACTACACCATGTTTTTGAATCATCTATTAAACATTCATAAAATTAACCCAAAATTTTTTCCATCAAGAGTCGTCGCCCATCATTTATATAAATCCTGAATATTTTTGAAGGACCTGCAAATAAAATTAAGACATGCAGTATATTAGCAAGGACATGCTAACTGTACAAACCACCAGAAAAGAAGTATCATGACCATTTAAAGATTTTTGCAAATGAGCTGAAGCAGTAACAAAGCCATTCCTATCCAACCATACTCCAACATCAGTGTCCAGAACTTCATGAACAGAATACATGTTAAATAATATTTTTTATATATAGCAAGAAATTAAATCAAACAAGAAGACAAAGCTCGCACCTGCAATAGTACATTCACCTTCAATACGTCTCCCTACCCTAAGAGCACCTCCAGTACCATACAGTCATACACCAAAAGAGACATGTGAATATTTATTGTTAAGTAGGTAAAATATCATGTTAAATACCAAGAAGGAATGATCCAAAGGAAAATGTTAATGTAGTTGTCATCAACTATAACAAAATAATGCACAACTATAAATATGTACCACCATTATTTTGCATTATGCTCTAGCCATACAATTGACTTGTGTCTATGATTAAATATGTGTGGTTGAGTACAAAGACAAAATATTTGAGGCATTGCCATCCTTAAAAATATATATATAATGAATATAGAGTAGCAGATGGATCAAATATCCAGCAATAAAAACAACAACATAGCAGTCTCATCCACAATACACAACTAAAATCTGCTATAGGTTGAAGGTATCACAGTTCTAGTTAGATGTACCAAGAGAATCCTTCACTGTAATTTACAAATCTAGAGAGGAACAATAGTAGAAACCTCTAGTGGCAAAAGGAGTCACTTAGCAGTCAACCTTATGAGAGTATTTTTTTTTCCTTCAATGGCTTATATTGTAGAGTAACCAAGACAGAACAACTATAAAATCCTCCATGTATCCAATTAATGTTTTTGCAAGAGTGATTTTGCATTCTAATTTTGACCTAGGTCAGTGCACCTAAAGTAAATGCACATCATGGCATACACACTAGAATACTTCAGATGCATAATATAGTTGGATATGATGCTTTTCAAATAATCTCACTTCATTAGGATAATGGAAACCTAAAGCATAATTCATCTTTATAAGGATAAACACTCGATAAATACATTTATGAAATACCTAATTGATGTAATATATATATATATATATATATATATATATATATATATATATATATATATATAAAATATATATATATATATATATATATATATATATATATATATATATATATATATATATATACACTTTGCTAAAATTTATACGTGAGATTCAAATTAGGAACTCATAAACATGATATATGAAACCAAACCTTTTTCTCCAAGTTTGGTTGTGAGATGAGCTATGACTCGTCGACATCAAAACTAACACCTGATATATCAGAAAGCAGAATTTCATGTAGCTAATATTGAAGTTAATTTGAATCAATGTACTAGTCTTTTTCCATATGGTAAAGAGAATCTATGCCACATTACTTGGCAAGCAGAAACTTAGGTTTTAGCAATGAATATGTCAAGTTACTTGGTAAGGAGGCTTCATGCCCTTAAAAAATTGTCAATAAATTCACTAAATAATAAAGTTTAGCTTTACGATAAATGGGTTACCAGTAGCCTTAACCTACATTAATTAAACCACAAACACTGGGAATGGAACGCATGTTCGACAAAATAAAATCCACTAAAAAAAACATATACAAAATAAAATCCACTAAAAAATACATATCATTACATGGATTGGGTTTGTTACTCGAGAAAAACTTTCATGTAGAAAGGATTCTATCATGAGTATATTAATATCTTTAAAAGCTGAAATTGAAATGATTCTATCATGAGTATATCTACTAACAAATAATGGCATAAATCACAAGAGAACGACAAAAATATAGAAAGAATGACATAAATCATAAGAGAACGACAAAAACCTGACCAATCGACAAAATTACACGATTGAAAAAAAAATCACCAATAATCCGAATTACTTTATTAACTTAGAAAAAATATTTAAACTCCTATGAATGTGTTCAAACATATGATTAGAAATTTATATCTTTCAATCTCAAGCCAATTTACAACCATACAACAAGAAATTCTCCAATGTTGAGCAGTTGCATAAAGACTACTCGTCATAAAAATAAAATTTTCTACTAAAGAATTCTGAAGAATTAGAATAATTTATGGTTTTATGCCTTATTGGTATCGACTAAAAATCACCGAATTTAAAAGATTGTGCATTGGTATCTTATATTAATCCTAATGCTTTAAAAACTAATAAACAAGAATCAAAAGAAAATTTTGAGTCCATAAACACAGCAAAAGCATCATTAGGAAGACTAGGGATTCAACAAACTGCTTCATATTAGCTACTTACCATCCCAAATCCAGTAATATATAGAGATTAATTTTATAAAAGACTGAAGATGGAACTGACATTATCGTGACCATGCCAAATCCTGTACTAAAATCCATACCACACAAAACATGAAAATGAGATAAGATCTACATATATTGCATAATAATTCAAGCTCAAACTCAACTACATCAATCCAAACCAAAATGATGGACCCCAAGAATGGTCAAACATCACTTTTCAAAAGCAACTTAACTTTCCTTAGTCGACAACGAAGAGTTTATGCATCTAAAGGAACAACTGAAACAAGCTAGACCAATTGCATTCATTTTCTATCTTGTCTTTAAACTTCTATAAGTACCTAAATTTGATACCGATCTATTCACTTCCATGCAGAAGATTGCATAGTCCTTTTCTATATCAATATAGCTATCTTAGTGGAACAATATATTATATAATTATAATCTCTTGACTCTTTTTTGAGCTAGTAGATCACTCTAGGAAAGGAAGTTATGGTGATGATGTGTTCTTGACAAACCATTTGTTGTGTCAGTGGCACTGTGTCCAATTAGGCTCGTGTCGCATTCACACAACAAGAAAACAACATGAAAGCATACAAAGCAGGCTTGTAAAAACTAGGGTCCACGGATCATGTGGGCCCAAAATAATTAACTTAAACATAAATATATTAATAATTTTGTTTCTAAAATAGAACTAGCATGTGCCTCGCCAACATGAAGCCATTGTGGTTAGTACTTTAGACTTATATACTATTTATGGTAGTCTTTTTTTTCAATTAATTTTTTTAGTTTTTTAATATTTTTTTATTATGAATGGGGTCCTATTTTAAAAGTTCGCCAAGGGAGCTCAGAACCTGTCACACCCCAGAACCAGAATAATGGAGAGCGGGGGAATGACTCATCCAGCTACGTATTACGGGTAGATGAATACCGTATAATACGATCAATGCTGTCTAAAAGACGAGGGGGTGCATACTACATGAAAGTCTCACTATGGTCTCTTCACATCTATTGTCTCAATCATTCAAACAAGAAACAGTAATAGAGAACATGTAAGATAAAGCAGTAAGGCGTCCCAAACGCTCTGTCAAATGTTCTTGATATCTGGCTTTACAAAACATAGCCAGATTGATGTAGCAAAAGTATACACAATTATTATCAGCTGCAGTCTGACTTTAATTACAATTATGTAAAAGTAAGTAAAAGACAATCCGACTAACATGTTGGTGCCAAACGGCCAAGTATAAAGTAAGTGACAAAACGAGCGGTGAAGTAAGGAACCCACTCGAGTCCTCCTGCGATCATCCCTCTAGTATTGACCATCTTGGAGGTAGAAGTAAGCTGGATCCTTGGGGACCGGCTCTAAATCTGGCCATGCAAAACCAGAGAGGTTAGACCTCTAATAGCAAGTACCACAAGGAAGCACGATATGAGAACTAAAACCAGTAAGTAAGAGAATATAATAATAGATCTCTGCTTTCCACTAGGATTCATATCACATCACGACACTTCGAACCAACCTCCCAACCAAACAAGGACAGAAGTTGGCCCGTCATGTCCTGACATTCTGATCATCCCAGTTAGGTAACAGAGTAGGTACAGTGCACAAACAAATCAATTTAAACGGCCATTCAACTACTACGGCTTGCTATTGTGAGTCCCAAGTTATCCTGGAATAATACAATTAGGGATTCCTCAGTTCTTACCATGTGCGAGCAAGGCTAGTCTATCCAGTCAATCATGTGCGCCATGCATGAATTAGACGAGTCCTAGCAGGACGCCCGTCAATATACAATATACAATAATAATAAAAGCAGATACTGTTCCCTGCCCGTGTGGCAGTTTTACAGTATCTGTGGGAACCAGCCGGCCCGTCGGGTATTACTTGTCCCAAGGCGGCCGCCATGTAAGAACTCGGGAATCTATTCTCTCCATGCCATCATTATTTTATTTAACTTAATAGTCCCTATGTTGAGTAAAATCCCATGCCGTGGATCATGGTCATTCAAATGAGTACTTTCGTACGGGGTACGATATGCACAACTCTACAACGATACCAGTACGGTTAGGTTGCAGGTCTTACATAGCGTAATGCAACAATCAAATCTAACCACGGTAATCATGCCTTGACCATAAAGTACACATGCTTCTTTTGTAGAAAATATATAAGTAAAAAAAAAAAATAAATAAATAGATTGAAGCCTGCATGTGCATGTAAGTCAATATTCGGGATCAGCCAGTCGATTACAATAGTCCATAACATGAACGTGTCTCATTCATTCAATTCAATAAGACGACTAGCCAGTCTCTTAGTTCCGACTAGGAACGCAGGATTAATTTAGTCAAGATAACCATTATTATCAATGGTGACAAGGCATGAAAGTCAATTAGCATTAAACGGGGGTCGAGTCTATAACTCTCATGGTCAAGTCCCAGTCATACTGGGTATCCCAAAAATCAATCGGGACACAAGGCACATTCCACATAACAATTGATATTAACAATATTATCATATCATGATTTTATCGAGTTTATGCCAAAAAGGCGTAAGGATATAAAATGGACGTTAAATATCTAATAAAATATCAATATACAGGGCTATAGAAGATCAGGGTAAGTAAGTTCAGCGTACGCTCAGGTCAGGCTACGCTCAAGTCAGCGTACGCTCAGGTCAAAGAGGCAGCGTATGGGCTTCATACGACTCCTCACCATCCAAGTGAGCGTATGCAAGTCATACGCTCCCCAAAGGCAGCGTATGGACTCCATACGACTCCTGACCATTCAAGTCAGCGTATGCAAGTCATACGCTCCCCAAAGGCAGCGTATGGACTCCATACGACTCCTGACCATTCAAGTCAGCGTATGCAAGTCATACGCTCCCAAAAGGTAGCGTATGAACTCCATACGACTCCTGACCATTCAAGTCAGCGTATGCAAGTCATACGCTCCCAAAAGGTAGCGTATGAACTCCATACGATATACGCTTCCAAAAGGTAGCGTATGAACTCCATACGATATACGCTTCCAAAAGGTAGCGTATAGACTCCAGACTGTGCTGCGCTAAAGAGCGCGCACAGCTCAGTGACACAAGCTAAAAAGCTAGTGTACACTGCTCACTGTCTTCTCCAAACAGCAAGAACTCCATGGTTGTACCCCAAAGCTTCAATGGTCCATAACTTGGTCAAAACAAGTCCAAATCTAACTTTCCAAAGGTCAAAATTGGGTAGAATAAAACTCTCTACAACATAGAACCATCAAAACTTGAAAACAAAGAAGTTTGATAGATCAAAACTACTAAACTCCGAAAATAACTCATTTCTAGATATACAAAAATTAAGACTTCGAAATGAAAAATGCCAAGTTCTAAACTCTCTTAGGATCACGAGAGGAAGATAAATGAACCATAAAAACATGGGTTCTCATGTGGAGCAAGTTGTACTTGCCTACGGTTTGGTAGGTGGAGAGAGTAATGAAGAAGAAGAAGAAGAGTAATGGTGAGAATGTGAGTTTATGAGGAGAGAGAAAGAGATGTAAGCTTTAAATAGAAAAGGGGTGGTAGGTGGGAGTTGGGCCGGGTTGTAGGGGATCCAACCAAAGCCAACCCGAACCCAAATAAGCAAGACTATGGCCGAGAATAAAAGCAGGAAATAAAGTGCATAAATAAAATTACAGAAATATAATTGTAGGAAATAAATTAACATGAAAATTTAAAGAGCAGATTAATTGATTAACATAAAATTAAAGGGATTTAAATACAGAATAATACATGATAAATATTAAATAAATACACCTGAGTTGTACATGTATAAGAATACGCATTCTGGGAACGGGGAGTGACATCTCTACCCTCCTTAGAAAAATTCCGTCCTTGGAATTTCAAATCCAAGCAGGATAGAAACATCGGGGCTAAACTAATCTAAGTATAAGCAATTAAATCAAGCAATCATTTTATAATGTCCGTAGCAAGTAACATATCTATATTTAACAATCTACGACATCAAGCAATTCTATCCATAAGGTGATAAGCATGAGGAATCAAGACAATCAAGGTACACAGAAAAAAGATATACCTTGTGAGTCAAACAGGTGTGGATACCGTGATCGGATATCATCCTCACGTTCCCACGTTGACTCTTCCAAAGAGTGATGACCCCAAGCAACCCGGACAAGGTTAATTGTTCGGTTCTTGAGTATCTTCTCTCTTCGGTCCAAGATGGACACATGCTGTTCCTCGTAAGACAGGTTGGTACCAACAACCAGTTCTGAATGATCGAGGATATGGCTGGGGTCCGATACATACCTTCGCAATTGAGATACATGAAACACGTCATGCACCTCTCGTAACGAAGGTGGAAGGGACAAACGATAAACAACATCGCCTATCCTATCAAGGATAACGAATGGCCCTACGTATCGCGGACTCAACTTCCCGCGAATGCCAAATCTAATGACCCTACGGGTAGGTGAGATCCGCAAGAACACGTGGTCCCCAACAGAAAATTCTAGCAGCCTACGATGCTGGTCCGCCCAATGACGATGCCGATCCTGCGCAACACGAAGTCGCTCTCTAATTTCCTTAATCACTTCAACCGTCTGGATAATCATTTCTGGGCCTAGCATCTTCCTTTCCCCGATATCATCCCATGCTAGCGGCGATCTACACTTCTTACCATATAGTGCTTCGAATGGCGCCATCTGGATACTGGCTTGATAACTGTTATTGTATAAGAACTCAACTAAGTGCAGGTGGCTTTCCCAAGATCCTCCAAAATCCAGAGTGTAAGCTCGTAACATATCTTCCAAAGTCTGAATTGTTCTTTCTGATTGCCCATCCGTCTGTGGATGGTAAGCCGTGCTAAATCTTAACTTGGTACCCAGACTATGATACAAGCTCTTCCAGAAATGTGATGTGAAACGGGCATCTCTGTCTGACACAATACTGACAGGGACTCCATGCTGCCTGACTATCTGTTGCATGTTCAACTCTGCCAACTTTTTTGTAGATTGCCCTACTCTGAAAGGAAGAAAGTGTGCTACCTTTGTAAGCCGATCTACTATCACCCAAATAGCATCTTTACCACTTGGTGATCTCGGTAAACCGGTCACAAAGTCCATTGTAATATGCTCTCATTTCTATTCCGGGATGGGAAGCGGTTGCAATAATCCAGCTGGCCTCTGCTATTCTGCCTTCACTTGCTGACATACCAAGCAACGAAAAACAAATCTAGCTATCTCTCTCTTCATCCCGTTCCACCAGAAGTGCTGCTTGATATCTTGGTACATCTTGGTCCCTCCAGGATGTATAGAATACTGAGAACTGTGAGCTTCTGTCATAACTTCCTGTCTGATATCTCCACTAGGTATACATAGACGTGATCCAAACCTAAGTGTACCATCTTCATGAATTTTCAACTCCTTTCTGTGCCCTAACTCACGTTCTGTCCTAAGCTTCTGAATCGTTGGGTCTTGTGCCTGAGCTGCCTTGATCCTGTCTACCAAGTCGGATTGGACTTGCAGACTAGTTAGAACTCCTACATCACTAGGAAGTATAACCTCGATGCCCATCTCCTGAAGGTCTTCTAAGATATGCTTCTGTGTTGTTAACATAAATGTGCCGCCTCTTCTGCTAAGAGCGTCTGCTACCACATTAGCCTTACCTGGATGATACTGAAGCTCCACGTTATAATCCTTGATCAGTTCTAACCATCTTCTCTGTCTCATGTTCAGCTCCTTCTGAGTAAAGATGTACTTCAGACTTTTATGGTCTGTGTACATGTCTACTCGGTCACCATATAAGTAATGCCTCCATAGCTTCAAAGCAAATACTACAGCCGCCAACTCTAAATCATGAGTTGGATAATTCTTCTCGTGGTCCCGAAGCTGTCTAGATGCATATGCTATCACCTTCCCGTGCTGCATGAGGACACATCCAAGTCCTTTACCTGACGCATCACAATATACTGTAAAACCTCCGGGTCCGACTGACAATGTAAGAATAGGCGCTGATATCAACTTCTGCTTCAAATTCTCAAATGATGCCTGACATTCTGCCGACCAAATAAATGGCACATCCTTCCGTGTCAAGCGGGTCATGGGTGCTGAAAGTCTTGTAAAATCTGACACAAATCTTCTGTAATATCCTGCCAATCCCAAGAAACTTTGTACATCAGCTACGGTCTTGGGTACTGGCCAACTCTCTACTGCTTCTACCTTCTTGGGATCCACTGCTACTCCAGCTCCTGATACGATATGACCCAAAAATGAAATGTGGTCCATCCAGAATTCACACTTGCTGAGCTTGGCATACAACTGGTTCTCTCTCAGAACCTGTAATACTTTCCTGAGGTGGTCTTCATGCTCCTCTTCACTAGCAGAGTACACAAGAATGTCGTCGAGAAATACTACGACAAATTGATCTAAATACGGCATAAAGATACGGTTCATCAAATCCATGAATATTACTGGAGCATTGGTCAAACCAAACGGCATTACTAAGAATTCATAATGCCCATACTTCGACCTGAATGTTGTCTTGGGAATGTCTTCCTTCCGAACCCTCACTTGGTGATACCCTGAACGAAGATCTATCTTGGAGAAGACTCTGGCCCTGCTCAACTGATCAAATAAGTCGTCGATCCTGGGTAGTGGGTACTTGTTCTTTACTGTTGCCGCGTTAAGCTTCCTGTAATCGATACACAATCTGGACGTCCCATCCTTCTTTCCCACAAGTACCACTGGTGCTGCCCATGGTGATACGCTAGCTTGGATAAACTTTTTCTCCTTCAATTCCTCTATGTGCTGATACACCTTGGCCTGCTCCGAATCCGCCATTCTGTAAACCCGATCTGATATCGGTTTAGTTCCAGGTGCCAATTCTATACTGAACTCAATATCTCTAACCGGTGGCAGACCGGGAAGTTCTTCGGGAAACACGTCTAAAAATTCTTCAATTACCTTCGGAATCTGAACTTCTTCCATTGCCGTTACTACTCCCTGCTCTTATTGAGTTGCCTCTGATCTGACTAAAGTGAATCTCTTTATGCCTGGAATATCAAAAGATACACTCCCACTATGACAATCTATTGTCGCATGACTGTCTTTCAGCCAGTCCATGCCTAAGATAACGTCGAAATTTCCAACAGGAAATTCTATCAACTGGGCGGGTAAGGAATGCCCGCAAACTACAACACTACATGCTAGAATAACTCTACTAACTCCTACGAGCCCATTACCAGTGAGTATATTCAACCTCCCTGGCAATGCCTCGAACTCCATTTCTAGCCGTGTCGTAAATTGTGCAGATATAAATGAGTGCGATGCTCCCGAATCAAACAATGCTACTGCGGGATATGAGGCGACGAGAATGTTACCTGCCACAACATCTCTCGATGCTAATGCCTCTTCCAAGGACAGAGTGAATGCCTGTCCTCGACCTCCTTGCTGGTTCCCATGTTGTGGCCTAGCCTGGTGCTGCTGTTGGCCCCTTCCTTGATGATGCTGGGGTGGTCTATGCTGGTGTTGCTGCATCGGCGGTCCCTGCTGCCGAAACATCTGAGCCTGCGGTACTAACGGACGCTGTGCCAACGGCCTCACTGCTACCGCTGGTCCTCGATACTGCCCTGTCCCTGGTGCTGGCAGAGCAGGAAACTGCTGCACTGGTCCTCCTGACCTCGAATTCATGGGACATGTCGTAACCCGATGATCTGGATTTCCATATATCAAATATAGTCCATTCAATGTCCGACACACATCTCTAGTGTGTCCCATCTTCCCACAATAAGTGCAGCCCGCTGGGGGTTGCTGGTTCTTCCTCTGTTGCTGTTGCTGCTGTCTGGGTGGTGGTGCTGGCCCTCATATCGCCATATCGTGGATACGAATGCCAGGGGATGGTACTGTTGTTCGGGGTGCTGCTCCCCCTCCTCCTTCAATCTGACTGTGGGATCTCTTCTGACCCCCAGTCCTTGCCGCAAGCCTCTGAATGGTGATCTCATGCCTTCGGGTTGCCGTCAATATCTCATCAAAAGTCTGGTAATTGTGCCCCTCTATCAATTGCAAGAGCTCAAGATGAAACCCTTGCTGGAACCTCATCGCCCTCTGGCGCTCTATTGCTACCATCTCTGGGGCAAACCTACTCAATCTGCAGAACTCTACTGCGTAAGCATCTACTGTCTTGCCGGCCTGCTTGAGGTTAATAAACTTCTGTTGTAGCTCAAACTGTGCCACAACTCCATAATACTTCGTCTTGAACCTTGCTGTGAAGTCGTCCCATGCAACAGGACGTCTGATGCCTACTTCCTCTGATTCCCACCAATCACGTGCGAAATCCTGAAGTAACAACCTCACTAGATCCACACGTTCTTCTGCCGGCACCTTAGCGGCTGTCAGGATAGCCTCAATATCCTTAAGCCATGCATCTGCTGAGATGGCATCCTCCGTGCCCTCGAAACGGCGGGGGTTATACTTGCAAAACCGAGCTGACGCTCCTGAATCTGGCCTTGCACCTCTTTCCAATGCCGTCTGTAATCCTTGGTTGAGTAGTACATTCTGCTCTTGCAACTGAGCGTGTATGCGCTGCTGGGCTAACATCTGGTGTTGCTGAGTAGCCATCATTCCTCTCATGATCTCCAGAAGGGCTGGTGTGTCCATCTCCACAGGGGTAGGTAGAACTGTTGGTGGTGGTAGAACATCTGGATACTGCGATCCAGCTGCCGCTTCCACTATCACTTCTTCCTGGATAGTCTCTTGAGTTAGTACCGGCCCTTGTTGCTGACCAACATGGTCAGGTTGTCCATGCTGCTGTCCATGTTGTTGCTGTCCAGCTCTGACAGATGCGGACGAGGTGCCCCTAAGAAAAGGGACAAGAGAACAATCAAATGACCGGACATGAAGGATCAATGAAGTCAAAGGATATGAGAAGGTCAAGCTAGGATTGAGAACAACGAATCATGAGATCAAGGAGGAACATGTGTGATTGAGACATCCTAAAATCAAAATACCCCACAAGTCTGAAATCAGACCTGCATGGGCCACCACTAAAACCTTGTCACACCCCAGAACCAGAATACTGGAGAGCGGGGGAATGACTCAGCCAGCTACGTATTACGGGTAGATAAATACCGTATAATACGATCAATGCTGTCTAAAAGACGAGGGGGTGCATACTACATGAAAGTCTCACTATGGTCTCTTCACATCTATTGTCTCAATCATTCAAACAAGAAACAGTAATAGAGAACATGTAAGATAAAGCAGTAAGGCGTCCCAAACGCTCTGTCAAATGTTCTTGATATCTGGCTTTACAAAACATAGCCAGATTGATGTAGCAAAAGTATACACAATTATTATCAGCTGCAGTCTGACTTTAATTACAATTATGTAAAAGTAAGTACAAGACAATCCGACTAATATGTCGGTGCCAAACGGCCAAGTATAAAGTAAGTGACAAAACGAGCGGTGAAGTAAGGAACCCACTCGAGTCCTCCTGCAATCATCCCTCTAGTGTTGACCATCTTGGAGGTAGAAGTAAGCTGGATCCTCGGGGACCGGCTCTAAATCTGGCCATGCAAAACCAGAGAGGTTAGACCTCTAATAGCAAGTACCACAACGAAGCACGACATGAGAACTAAAACCAGTAAGTAAGAGAATATAATAATAGATCTCTGCTTTCTACTAGGATTCACATCACATCACGATACTTCGAACCAACCTCCCAACCAAACAAGGACAGAAGTTGGCCCGTCATGTCCTGACATTCTGATCATCCCAGTTAGGTAACAGAGTAGGTACAGTGCACAAACAAATCAATTTAAACGGCCATTCAACTACTACGGCTTGCTATTGTGAGTCCCAAGTTATCCTGGAATAATGCAATTAGGGATTCCTCAGTTCTTACCATGTGCGAGCAAGGCTAGTCTATCCAGTCAATCATGTGCGCCATGCATGAATTAGACGAGTCCTAGCAGGACGCCCGTCAATATACAATATACAATAATAATAAAAGCAGATACTGTTCCCTGCCCGTGTGGCAGTTTTACAGTATCTGTGGGAACCAGCCGGCCCGTCGGGTATTACTTGTCCCAAGGGGGCTGCCATGTAAGAACTCGGGAATCCATTCTCTCTATGCCATCATTATTTTATTTAACTTAATAGTCCCTATGTTGAGTAAAATCCCATGCCGTAGATCATGGTCATTCAAATGAGTACTTTCGTACGGGGTACGATATGCACAACTCTACAACGATACCAGTGCGGTTAGGTTACAGGTCTTACATAGCGTAATGCAACAATCAAATCTAACCACGGTAATCATGCCTTGACCATAAAGTACACATGCTTCTTTTGTAGAAAATATATAAGTAAATAAATAAATAAATAGATTGAAGCCTGCATGTGCATGTAAGTCAATATTCGGGATCAGCCAGTCGATTACAATAGTCCATAACATGAACGTGTCTCATTCATTCAATTCAATAAGACGACTAGCCAGTCTCTTAGTTCCGACTAGGAACGCAGGATTAATTTAGTCAAGATAACCATTATTATCAATGGTGACAAGGCATGAAAGTCAATTAGCATTAAACGGGGGTCGAGTCTATAACTCTCATGGTCAAGTCCCAGTCATACTGGGTATCCCAAAAATCAATCGGGACACAAGGCACATTCCACATAACAATTGATATTAACAATATTATCATATCATGATTTTATCGAGTTTATGCCAAAAAGGCGTAAGGATATAAAATGGACGTTAAATATCTAATAAAATATCAATATACAGGGCTATAGAAGATCAGGGTAAGTAAGGTCAGCGTACGCTCAAGTCAGGCTACGCTCAAGTCAGCGTACGCTCAGGTCAAAGAGGCAGCGTATGGGCTTCATACGACTCCTCACCATCCAAGTGAGCGTATGCAAGTCATACGCTCCCCAAAGGCAGCGTATGGACTCCATATGACTCCTGACCATTCAAGTCAGCGTATGCAAGTCATACGCTCCCCAAAGGCAGCGTATGGACTCCATACGACTCCTGACCATTCAAGTCAGCGTATGCAAGTCATACGCTCCCAAAAGGTAGCGTATGAACTCCATACGACTCCTGACCATTCAAGTCAGCGTATGCAAGTCATACGCTCCCAAAAGGTAGCGTATGAACTCCATACGATATACGCTTCCAAAAGGTAGCGTATGAACTCCATACGATATACGCTTCCAAAAGGTAGCGTATAGACTCCAGACTGTGCTGCACTAAAGAGCGCGCACAGCTCAGTGACACAAGCTAAAAAGCTAGTGTACACTGCTCACTGTCTTCTCCAAACAGTAAGAACTCCATGGTTGCACCCTAAAGCTTCAAAGGTCCATAACTTGGTCAAAACAAGTCCAAATCTAACTTTCCAAAGGTCAAAATTTGGTAGAATAAAACTCTCTACAATATAGAACCATCAAAACTTGAAAACAAAGAAGTTTGATAGATCAAAACTACCAAACTCCGAAAATAACTCATTTCTAGATCTACAAAAATTAAGACTTCGAAATGAAAAATGCCAACTTCTAAACTCTCTTAGGATCACGAGAGGAAGATAAATGAACCATAAAAACATGGGTTCTTATGTGGAGCAAGTTGTACTTGCCTACGGTTTGGTAGGTGGAGAGAGTAATGAAGAAGAAGAAGAGGAGTAATGGTGAGAATGTGAGTTTATGAGGAGAGAGAAAGAGATGTAAGCTTTAAATAGAAAAGGGGTGGTAGGTGGGAGTTGGGCCGGGTTGTAGGGGATCCAACCAAAGCCAACCCGAACCCAAATAAGCAAGACTATGGCCGGGAATAAAAGCAGGAAATAAAGTGCAGAAATAAAATTGCAGAAATAAAATTGCAGAAATATAATTGCAGGAAATAAATTAACATGAAAATTTAAAGAGCAGATTAATTGATTAACATAAAATTAAAGGGATTTAAATACAGGATAATACATGATAAATATTAAATAAATATACCTGAGTTGTACATGTATAAGAATACGCATTCTGGGAACGGGGAGTGACATCTCTACCCTCCTTAGAAAAATTCCGTCCTCGAAATTTCAAATCCAAGCAGGATAGAAACATCGGTTTGGAATGTTCAATCCAATTTTGATGCTCGCCAACATTAACCCACGAGATAATACTTTCCAATCAATATAAATAGTAGGCAAAAAATAATGTTGTCGACACATTGGTTTGGTTAATATGTTGATAAAGTTTAATATTTAACATATCATAACATTTATCTGTACATTGACACCATTATAAATTGTATTTCTATACATTGCAGAATTCATGCATCTTAATATTTGTACCGTTCGAAAGATTTTTTATTTTTTATTCTTTCTAATGGCTATTGTCTAACATATAAAATAAACATCACACCTTGCGCTATTAACGCCATACCACTATATATCAACACAGCCCTCAAATAATAGAGAATGGTACATAATCACTACTACAACACCACATGTTAGACTAGAAAATAATCTCCAATACTTTTATAAACATATGGAAGAACGAGATCAATCCCAGCCAAATTTTATTTCGTTAAAAGCGAGTGTAAAACACTAGTATAAGTAGCTGAATAATCGTTAGTTGGTCCTCATTGTAAGGGGTTAAAATTGTACGAGATTGAAATTATTTAAATCTTTTCAATTAGTATATGTATATATTTTCTAAACTGAGAAGGAAAATAAATCAATATTAATAAAAGATTATTAGATTAAAAGCATGGAAGCTTGTCCTCATGGCTGAGGGATGCTAAAATTACAACCAAATATGTTATAAAAACTAAGACAAAAACATGCAGCCTATGTAAACAGTATAAACATTCACATTTCTTGGTAAATAATTCTAAAAAAAATGGTAAATAATCCTGTATAAACAAGTGAAAGGCTTGTAATTAATTTCCAGCAAGTTTTTTGCAAATTTTTTTTTAAATAATTCTTATTTGGACAAGTAATTAATTTTGAGCAAATTTCAAACAAAAAATTGGTAAATAATTTAGGACAAAATAATATGTAGCGTGTAAACAGTATAAAACACTCAATTTCTAGAAAAATAACATGAATCTAAAAATTAGGGTAAAAACTAAAATTTTGTGGTAAAAAAATCTAAAAATTAGGGATAATATACCAAGAAGTAGCACTGGAGCACCTAGGGTTGAAAGAATCACCTAGTAACAAAGATCGGAGTGAGAGAGAGAGAAAGCAGCAGCAACAGCACCTAGGTTGCATCTATTCCTTTTGATCGAATTAAAGAGAGAGAGGGGGGAGATCAGAATGATTTTATGATGAAAGTCTGAATGGTTTTGTGATGAACGGTTTAGATTTAGCACATTTGGTCGAACGGCCAGGATGGGTACACGTGGAGGCAAACGTTCCCTCCTAAAATTTGCCAATTAGCCCCAAAATACTTGGTATTCCCGTCGAGTTATTTGGGACGAAAATGTTAATTATTTGGGATGAAAGTTTTATTAGTCCCAAATAGAGATCCATTTTCACAATCTGTCCCCAAAAATACTATTTTTTTGTTACAAAAAATATAGTTGTCCCCAAAACTAAATTTTTAGGACGTTTTAGACTAGTGTTTCTAATAGTATCGTCCCAAAAAGATACTTTTTTGTAGTGATAGTAGAGGTTAGTATTTTGTTAGATATTTGATATGTTGTTAGATAGTTTGATGTTAGACATTTAGTATGTTAGATATTGATATGTTAGTAGGTTATGTTAGTTCTAGATATTGGTATGTTAGCAAGTTATTCTCTATAGGTTATAAGATAGATATTAGTTAAGATGTTATGTTAGTACATTAGGTAGTTAGTTAATTAGATATTTGATGGGTATCTTGGTATCTCATGATACCAAGTTAGTAACTTAAGGTAAATATAAATTACCTTTCCCTTCAAGGTAAATTGATAGTTTACCTTATGACCAAGGTAATGATTGTGGGATGCCAATATGACCAAGGTTGATATGGTGTCCTAGTGTTAGTGGGTTAGTGTCTAAGTGTTTGAGTTTGAGTAGGTGATGTTAGATTGTGGAAGGGTTATATAGATAGGTATATATATTTTTGGGTTTTATAGTATCTATATGTATTATGAGAGTATATAGATATAGGTTATAGTTTATAGTGAGGATATGTATATACTTGATATATGATATCTATATGTATGTGTTAGGGGGTACTATATGGGTAAGGATATATGTGATATATTTGTAATGTATATTATATTACTAAGTTTGTATGCCTTGTTAGCTATTTGGTTTAGCTATGTGCCTTGATTTAGGCTATGTGTTAGATAGCAATGGTACTAGTATACTTGATTGTTTAGGACATAGACTTGTTTAGACCTAGAATTGACTAACCTAGACTAGTTTGACCATTGTTAACCAAACCCTATCTAGTTTGACCACATTAGACTAGTTGCCCTAGTTTGACTAGATTATTGACTAGAGTTGACCAAGAGTTAACTTTGACATAGATTGACTTAGAATCGTGTAGATTGTATTATAATTTTAATTACGAAATAAATTGAACTTTTTATAACCTGTGTTGCTCTAACTAGGACTATGTGACTCCAGTTGGCCATCTTTTCAAATCAGCTGGTTAGGGTATCAGGCGAGTATATTCTCTGACCGTTTCATACTTATTAGGATTTATATTCTTGCTCTAGATTACTTTACTTGATGTTGTCACGTTGTTAACACGAATTGGTACTATATGGATCTTTTCATGAGATGTTATCCCCCTCGGGAGCATTGGGATACGTCATGTCATGTGCTTTTCATGTACATCATGTATTCATGTGCTTTTATCATTCATGTGCACTCTTGTGATTTATGTACTCTCTTGTTCACAGACCCCCATGTATACTTCATGTGCACCCATTTATGGGTCCCCATGTGAAATCATGTGCAATAACATAACTTGGCTAGATCTTTGTGTATTTATTGGGGTACGTAGGAGTATAAATGGTCATGTGAACAATTCCAAAGTAGTGTAATCTTGTACAAACATTTGTAATTATGTGCAAATTCAAGTCGTTCACATGTCTATCTTGTACTCTACATCACTACCCACTGATAGTTCTTTATTTATAGTAGATATTTTCTTACAGTCATCTCTTTAAATTCATGTATATTCTTCAGCGTTTCATGTATCTTGCTCTATAGCATGCTTATATTTTCTGTCATGATATGAACTGCGTGAGATATATTGTGCTCGTTCCTGACCTGACTGGACCTGTTGAAAATATTACAGATGGTTGCCTTGAGCACACTTGCCCTACTTACTTGGGATCCGGATATGGTATAGCAACCTTTGGCCCCAACAATGAGGAGTGATCGGGAGATTAGTTTAGTAGACTTGCTTTAGACATTCATTTGAACTTGTATTGTAATGAGTTGAGATCGCGACTTTGTTTTGAGATTGTTTGAAATATTATTATTTTAGTAGTTGTATCAATTGTTGGAGTTTGTAGTTAGTATAGCTTTGTGATTCTGTGTTATCTTATCCTGCTTAGACTGTGACTGAGTATTATCATATCTTATACTTGTCCTATGTTCGGAGTTGAGCTTTTATATGTACATTATATAGTTGTGTGAGTTGTTGTTTAGATAGTAACCTTGTACAGTGTTCTACTGTCGATTCTGCGACGTAGGCTGGGCGCTGTTACACATTGTGCCCTTACACGTGACTAAATGGGTAATCTTATTGAGTCAAAGGGTCCATGAACCTACAATTAAAATAGTAATGTAATATTACAACTCTACTCATTTTACTTCTCTAGCAAATGCCAAAAAATTTGGGGTATGGAAATATTGACCATCCAAACACAAAATCTAGCCCTATTTCAACTACACTACCATAAGAGTTGGAGTTGGAGTAGGGAACCATCTAGTTGCAGTCTAGTGTCATACTTATCTTTTCGTTTTGGGTTTTATACAAGGAGAAATCAAATGTTAATCTATATATCAGCCAAATGGTAATAGATGAATTTTTTTTTGTAGAAAAATTTGGATAACTATAAATCCTCTCATTCTCTTACACATATTTTTTAGGAATTTTTTGTAAATTATTAATCCAGGCCCTAAGATCTTTCCAAAAGAATTCTTAAGCCTATGCTTTGGATATAGGAAAATGATTGAGTATATAGTATTTATTTTTGATATGAAGTATACACATGTATATATATATATATATATATATATATATATATATATATTTTTTATATATATATATATATATATATATATATATATATATATATATATATATATATATATATATATATATATATATATATATTGCTGAAGATATCATTGTTTAGAAAACAAGTAATTTTCTATCACAATATATAGTAGGTATTTAATCTAATACTCCCAGTTTGGTTCAATTGCTTGGTAAAACTTTGGTTAATAATGGAAATAATGAAACTTCATAATAAAGAGCGTCAACCTCTGAGCTGTACATTCATGAAAGATTTTCATAATTTGTATCAAAAAGAAAATGTAGGAATTAAAAGAAGGGGTATAATATCATCTAATGTCAAGTTGGCGAGTATGAAGAGAAATAAGTTGAAATTAATAACAGAAACATGCTATCTTTTAGTAGAACGACCTTTTCTCTACGTTATTTCTGCTAAAACCAAGTAGGCTATTATCAACTCAGGTTAAGTTTTTTTATTTTCGATACCTAGCTAATTATAGTGGACATAATTAAACTTCTAATGCATATATATTTTGTATGTGTTTGTGTTTTCTCTTGAAATGGATCTTTAACATCCTTCTGTGGAAATAAGTACAATGAGAGATCCGTATAATTGTACTAGACTCTTATACATATTTTAGATCATCAAGTTTATGGCATGGCCTTGTAACTACACCCTCTTTCAACTCTTCTATTTCATGTTTGAATATGCAGTGCTCTGTCTTTCGCTTTAGATATAAGTTATTAAATAAGAAAAGCACTTTAAACTAGAGGCTCTATTAAGATTTAAGAAACCAATCGACATAATCGTTGCCATAATTGTTTAAACTGTTCAAACAAAATGTAAACAAATCCCCCTCTAAACCACAAAAATGCAATGAGTATTTACCATGTCAGACATATAGGATTTGCCATTCCAGTGACCCTCCAGGAATTGTCAAGGCCCCTTACTTGTATCCAAATGAAGCTCCAATTTCAAGCCATTTATATCCTATTTCAAAGTAATTTAACAACAATTTTTTGACGAGTTCCTCAGTTGAAAAGTAGAAACAATGATTCTTCGAGCATTTGGGGAGATGAACTCCTCATTTACAGTTTGATCGATAAAAGAAAGGACGAGTCAACGTCGTTGTAACCATCAACATTAAGAAGACCCACCTGCCAAAGTCGCACATAAAATCAATTAAAATAAGATGTACAACATATGAACTTAAGATTCAAGTATTTCATATGACCCTAATTAGTAATCCAACATAACAATGTGCAAGAAACATCAAGAATAAAAGGTTGATACCTTGATTTCTTCTATGATAGAAAAGAATTTTGTAGCATCGACAAGACCTGTGATCTGATGAGAAATACATTCAACCAGGTCAAAGTTTATAAGATCACTTTTTAATAGAATAAGCATGCTAGTTCATGAAGAAGAAAATTACATAATACTGACAGGTATATATAATCTACATGAAACCAAAGACAAAAGACGATAAAAAAACAAGTTATGTTGTTGTTCCTAGACTTGAACCATTAGCAGCTTAATAGAAGGTTTAAATTGTATCATGTACATTCATAACTAAAAAGCAAACTTTGGACCACTTACAAGTGCATAATTGCCCAAAATGCTGCTAATACCCTAGTAGCCATCTGATACTTAAAACATATGATCATACCATGATTATAATGATAATAGTTGGCAGTGAGACCAATATAAATAATGAAAATTAGCACATAAATTCCTTATTACAGTTAAAAAGCACTACGAGATAAATCACCATTGATAACAATCCAGGAGAGGCTACTGACAACGGTAGAGAAGAAAAGAAAGACTTCCTAGATTTGTTTTCGCTCTTATCTGTTTCCGTTGGCTGGACCGTACAAAAGCTAGTTGGTGCTCCATCATCTTTATCTTCATCTTCTGAATCTGCTTTATACTCGGAAGCTTCCCTAAACACCTGATCATTGTCCTTCTAACAAATAAGCAAAATATTGCATGTGGTTGACATTCTAATAATCAAATCAATGTGCAAGAACAGTAAAAAAACCATACTTAGAGCAATCATGAACATTAAATGGAGTTCAGTTTGACCAAGCTCTACTATAGGGCCATTTTTTTAAAAAATTAACTCTAGTGGATTGCCATATTATGCTCGCGACTCCCACATTATTCTGGTAAAGGAAGACAGTATGTAAAAATGAACAATGATAAGCAAACCAAAACTCACTAATATACTCAACTGGAAAAATTGAGCATTTTTTTAAAATATTCCAATTTTTATCAAGAATACAAAGCATACATTAGAAGTACTATTCTCAGTCTTACGGAACCATCATAGACTCTCCATGAGAATGTGAAAGTGAGAAACAAATTGTCAAAATCATGTCTTGCTAAACAATTAAAACAAAAATAGAGAGATTCATTAGATGAAAATACTAAAATGGTTCAATAAAAATGTGCTTCCATGACATATAAAGATAAATAAACTGACTAAAGCTTCATAAAGAAAATTTACACAACAATCCGAATTTATGGACCATAAATTTAATCAAGACACACATATAAGAGACAAATATTACCTTTGGTAGTTCAGAGTTGCATCTAATTGATGAAGTTCTCTGCTGGTGTATTAGAATGTATTAAGGTGTTTTATGTAAGATGGAGGGTTGTAAGGCTATATATAGCTAAGAGATTATCGATAAACATATTTATTACTCCAAATATTCTATATGGTATAAGAGCCCAAACCCTAGCCACCATACCCACTCCTAAACCCTAGTCGCCACTACTGCCGTCGCGACACCGTCGCCACTACTGCTCCCAAACCCTAGCTGCCACTACTGCCGTCGCGACACCGTCACTGCCGTCGTCTCCGTCGCCACCGTCGCTGTCGCTCATCCGCTACCAGCACCACCGCCGTCGCTGTCATTACTGCGAAGCCACGACTCCCGTAGAGCCCGCAGGAGTGTTCTTTAGTGGTTCTCGGCATCTCCCGTGGGTTATTTCGAATGTTGACATCGAAGGCCTAGATCCGATGGAAGAGAGACATGATCGGGTCTAACAGAGGACGAACGTGAATCATGAGACGGGTGTGAGGTGATCGAAGAAGAGGAGAATCGATGGAGGAGATCATCAAGAGGTTGGACTCTTCGGAGGTTGCAATAGTGATAAAGCTGATAAAACTGTTGGCTGGTGAGAGCGCGATAGGAACACCGACGAAGCTGGAGCTTCCCTCCATCGATCTGAAGCTTGATGGTACGGCTATATTCCTGAGTTGGTCACAACTGGTATGTAGGGAAGAACCTGAAGGATTTCTTATCAGGAGAGAAGACAGAGCCGGATGAGGGCTCGACATAACGTGACGAGTGGAAGTCCACTCATATTGTGATATATATTGGCTCTTCAATTCTTTAGTCCAGTTGATCGCCGCCACAATGGATGGCCTTGAGATGGTGAAGGACGTGTGGAAGAAATTGAAGAGGACTTACGATGGTGTGGGGAATAACTTGAGGGTTTTTCAGATAAAGGGGGAGATCGACAATGCCGTACATGGAGAGAAGATAGTACAGGTGTGTGCTACGGAGTTGGAGCATATGTGGTTGGATTACGATCACTCATCATATTAGGCGAGCTACGAGGACCAAAAGTATAAGGAGAGACATATATATATATATATATATATATATATATATATATATATATATATATATCTGCAAGAAGGACGGTAAAGTTTCTTAAGGGGTTGGCCGTAGTGTTTGCTCAAAGAACAGTACTACTTCTAGCCTAACCGAAGATTCCTACACTTGAGAAGGCTATCTCGGCCAATATCCAGGAGAAGACTCGCATCAAACTGCAGGAAGGGACAAACGGTCCTCTTGAAGTAAAGTCAGTACTGGCAGTTGCCATTCAGGTAGCATATAACCTATTGGAGAGCCCAGATAGTGCTACAACTACGAAAAAGCACTACACCAAAATGGTTATTTTGGAACACCAAGCAATTTTCAATTCGGAACACTTATTATCTGTACCTAGTGGTTGTAACGGAACAAAAGTGTTCCAGAACAGAAAAGCGTTCCTGATATAATTTATTTTAATTTTTAGATTTTTATTGATATTTAGGAATGCTTTTCTAGTATACCAAATATGTTTCAAATTTGGGATGCACACATGTGCATCTCACGTGCTTGCTAAGCAAAGTGTTCCAACAGATTGGTTTCTTTTCCCTCCTGCAACCAAAAAAGTTCCTTTATTCCCCCCAAAAGTAATCCCTCCCTCTGAACCAAAAAACTTTCTTCCCCCCAAAAATAAAACCCTACTTCCCACGTCGACCTAGCCGGAGTTCCTTCCCGCCGTATTAGTAGGAGTTCCCGCCCACTTAGTAGGAGATTGACCTAGCCTCCCCGATGACGATATCGACTTAGCAGGAGGATTCGCCGATCGACCATCCCGACTCTCTTTCCTATTTGTTCCTTCTCTTTTCTCAGTTTTTTGGTTCAATTTTGAGGAAGAAATTCTTATCAATTTTAGGATCTTGCTTTGAATTAATTTTAGGGCCTCTCTTTGGTACAGTATTTTAGTTCGATATTTTTGGTTTAGTGCAATGTCAGTGTTTTAATGTGATGATAGACTTTAAATCATTCATCTTCCTATAAATGTTTATATTTTGAGAAATTTAAGATATATGGATTATATTTAGATAATGAGTACAGACCATTACATTTAATATATATGGATCATCATTATTGTTATGATCCCGGATCTTAACCTAACTCAGTGTCTTCAAAACTCAAATGATATTGTGTTCTAGTTTTTTTTCTTATGCTTAATTTTTGTCTCCATGATTCTCAGAGTTTTAGTCATAGGTGATATTCTTCCCTTTGGATGTACAGATGAGGGAATGATGATTTTCTTGAAAAATGTTCCAATGGCTCGGACTAGGTCAGAATTTCAAAGACATGGTGTTACAAGTTTTTATTAATTATTAGGATTAGCATTTAGGGGCATTTTGGGATGTAATTAGATATTAGGAAATTCTTAATTAAATTGGGTGATGACGAGGAGGTGTCAGTTCGAAATGACGAGGAGTTGTCGAAGTTTATGGGCACTGTCACCATTGCCAATGGAAGAGTGAAGTTGAACATCCATAACCTTCTCCTTCTACGAATGAAAGGGTGAATGCAACAAAGAAAATTGTTTGGAAAGAAGTTTGTAATATTGTTTAGGGGCTTCTTGATTAGTGTTTTCTTTAGAAGTTCCTTTTTAGTCGGTCTGAATTTTGTTCTCATGCCTAGGCTAAAGCTAGATTAAAACTTTTGGTGTGACGAGTGACATATATATGGAGACTAATACCTGAAGTAGAAAAAGTAGGTGAAGTGATCCAAGAGTTCTTTATTCCTTTGTCGAGGGAAGCAGAAATAATAAAGCACAATTAATCAATGGTTGAATAGTTAATTCAATCTTATCCAAGAGCTGCATATATACTTAGTTTCTAGTAGTATGTGTTGTAGTTAAGGAAAAGAGTATAAAAAACAAAGAAAGGCATCATCCCCTATGGATTCTCTAACATTGATGTTATGGTCTTCACAATTTTGTGTATGTGTGCAGTTCATTTGGACTATCAAGATATATATGGAGTGAAAACATGATGGGGGTGCTAGTTCATTGGCATTGTCATTCTTTGCTACCTACTTTCTTGTTTGATTTCTTTAACATGTTTCTGATTTTTTTGACAGTTGTCGCATTATAATGTATAATGCTTATTGATGCAACGATAGTCCATTGCATTTGCATCATGACGATATGGTATGACATTCATCATATTGTTATTTACAATTTATTTCTATTTAGAATACACGCATGTCTAAATTTTGGAGTCATCATTGGAACTATGGATATAATACTCCTACGAGTATAGAAATTTCCATTGTTTTTGTATATTTGCTAGGATACACGTTTTGTTTCTACATTATCATAGATATAAAGTCTGTGTTCCATTTTTAGATTTTATAGCTATTTCCATCAACATTGCTACTTATATTCCCCTTCTTATGTTTTTGACGACCAGACTGTATCCCGAGACCATGCCGACCTCGTCGTCGACGGGATGGACATCGTGGGAGGGGGGGAGGACCCCCTTCCAAAGTTTGTGTCGTAAATATATCCAAACTCGGAACATCTATAAAGAAGGCATCTGGTTCTGGTTCTGGTTCTGGTTCTAGTTCTAGGGCACTTAAATTGTCGTCTAAAGGTAGCAGCAGCAACGAAGCCGAACTTGACGAGGGCGACTTGCTCACTTTCGGGAATGTAACTCTTAGGTGAATGAAGGAAATGAAATGAATCCTCCTTACATTACATTGGGCTTTGTTGTTGTTTTAACCATTGGCCTTTTGTGCAGGTTTCTTTCTGTTCCGGTTGTAATCTTCGTCCATTCGAACGTGGATCAATCGATTAAAGACTATATTTCATCTATTGGTTTGTAATCACTCCTATACTTCATTTAGTAGTCTGCTAGTGTAACTTTTGAATCGGCATCTTGTTGTTCCATCTACCTATATGTACATTATGTATCCTATACGCTTCTGTTGGAAATTATTGTTTTTTTTACGGATTAAAAGGGCAAAAAATAGTAGATAATAAGGAAGGGTGGAAATTATCAAAATGGACTTCTTTCCTATGATGGTGATGATAATGAAGAAGTTCCATTTTTAGATTTTATAGCTATTTCCATCAACATTGCTACTTATATTCCCCTTCTTATGTTTCACTTGATATTCTCATAAATCTATCTACATACATAAGACCTTCTATCTAACCATTTTCAAATATTGACTGAATTTTAGGACAGAATTATATTTTGCATTTGTTTGATACTATATGTTTGCATTTTATCAGGTTTTTATAAGAACTTCATATTGCAGCTTGTAGGTAAAGATGATTTAGCAAACACTGACAAAATCATCCTAGAGACTGCTAAGCTCCTAAGGGAGGAGTACCTTGCACAAAATACCTTTACTTCGTAAGTCATTGCTTTTCTTCTATGAAGTGTTCTCTCTGCATAATCCAAGTCACTTGTTTTGTATATGCTGCTACAGTGTGCTGCAGTTTTATAATGCATCCCTTTTGATGACTGACAGTTACGACAAATTTTGCACATTCCACAAGTCAGTTTGGATGATGCACAATATTATTCACTTCAATAATTTGGTAAACCAAGTAACTTATACTCTTTTTCCATGTTTTACACTACACTGTCACCATCTAGACTAAAGAACACTTTACTGAAGTAGAAGAACATTTTACTCAAATCACATCTATCTACGTTTCTCTATGAAGGATTCCTGCCAGTTGGTGGCCTTAGTCCTTGAAGCAAGCTGGTAAACCACATGGATTTCTCAACAAATGTATGCGAGAGAACCTCTTACACAAGCCTCGCTTTTATAGAAATACATATTACTGACTACCCTTCGATAATGGATCTTGTAACAGTTTTTCGAAACACATATCATCCATCAAACCCATATATGACTCATTTCTTATGATCATAAGCATAACTTCACAATTCTGTTTCAATTATAAAATTTATTTAGGGATTATACGCCTGTTGCCTCTGATCTTTTTCTTTTTTAGATTAATTGGGTAGGTACATAACTAGGATCAAACCAGAGTAGCTCCCAACCAAAATATATTTATCAAATTTTAACTATTATAAAAACTAATAGTAAACTTTCCAGGAACAAGATGTCCTGCAAACATCCAACAACAAGATACAATAGTCGTTTGCACATTACCTCATCATTGATGCTTTAGAAAATTTCTTCTGATGTGACAGTTGTGTATTTTACGGACTGGAGGCTGGTTTGGTAAATGAGAGCAACTACCATTACATGGTAGTATTCCAGTATGGTTAGATTGTCTTGTTTAATGTTTTTGATCATGAAGTTGATGGATATTTGAAGATTGTAGAAAGGCATGCATCAGGTTTGCTGACATAGACGAGAAAAGATGGTAAGAATTCCAATATTGGTTGTCTATTATTTTTAACCTATTGAAGCTCTACGGATAAGCTACGTACGAAAGTTCATTATATGATATAATGCACCATCCGAATTTCTATACAGCAATCTGTCCATGCGTCCATCTATATATATTCCTTTTATAATTTTTATGCACACAATTTTGAAGGATAAAGACACACATGGATAACTTCAGTTTACTTCTAGCTGTCTTGAATTGACATCTCCACACCTCTTTCATGGATAACATAAAAAAAGATGCAATATAACTAAAAAAAGATGCTATGTAACTCCTGAATTGATGACTTGTTTTTAATGTCGGATCAAAAGGAATTCATTGTACATTGAGTTGAGGGATAGAAGAGGAAGTCAAATTGCAATAATGACTATACTTTAGGGCTTGATCGTCGTGAAGGTGTTGAA
Organism: Iris pallida; assembly: GCA_029216955.1. Classification (NCBI taxonomy): domain Eukaryota; kingdom Viridiplantae; phylum Streptophyta; class Magnoliopsida; order Asparagales; family Iridaceae; genus Iris; species Iris pallida. The sequence goes on along the minus strand of JANAVB010039219.1, from coordinate 10,857,383 downwards.
TTTACTTATGCCTATCTATGGACACATCATTATGCAGTCTGTTCTTTTCAGTTTAAAAGCAAATAGATAAGAGAAAATAATGTAATCCGTGCACATAAGTATGTTAGTTTATTCTTAGATGACCATCTACAGATCTCATGACTTGAGGAAACTAAAACGAGTCAACATAATAAATATCCTATTTGAGACCCTTTAAGAGGTAACATGCTATTGGCTTAGATCAATAACCAAATTTAGGCATTTTTTAATTTACATTGGCAGGAAAACTTCTGTTGGTAAATATCGATATGGATTTGTTTGGAAAAGGAGCTGTGTCATATGGCAGACATATAGAAGTTTGTTGAGACACGGGACTTTTCTAAGTCTAACAAAATAAGTGTCTGTCCAACTAATTCCATTTAATCATCTATGATTTGGGATGACAGTACATGATTTATCATCAACCAACAACAACAACATCACCAATACCAACAACAGGAACGAAGCTGTTATTCCAAATTCTGGGGGCTGATAACATGTGCCTAGACTAGGGTGCCTTTTTGTGTTGTGGGAAAACAAAGGAAGTTTCGTTTATATAAAGCAAGCCAAAATCATCTCCGAGTTTATGAAACTTAAAATTTAACAAGAATTCACGTGGAAATGTGGTGGTGACACTATTTAATATTGAGATTTAATATACAAGGACAAGATCAGAAACCAGGCAAAAACCATATTCTTCTACTTATAACTTGAATAATAGCACGAGTGGATGTGAAAAATGGGGTTCAAGTTAAAAAATGGGCACAAAATGTCATATGGTTAATATGAATGTGAGGTTTTATGTTATCCTGAT
>JANAVB010039219.1:10574051-10854051 GCA_029216955.1 Iris pallida | reverse complement strand
CATCTTCATGAATGAAATCATCTCCTAACTGTCGGCCGTGTAGAAGACGTTTCCAAACATGAGAAGCTGTCAAAGTAATCTCCACTTGTTATGGACTAGAATATTCACAATATTTGGCCTTCATAAACCCTGCCCATAGCGACTTTGTCGATCTCAGTTTCCACCATAATTTAACAGTTATGGAGTCCAAAACATCCCCCAGTCTTCGAACCCCAAGCCCTCCTTCGACAGTTGTACGAGCTACACGCTCCCAACGGAGCCATGACCGCTTGGGCATGCCATCTTTCAAACCCCAAAAGAAACTATCCAACATGCTCTCGACACGATTAAGGATAGATATCGGAGGATTACAAGCCGATAAACAATGAACACGAATAGATGAAAGCACAACCTTGATAAGGACTAACCTGCCGCCATAAGATAGAAGCTTGTTATTCCACCCAGAAATTCTAGACTGGATTTTGCCTATCAATTCATCATACATAGAAGCATTCCTCCGACCAACCATAATAGGACATCCCAAATAAACCAATGAACCATGTTGGACTCAAAATCCAATTATTTGATGCAGTTCGAGAGCTTTGTCTTATGAAATTTAATCAGATAACATCATGGTAGATTTAGCAACATTAACAAGCTGACCCGAATTGGCTTCATACTTACTAATAACCTGCATAAGTAGCTGGACCGAGCGCTTGTCGGCTCCAGAGAATATGAGCACATCATCTGCATATGCTAAATGAGAGACTCGAGGGCATCCTCTCGGAGAATAATAGCCAGAAAATCCATTCACAGAATTCAACTGAATGAGACTCCTACTCAAAGCTTCGGCAGCTATGATAAACAATGCAGGAGAGATCGGATCCCCTTGTCGAATACCACATTAGCCATGAAAAAAACCCGAAGACCTCCCATTAATCAGAGTAGAGAACCAAATATTATCTATCAAATGCAGGATCATGGTCCTCCATTCATTACAAAAACCAAATTGCTTCATAAACTTCAGGAGGAATGCCCAACTCACCCGATCATAAGCCTTGCTCATGTCAAGCTTAATAGCCATGTTACCTCCCCAATGTTTGTGATCAATAACTGCAATCATCTCCTGAGCCATAATAATATTATCAACAATCTCTCTCCCGCGAACAAACCCACTTTGTTCCGGAGAAATGATCCGAGGAAGAATATCTACCAATCTCCTTGCCAATAATTTACATATAATATTGTTGATAAAATTACACAAGCTGATCGATCGATAGTCATGATGAGCTTTGGGAAGTTTGGATTTCGGAATAGGAAGCAAAAATGTGCTAGTGATAGATCTTGGTAGAGTAAATTCGTCCATGAAGAGACACACTGCCTCAAGTATATCATTGCGAATAATTGGCCAACAGGCTAAGAAAAAGGATCCAGTAAATCCGTCAGGTCCCGACGAGCTACTAGGGTCGATGCTCTTGACAGTAGCAAATAATTCCTCCATCGATGGTTTAGCAATCAACAAATCATTATCCTCTTTAGAAATAAGACTAGGAATATGATCAAGATATCCATCTTCAATAGCAATATGAGGGGATGAGAATACCTTACTGTAATAATCATTAGTCTCTTGCTGAATGTCTTGTAGGGAGGAGAGTATCGAGCCAGTTGCCGATAGGATATGGTGGATATGAAGGCGATTTCGTTTAGAGGAGACGCATAAATGATAGATCTTTGTATCGCGATCACCTGCCTCATCCCATTTAACTCTTGCTTTTTGCTTCCAGTAAGCGTCTTCAATACGAAGTCGCTGCTTCAAATGAGCTCGGGCTTGCAACCATTGAGGACGCAGAGAAGGGTTAGCCTCATACTCCACTTCAATTGCAGTCATCGCGTCTTCAGCTTTCTTCACTTCTTGAAAGATGTCTCCAAACGTAGCCCGACTCTAGAAAGAAAGAGCTCTTCTCGTAGCCCCAAGCCGAAGCCCAATGCGTAGTAGAGCATTGACATGATCAATAGACAACCAAGCTGACTCCACCACCGAGAGGAAGGTATCATGATCTTTCCAGAAATGAAGAAAGCGAAAAGGCCTAGGAGACGAAGGCTTCTCACTATCAAGAGATAGCAATATAGGAGCATGGTCCGATTCAGTTCTATTTAAGTGCATGGACGTTGAAAGAGGTGCCCAAGCCAACCATTTCGAGTCAAATAGTACTCTGTCAAGCCGAAACCCCATCTTAGGTGACCCACACTGCCTGTCAACCCAAGTGAAACAATTGCCAGTATACGGAACTTCATGAAGGCCTGCAGCAGATTGAAACTCCTGGAAATCCTTCATCGACACAGAGCATGGTGGAAGACCTCCAAATTTCTTCTCCATACTAGTAATAGCATTAAAGTCGCCACTGATCAGCCAAGGATTGTTCCATCTCTGTCGAACCAGTAAAAGCTGACGCCACAAGAGTCGTCTACCCTCCTTAGTGTTACTCCCATACACAGCCGATAATAAAGATAACTCTGGTAAAAGCGGGGAAGATACAGATACCGTAAGACATTGATCAGAAGAATCAACCACAGTGATATCCGATGACTAACGAGCCATGATCCATATATTGCCTTTACTATTACTCACAAAAGTTTGAAATCCCAGCTTAAGTTGATAAGAAAGAAGCTTGTCCGGCTGAACTTTAGGTTCAATAATAATAACTATAGGAACTTTATTTGCTCGACATAGAGATTTAAGTCTCTTAAAAGCCATGGCATTAGCAATGCCCCGAATGTTCCAACTAAGGATTTTAATCATGAGAGGAGGATGAGGGTTGAGTGTTGGTAACCTTAGAAGAGGATCAGAGGAGTCGAGACACTGGAGGTGGGACAATCTTCTTCTTCTTTTGACCACCTTGGGGAGCTAGGAGGTGAGGGGGGAGTGTCTCTTGCGAGGAGATCGTCGTAGCTGGGTTAATGCCATCCGTGACTGCTGTCGTCGTCTCTTCAACTGGAGCAGTAGGAGGATCTGGAGCGGGCGGAGGATCTGCAAGATCGTCGGTGATCGCCTGCCGTTCCTCGGCCTCTACTTCGTTCGCCCACGATCGGAGCTCTCATTTCTCAAGAGGTTCGGAAGAGGGAGGGTTTGCAGCAGTGAGTGGAGCCGGGCTGTGAGTCGGTGATGGAGATAGATGGGTGGAGTTGACGTGGGAAGTGACTCGGGGAGTAATGGCTGCGGGGGGAATATTTCCTGGATCGGGAGGCGGGTCGTCAGTGATAGGTTCCCCATTAGCTGATGTGGCCAACCGCTCATCCTCTGGCGGTTGAGAATTAATGACATCCTCATTAATAGCAGGATTACAAGTTTCGCCTTGTTCATTACTAATAGGGAAGTCATTGATATCAGCAACTATAGGTTCTTTATTCTTGAGTTGGGGGTGTTTGCTTTAGTTGGGGCGTGTGTTTTGCATGAGTTCCGCATGTGACCTTGGTGTTTGCAAATTGAGCAATACTGAAGGATGTTTTCGTACTCCACTTTTTGATTGATGATCCTGCCATTAGGCAGATTAATACGTACCATATGTGGGAGAGTCTTACTAGCGTCAACCTCAACGAAGACTCGAGCTGTGCTAGGTCTGGTAAATTCTTCAGTGGCCCGATCAAGTTTGAGAGGGGTTTCTATCCCAAGAACAATTGAAAATAGTACATTTTTGGCAAATAGCTGATGAGGAAGACCAGGCAAAGAGACCCATGTAGGAGCCAATGGCGACTCCTGAGAGGCGCTAAAATCTTTCGACCATCGGAACACACGCATAGGCGCTCTTGATAAATACCACGTGTCCCGAGCCCTAAGGCGGAGGAAATCTACCTCAAGGGTAGGCGGGATAATAATATGCTTCGGATCAATGACTCTAACCTTCACCTCTCCAGCAAACTGGAAGCCCATGAAAGCTTTTCGGATCACCTCTATTGATGGCCGAGCATGGGAAAATTTCCCAATCAGAGCAAACTTGAATGGTTGAACTAAGATCTGTTCGTCATCCTCCGAGAAGGAAACGATTGGAACCCCTTTCGAGAACGAATGATGACGAATAGAGATCGATTGGGGCTCCGAGACAACCCCAACCACTTCCGCGAACGTCTTTAACGCCATGAACCGTCAAGACAGTAAAAACGCGGTGGTCAAGTGATCCAGCCGCGAGGGAAGACGCCGGCCCGGCCAGAGGCCAAGCCGGAGTCGGTGGGAATTAGGGTTCTAGGCGCGGCGCTCCTCTCCAAGGAGGAGAAGAGAGCACAATATATATATATATATATATATATATATATATATATATATATATATATATATATATATATATATATATTTCATGCGATTAGGGGGGAATCCTAATTTCTATTCATTGCACAGGTTGATGGAATGCTTGCAGAGTTCATAGATATCAATCGTGGAATGGAGAAAATCGACACCTTTACCAGGGAAAGGAAAAAGCTTTTTCAATTCGTGGGGAAGGCAAACTCTAATTTGGCAGATGTCATCCTTAAGCTTGGGCTTTTCGAGAGGTAGTTGTAATACTAATAACCATTCTCTTTCCTGCTGCTAGTGAATACAAAGTTGTGCATTGGATAAGGATTTTCCCATCTTTTTCTTTGTCGACTCGGAAAAGCAATATACTATGCCTACATTGCTTATAAGGTATTGACAAGTTACTTGTTGATCACTTTGTTAATAAACTCAATGCAATAGGGATCAACAACCTAGAACAGTCTTCACTCTGTTATTGGCTTGTGAATGTGCACTACAGCTGACACATTTTGGTTGATTGCATGAGTATATCATTAAAAATTGATTTGGTTCAGATGCTTATCCATTTTTAATGTGGGAAGACGTGAAGTTCTATCATTATTATAACTTGACCCAAATTGGAATTTCAACTAGAAATCCTACAGTTGTTTGTATCCAACATCCCGACTTTACCATTCAGTCTGTGCGTTAGCCTACATATGTACTTCATAGTCATATCATGTATCATCTCGTGTTTTATTTCTTAGTTGGATTCATTCTTTGGGATTTCAAGTTATTTTAGGATTCTATTCTTTCCTGTCATTATTGTATGTATTATTGACTTGTTGCACTATTAATCTTTTGTCCATCAGAAATGTTCTTTCCTAAATGCTTTTTTTGGTGTAGTGTTTGCCCAGTTCTATATGTATTAACGATTTTCTGATTTTAACTTGTTTTATAATGTTGCATGTAGGTGTTTCTGGTTGCCATTGTTCAAATCCCATCATTCGATTGGAGAATAATTTTGGATCATGTTTCGAAGAACTAATTTTTTATGAGATAAAAATCCAAGTAGGTTTACTACCGAAGTTGGGTCATCCATCAGTTCATCTAGGAGGAAGTTTGATGGTGCTTGATTTAAATTGCCCTATTTTAAATATTAGGAACTAGAGATGAATGCTATCATATTTTGTACTTCATAATAATTTGAAGTATTTTAATTTGTATGGTGAATGTGTGACTTGGGCGAAGATGTACAATGCTTTTTCTCTTGTATGTTTATATTGCCATTATGAAGAAAAGTTTTAACTGGTGTCTTCTTGAAATAATCTATTAAAGTGTTATTTGTTTTAAAAGAGTAACATTGTGGATATCTGGAAGAGATGATTTGCATGTGTTAATAATTTTCTCAAATGTTCTCTCATTGACTATAGTTATTACTTAATTTGTGTCTTTAGCCTAATTGTGGTTCAAACTAAAAATGGAATCCAAAAATGAAATTAAAAAATGAACAAGAACGTTAATAAAGTGTTGCAAAATTAACCATAATAATAATGTAAAAGTGTTGCAATTATATTTAGGAACGAGCTTAAAGCGTTTCAAAATGACATTTAGAAACGTTTCAAATATGTTCCGAAAATAATTTAGAAACACATTATATATGTTCCAAAAATCTAATTTTGGAACGCCTGATAAATGTTCCAAACTAAATTTAGGAACGTTGTATAAGTGTTCCAAATATTGCAACACCACTTTTAGGAACGGTTATGATATGTTCCTAAAAATATTAGGAACATATAAAAACTGTTTCTAAAAGCCTTTTTCGATATAGTAAGGTGGGTCATCTTAGGTATGCTTGCACCAAACCACTAATGGTAGAAAATTCAGGTGGTAGACATTGACAGTTTGGAGGACGTGGCCATGTTTGTGGGGGTCAATGGGGGTGGTCGAAGAGGTAATCGGGTGAACCTACTGGTAGCAGAAGGCGAAAAGGGAGCTGATGGTGCCTATACTGAGAAGGATCAGGCACTACTAGGCATGTTGGAGGTACTTAGGAGGAAGCAGACAGCGTCACGCGATGGAGATAGGAGGAGTGGGAACGAAGAGGCGTCCACCTCATTCTTTTCTAGAGGCAACGCTGCCATATATGTCCATCCAGCCATGTATGTCCATCCATCGGAAGGTATTGACGACTCACTCGCCCTTGCATCTATGTCTTCCTTTAAAACGTCGAACTGGATTGTTGATTCGGGTGCATTTTGACACGTGACAGAGAATGCTTGTGTTTTCTCTTCCTACACTCACCTAGCATCGTCGAACAGCATTCATGTTAGGGTTATATACTAAAAGCATCACTTTTCTAGTAACCTTATTTCCTTAAATTTTGAATGAGAATCATATGGGCAAATGTTTGCATATTGTATTTATTGCAAGTGTTAATACAAATGTCTGATATTCTATATTGTAGATAATATGGTGTGTGGTATCACACAGATGATCATATTATCAGTTCCCTATGGAGTATATAAATAGTTCACAACCTAGATGGACTTGGACAATCTATTGGAAAGGTTATAGTGTAATTTGGTATTAGACTATCTTGACTATAGGTTTACACTGGTACACTTTGTGTGTATTGAACAGGACCACTTGAGGTTGTTCTCTTTGTATTGACTACATAAGTGAACAAACACCTCTGTTATTATGGATGCTTGTGCTCTTAATCCGGATATAATAACGGACATATATATACAGTGTGTATTATTTTTACTCATAAAAGAGTGAGATTCATTATGGATTAACAACCTCTATGAATTGGGTAATAACGTTGTATGTATGATGAGCTGTTGATTATAAATGGAATCCATGTCCCGATACATCATGTTGATGATGTCCCCTTAAGGAGCTCATAAGTATTGTCATGTAAACCCTGCAGGTGGATTATATCCGACATGACAAATAAAGTTGAGCGGTACTACTTAAAGATAAAGATGTTGAATCAATATAGTTGTCAGTAACTTAATTTGATCGACGGACATACGATATCTTAACATGGGGAGGCAAACGAGCATATAATAAAATAAGGCCACAAACATAATTTGGGATTAGGGAGGTAGTGCAACAATAGCTCATTAGTGGAGCGAGCTATTGTTAATGGGCCTGGATTATGTGTTCGGGCTGAACACGGGATGTCCATATCCGTTAGGAGGCCTAACCCTAATTTCTCCTCATGGTCCCTACCGTAGCCTATATATATCCTCTATTCTCTGGCCGCCATATTACCGATCAGAAATCTGAATCTTTCTCTAAATTCGTGATTCACGTAAGGAGAGAAAGAGAAGGCTGCCAAGGAGAAGAAAATGTTAGGAGATCGTTGCCCATACGACGTCCAACTCGAGAAAGGAATACGTGCAGAAGATCTTGGGGTCGTCCGCTCGAGATTGCCAGGAACTACTTATCTCCTTTCCACCGCAGGTATAATTCGTGAACCCTAGTTTTCGCCTATGAAGGGTTAGAACACGTATTAGATCTGTTTAACTTTCTATCGATCAATACGCACACCAAAGGAAGGGTCCTGGGAATCCCCAGTTCCATCAATTGGTATCAGAGCCACTTTGGATTGATTAATACGTCCATGTTGTCCAATAAAACCTGCGCTGTGTAATAGTCGGTAGATGTAGATCTGTTCTAACTCGGTTTTGCAGGCATCTTAGATCCAACTATTATGGTCCAATGCATGTTTTTGATTGTGTTGTTTAAACTATGGACATGTCGTGGATGTTGTTGTTGTTGTGGATGTAATTAAAATTACGAGGGTTGATCGTGCTTATTATTTTAATTTTGCAATCTAGATTATGTGTGAACTCCTTCGGGAGGCATAGGATTGATATAATTTTAATTATTTTTGATCAATCGTGATGGCGGTGGTGGCTGTTTCTGATGTCGGACGAGATGCTAGTTTTAAGCAGTCTAGAAGCAGACAGATGATTTTCGATAAAGGAATCGATAGCCAAAACCTATAATAATAATAAAATCTGTGCAGCGCCAGATTTTGGATTCGGATCGTTGAGGACGGAGCAGCAAAGACGACCATAATAGTTGGATATTAACTCTTATTTTTGTCATTTGCTTTTTCTGATTATGCATGTCTATTATTGTGTGGTTGTTTTTTTGAAAAACCAAGCCTACATTAATAATGGACAACATGGACATAATATCAACTAGTAGAAAAACCTTCATTGTTAAATAACTAAGTGGAAGAGGATATTTATTTAGTTTAAATCCTATGGTCTCCATTACTGGTTTGTAGGTGATGTAATTATACTTGCGTGTTGGCTATAGTGCTTTCCTCTATATCGGATGAGTATAATTATGGATCACCAGTACAAACTTCCTTAGAGATAATTATAGAAAGTTACCTAGTATGTGTTCACTTCTCCATCTGAAGGAACTTATTACAAGGTAATGGACTTAGTATTAAGTAATGGTATACACTTAGATACAAATAATGGTATCCTTCCCATCGGAGTCGCTGCTATTATTTGTATGACCAGAGCAAGACCAGCATATTAATTTTATTTGTCATAAAGTTATGTTGGCATGATAGTATAATTAATAAGAAAAACCTACTTGAACAAAGTTGAATTTGTATACGTCCATACTATCGTGGCATGCTAAATTCATGGTGTTCAAGGTGTTGGTGAATTTTTTATTATTGTTGTGAGGGAATCAATATTTAGTTAATTCAAAAAGTTTTTTTTTTGCCCTACATAAATTTATTTATGTGATTCTCAGGATTTCAAAAATGGGTTCTTTCAGTCCAATTATGGTGATTCTTAAAGAAAACAAACTTACTGGACCTAATTATATTGACTGGAAACGTAATTTGGATATTGTTCTGACTGCTGAGGAGTACAAATATGTACTTGTTGAGGAATGCCCACCTAAGCCTGATGCTAACTCTGATGAAGAGGTCAAAGAGGCATATAAGAAGTGGAAAAAGGCAGATGAGATGGCACGGTATTACATTCTGGCATCTATGTCAAATATACTGCAACATCAGCATCAGGCCAAGGCCACTGCTTATTACATGATGTATAACCTCAAGGAACTCTTCGGACATCAGAGTAGAGCAGCTAGGCAGTTTGCTATGAAATGTTTGATGAATACAAAAATGGCTGAGGGTACACCAGTAAGGGATCATGTTCTCAAGATGATGGGTCATCTGAATGAGATGGAGATCCTTGGACCTGAAATCGATAGGGAATCCAGGTCGATATCATTCTCGGGACTCTGTCTAAAAGTTTTAAAAATTTATGCCTTAATTACAATATGAACAAAAGGTTGCATAGTTTGGCAGAACTTGCAAAAGAGCTACAGGATGTTGAATCTCTCTTTAGGCAGAGTGGTCATGTTTTTGTTTCTGAAAAGGCTTCTACTTCTAAGCCAAAAGGCGGTGAAAAGAAGAATAACATTTAGAAACAGGCAAACTCAGCAAAGAAGGGCATGAGACCTCAAGGCGCGGTGAAAAAGTCGAAAGGTAAATGTTTCAAGTGCAAAGGGTCAGGACATTGGAAGACTGATTGTCCACTTCTCAAACAAGGGAACAAAGAAGGTATATCTCATTTACTAGTAGTTGAAACATATTTAGCCGTGTTATCTACCGGCACCTGGTGTGTAGATACAGGAGCCACTAATCATGTCTGCAATACATTGCAGGGGTTCCAGGAAACCAGACGGCTCAGTGATGGAGAGATATGCATGTTCATGGGTGATGCTACAAAAGTATCGGTCGTTGCATTAGGAGATGTTACTTTATCTTTTGGTAGAAATAAGTCTTTGACATTGAGAGATTATCTTTATGCACCTTCACTTAGAAGAAATTTAGTTTCTGTTTCTATGTTAGTTAAGGATGGATATTCAGTTTATTTTAATGATAATATTGTTATTAGAAAGAATAAACATTTTATCTGTTCTGGTGCATTGGTTGATAATTTGTATGTCATTAATCCTATTTCGCCCATAATACAACTTATGGAAATGAATAATATGTCATTTAACTTAAATAAGAGAAAAGAACCTTCTTGTATGAACCAAACATATCTTTGGCACTTGCGATTGTGACATATTAACCAAAGAAGGATTCAAAGACTGGTTAAAGATGGACCTTTGAGTTCATTGGAAGTGGAGGCACTACCAGTCTGTGAATCCTGCTTGGAAGGTAAAATGACCAAAAGGCCTTTTACGGCAAAGGGGTATAGGGCCAAAGATGTGTCAGAATTGGTTCATTCTGATTTGTGTGGACTCATGACTATCCCAGCTAGAGGTGGATTTGAATATTTTGTCACATTTATTGACGATTATTCAAGGTATGGATACATTTATTTGATGCGCCATAAGTCTGAGTGCTTTGAGAAATTCAAACTTTACAAGGCTGAAACGGAGAAACGTCATGGAAAATGTATCAAGTCATTACGATCAGATTGTGGTAGCGAGTACCTCTTTGGAGAGTTTAGGGATTATTTATCAAAGGCTGGGATTGTATCCCAATTGACTGCACCTGGAATGCCCCAGCAGAATGGTGTAGCCGAAAGAAGGAATAGAACTCTTATAGAGATAGTTAGATCAATGATGAGTTATTCGGATTTGCCAGATTCGTTTTGGGAATATGCCTTAGAGACTGCAGCTTATATTTTAAACTTGGTTTCTTCTAAGTCAGTACCTCTTACTCCCACAGAGCTGTGGATTGAGCGTAAGCCTAGTCTGAAACATGTTCGTATTTGGGGTAGTCCAACACATGTACTGAATGGGAAAGCAGATAAGTTAGAATCTCGTACAGAAGTACGCTTGTTTGTAGGCTATCCAAGAGGAACGAAAGGAGGTTTATTTTATAGTCCTAAGGATCAGAAGGTCATTGTTAGCACCAATGCCCGATTGTTAGAGGAAGACTATGTGATGAACCATAAACCCACAAGTAGAGTTTTTCTAGAAGAACTGAGACGTGAGACACCAAGTAATTCAGTACCAACAGTACAAGAGGATGAACCACAAATAACTGCACAACGTGTCACAAATGTTACACCACAACCGATAGTGCCTCGTCGTAGTGGGAGGGTTGTGATACAACCTGATAGATATATGTTCTTGGGAGAGTCGTCAGACTTCGTCCCTGAGGAACAAGATTATGATCCCTATACCTACAATGGAGCACTTCAAGATAAAGATGCAGAGTCTTGGCAAAAAGCAATAATATCTAAAATAGAATCTATGGATTCTAATCAGGTCTTGGAGCTTGTAGAACCACCCATTGGTGTAAAAGCCATTGGATGCAAGTGGGTCTATAAGAGAAAAAGAAGATCAGACGGTAAGGTTGAAACCTTTAAAGCTCGGCTTGTAGCAAAAGGTTTTGCTCAAAGAGAGGGTATCGATTATGAGGAAACCTTTTCTCTTGTAGCCATGCTTAAGTCTATCCGGATTCTTTAATCTATTGCAGCTCATCTCGATTATGAGATTTGGTAAATGGATGTCAAGACAGCTTTCCATAATGGAAGTCTTGAGGAAGACATCTATATGAAGCAACTAGACGGGTTCATTGAAAAGGGCCAGGAGCATCTTGTTTGGAAGCTCAAGAAGTCCATTTATGGACTTAAGCAAGCTTCCAAATCTTGGAACATATGTTTTGATCAGGTGATAAAATCCTATGGATTTGATAAATGTCAGGATGAATTATGTGTATACAGAAAGTGTGACAGAAACGTAGTGGTGTTCCTAGTACTTTATGTGGATGACATCTTGCTCATTGGAAACAATGTGAAGGTCCTATCTGATGTAAGGGTATGGTTATCCAAACAGTTTGATATGAAGGACTTGGGAGAAGTAGGTCACATCCTTGGGATCAAAGTTCTACGAGATCGCAAGAAAAGGATGTTGGGCTTATCACTAAATGGAGTTCTACGCGCACGGGCGTGTCCACGAGTCGAGCTCGACACAAAATCAACACGAACCTAGCTCGGTTGTGTGGAAATCCAAAAACGACCTAAACACGAGTATTCCTATTCAAACACATCCCTAAAATAGGATCGAAATGCCTACTGTGGCATTTCGTCGAGCACCTGCGTTCGTCTACTGATACGTGTCCGATACGGATACGTACAGGACACGAAAAGGTGTAAACCCTATTCCTACAGTTATAGGACACCTAGGGCTTGGTATTTATGCAAGGAAACCTTAATTTTAATGGTGGAATAGAAATATACCTATGTGTGTTCTTCAACACAAAAACTTCTTCAAAGGGGATCTCCAAAAGCCACCCAAATGCTTCAAATTGTCCCAAACCTATGATGTGACTCCACAAACAGTAGTACAACAGTAATTAGAGTGCTATGGAAGAAATCCTAATGAAAATAGACCTCTATTGATTAATCTATGGAGAAATAAAGTGTAGGCTGACCTTGTCTTTAGGAAAAAAAAATGATAAACTATTGAAAAGAGGCTCAAATTCCTAAAAGGATATTATATAGGCAAGGGGGGTCTTGGCTGGCCACTTTAGCTAGGGTTAGGATTTTTAGGTTGCATCTAAGGGCTAACAATGAATCAAGGCTAATGAGTGGCCTAGAATCTAGGGTTCTTTCCTAGTTAAGTTGTAAACCACCCTTTTAGCTAAACATAACTTAAACATATTTAACCAATACTACTAAACTCAATGTGGGCTAACTAGGCTAGCTATGACTATTCTAGGTTAGGTCCAATCTAGGTTAGGCTAATCTAAACCACATGGAAATTATTTAACTAGTATTTAAATCACACCATTCAATAAATCATTTTAAAATTCCTAATAAAATATATTAATTTCAAATAATTCAAAAATGACAAAAATACCCTCAAGGCTAAAATGGCAAATAAGTATCCCAATAATATGGTTAGGCTCTAGGTCAACCAGTCTCCAAGGTTACACTATCAAAACACCAAAATCATAAGTCATGATTTAAAATAGTTTTAAATGATTAAAAATCACCAAAAATCATATCATGATTTAAATATTATTATTAAAAGACTAAAATTACAAAATTTTAAAATTATCCTTATTTTAGAAAACTGGGTGTTACAAGTCTACCCACCTTAGAAAAATTTTGCCCTCGAAATTAAAATGGTAGTAGTCCTTCTAGGTCAAACACCCGACAATCAAAGTCTCAAACATACCGTCAGATAATCATATGCATCTGTCCAAAATCATGATACTCAGAATCTTCGTCGTGCTAGTGAGCAAGGCTACGATAATCACAGAGTCCTCGACTAAGGCACATACCTCTAAAATCATGGTATTTAAAATTTTTGTATTGCCGCATGCTTGGCAGCGAAAACCTTAAATTCCCACACCCGAGAAATACGTACTAAATCTGACTATATGTCCTCACTATGCCAGCTAAACACGACCATCAAAGATTCCAGATTCCATAACCGAGGTGACCTAGCCCATATGATTTATCTCAGAAGGAAATCAAACATAACACAAGAACAACAGGACAGAATTGATCAACTAACAAGGAACAGAAGGAATAGAATTTTCAAGACAGCTATAAGAGACAATTTTGAAAATAGAATCAAAAGCACGGAACCTGCAACTAGATCTCCAACGGCCTGAGCATCCTCGACTGTCCTGGCGAAAGCTCGCTCCTGCTGGCCTCCCCTGGCCTGCTGCTGATGCTACATGTACCTCTGCTGCTGAGTCGGTAAGGGTAGTCTCCTCTGCTGGCCTACCGGAGTCCTCGCTCCTGCTCCCTGAACTGTCCGTTTAGAAAACTTAGGACACTCTATTAACGGGTGATATGATGCTCCGTAAAGTAGGCACTTGCCTATCCTCATTCGGCATTCACCCCAATCGTGCCCAGGTTCCCTACAGGAAGGGCAACTGGTAATCTGCTGCTGTCTAGGGGTCTGCTGCATCTGTAACGGTGGTTCTCTCGGCTGCTCTGTCAGAGTCCTAGCTCCTGCTGCTACCTGAGTCAATGGTGTCGAGTTCTTTGGACACTCTCTACACTGATGCTCCGTTGAACCGCAAAGTAAATACACGCCCAGCCTCTTCCGGCATTTGCCCCACCCATGGCCTTGCTTCTTACAGAAGTTGCACACAGTATTCTGCTGCTGCCTGGGTGCCTACTGATACAGTACCTGTCTTCGTCCCTGATGCTGAACAGGCCTCTACTGCTGCTGGAAGTGGACCATCGGCTGCTAAATCTGTATGTGAGGCCTCTTAGCCTGACCTTTACTGCTGCTAACTCCATGAATGTCCTGTCCCCTCTTGAACAACTGTTGTCGCTGAGTTTCCACTATCTGCTGGAAGAAGGAGAACAACCGCGCCACGTCCTCTAATCCTGATGGCAACTGCTGCTAAAGAACATTCGGGATGACTGGGGAAAGTCTCGAAGTAGGAAGAGGTGCACTCCCATAGGCTGCAGATATCCCAGCCTGAGCTGGCATAACAGGAGCTGCAGTCTCGGGGCTCTGCTGATCAGGACAAGAAGTGGTAGACCCCTCAGGGGTGTCTTCCCGATCGAGATGAGATCGCGTCTCCATAACCATCCTGAAGATAGATCAAACGAGAGGACAATCACTGAGAATGAAACAATAACATCAAGGGAGGATGGTTTATTTTCAAGGAAAGACAATAATGCAGCAATTTTAGGTAACAAGAATCTGATTTAAGCGTTTTTTCCTAATGTGATTGAGTACCTCCAAAATATCCAAATCCTACTGCAGGCTGTAGTGGTACTCTAGTTCGAATACCACTACACAAACTCGACCTGCATGGGTCACCACTAAAAACGTGTCAGGACCCGCACCCTAGAGTAAGGGCACGAGACGTGGGTACGTCCAGCCTACGCCGCAGTGTCGGCGGTAGAACGTTGTCCTAGGTCACAACATCTAACAATATAAAGCTAAACAGTTTATACACCCCGAATGGGGGTGACATAACAGAATATAAACTCAATCACAACTAAGGAAGAAGAAGCACGATATGATATAGAACTCAAAGAAATACAGATGATCAGAAAAATCTAAGATAGCATCTCAACAAATATCCAGAATACAAGTCTCAGCTGCTGAATATGAAAGAATATATACAACCCAGATCTCAAGACAGAAATAAAGTCTAACTAACTAGTCTCAAGACAACATAAGTAAGATAAGCCTAACTAAGCTAGTCTAGGCAATGGGGGTAATGTCCTCATCTAGAGCTGGGTCCTCCTGAGGGTCCAGCTCACAAGTGTCGTCTAGGGCTGCCCCGTAGAAGGTATCCATACAGGCCTCATCCTCGTCCTCTGTAATATTTTTAACAGGTCCAGTCAGGTCAGGAGCGATCATAATACATCTCAACAGTTCATAGCAGGTTAGAAAATATAATCATGCAGTAAAGTAAGATACAGGTACTGAAGAAATGCAGTATGTAAACAGAGAGAGAGAACTATAATAGAAATATCTACTATACATAGAGAACTAACAGTGGCTAGTGAGTCAGAGTACAATATAGACATATAAATAGCATAGGATGATTCTGATGAGACACTACGGAATGATTCTAATGAGATACTACTTGGATATTATTCACATGTCCACTTCTACTCCCCCGTACACCCAATCAATACACAAGGATCCAGCCAGGTTATGTTATGATTCATGCAACGGCTCCCGAAGGGTGGTACATGATAGTCCCATAAATGGGGATTCTAGGAAGCCCAATAAATGAGAGGATTCATGGAAGACTCTGTGATCATGAGAGTACATGTCACAAGTGATTCAATGAACCAATGAAGCATAGTGATACGCCATGTAAGTGAAATGCACAGAACATGAAGTACCCGATGCTCCCTGAAGGGATAACATCTCAAGAAGGGATCCATATAGTACTAATCCGTGTGGCCAACGTGACATTATCAAGTAAAGTAATTTAAAGCAGAAAAATAATTCTAAGCATGATATGAAATGATCAGAGAATGTACTCGCCTGGTATCTGAATGTCCAAAGTAAATATACTGTCCGAGGAGAGGTGTCTGGCTCCTAATCAGAACAGAACAAGTCACAACAAGTCTAAAATGATAACAAAATGCAATTTAATGCATTTTACATGAATCTAGGTCAAAGTCAACTCTTAGTCAACTCTGGAAGTCAAACTAGGTCAACTATGGTCAAACTAGGTCTAACAAGTCTAAACTAGTCTAACTAGTCTATTCTAGTCTAACTAGTCTATTCTAGGCCTAATCAAGACTAAACAAGCCTAACTAAGCTCTCACTAGTCTAACAGACACACCATAGGCCATTACCATATATATATATATATATATATATATATATATATATATATATATATATATATATATATATATATATATATAACTATTCACATTATGAAATATGCATATCACATAGCTTTATATTACATATATTGAAATACCCATATATATATATATATCTCTATATGCACATATATGTATACCAATAGCAATATACATATCACTTTATAAATTCACATCACACATTTAGTTATATGTATTGCATATATAGAGAGGGGATATATACATTCTAGGCAATGTGTGTGTGTGTGTATATGTCCTATATACAGGAAGGTGAGGGTCAATCCTAGTGTGTGGAATGGTGTGAGTATGTGTGACTAGTTTGTGTGTGACAATGTGTGTGAGTGAATGAGTGATTAGTGTGACAGGTTTCAGGAGAATGGCCTGTGTGTGTGTAGGGACAGTGAGCTAGATAGGTGTGTGAGAGGAATTAGCTAATGTGGGTTCTCAGTTTTCAATTCCAGTGTGTGTGTGTGGGGAAACATGTGTGCAGGAAGGTATAAAACAGGGTGTGTATGTGTGTGCATGATTTAGATAGGTGTGTGAGTGACAGGAATAAAGAGGAACCCTGTGTGTGAGTGCACTGAATTACATCAGTTTACAAGTTTAAATAGGTCTGAGTTCTTAGTATTCAGGGAAACATTTTAGTGAATACAAGTAAGTCCCAGGTTTCAGAATTGAACCCAGGTGAATCAAACTCATGTGACAGGAAAACAGTGTCCTAAGTGTCTTAGACATTGCACAGGTTTATGGATATTAAAACAGTGTCATGTGTCTCAGGAATTTGGTTTCAGTGGACAGGAAAATAAGGGTTAAACTAGGTTCAGGAACCAAAATAGTGCAGTAGGGAACATTCTCAGAAATTAGAATAGAGGAAACAGTGTGTGTATATATGTGAGGGAGTGACATTGGTTTCAGGAATATGTAGGCATGTGAGGAACTAGGAGTTAAATCTCAGATTTTAGTTTTAAGTATCCAGGAATACTAATTGACAGTTCAATAACAAATTCACCTCAACATAAATTCGAATTCAGTCACCAAAACAATACCAATACAATGTGTGAGAATTAACATTCAATATTTTGGTTTAACGACAGGAATGGAAATCAATCTCAGGAAACCAATGATGACCAAGTCAGTCCACACAGTGTATCAGTCCATGTTCTCAGGAATTTAGAATTTTTCTATGGTTTAGTAATGACCAAGGTCCTGTGTGCATGCATCTCATGAAATTGAAAGCCAAAAGCAATTTAAAAGCCAAACTCGAGCCTAGCATACCCTAACATGATATCAAATTTCCCATAAATCACATGACAGGAATTGTGTGGTGTGTGAGGTTAAATAGAAACAGGTTCAGGTTAGTGTTAATTCAGTGTAGAGTGTTTTAGGAAATCAGTGACAGTGTAGATGTGCTATACATAATATGTGGATATATGTGATAATTCCAGCGGGAAATCAATGTGAAAATGTTCAAGTGAGGAGAACATGTTGCTCTCAGTATGTTAACAATGAAAGTTCAAATGAGACATAGCAGTTAACAACTCAAAGACCATTCCAATAACCTATTCCTCCACACAAACACAAACTAACATAAACATCATTCATTTAACATGTAGGTAATCTAATTAACCATTAACATCATTAAAAATTAGTTAATAACAATTTTAAAAAACTCAGATATAAACCAGTGAAGTGGTGTATCAGTCCATGGTTAATAGTGTGACAGTTCTATCAATTCTCAGGAAAAACAGGTTGTACAGTGAATGCTAACTCCTCATTGATATGCCCATTCGAAAAAGGAATGTGAAAACCAAATCTTCATGCCAGCCCATCCTGACATGTTATCAATATATAATCAGTAAATAACCCATATGATATTACATCTAATTGCAAATAAAATTGAATAAACAGTGGGTTAATAGGGATTAAACTTTAATATTCAGTTTTTGGAAAATCTGGGATAAATACCAACCCAAGTAATTCGAACACCCTTCATCAATCTGAACACAAAATGAATCCTTAAGACCTTAATCATGTTATCTAAATGTTCATACATTAACCCATAACTAAATTACATGATATATACCATTTAAATGCAAATTTAAAATGAAGAACAGTGCATAGATACTCACTTATACTTACAGTATCAGTCGGATAGGAATTTTCCTATCAAAACATTAAAATAGCGGTAAGAGTCTAGATAATTGGTTGATGATTAATAACTGATGTGTGTACGTGACATTCATAAACTATTGTGTCCAAAAATAGGACATGAAAGTGTCCAAAACACACACGAACCCAATCACACTAAACTGGTTCAGTGCACAGCGTGTCTGTGTCCAGTACAGGTCGAATCCCTCACTCGACACGGACTCAAATGACACGTGTCTTGGGGGTGTCGTGTCAGACATTGCCCCAAGGCCTGTGTCAAAGGGCACGCGTCCTCGTGTCCAAAATAGGTCGTACGACCCTGCGTGTAGCAGGACAGCGCTGTCCACGCGCGCACGGGCGTGTCCACGAGTCGAGCTCGACACAAAATCAACACGAACCCAGCTCAGTCGTAGGAAATCCATAAGCGACTTAAAAACGAGTATTCCTATTCAAACACAACCCTAAAATAGGATCGTAATGCCCACTGTGTCATTTCATTGAACACCTGCGTTCGTCTACTGATACGTGTCCGATACGGACACGTACAGGACACAAAAAGGTGCAAACACTATTCCTACAGTTAGAGGACACCTAGGGCTTGGTTTTTATGCAAGGAAACCCTAATTTTAATGGTAGAATAGAAATATACCTATGCGTGTTCTTCAACAAAAAAACTTCTTCAAAGGGGATCTCCAAAAGCCACCTAAATCCTTCAAATTGTCCCAAACCTGTGATGTGACTCCACAAACAGTAGTAGAACAGTAATTAGAGTGCTATGGAAGAAATCCCAATGAAAATAGACCTCTATTGATTAATCTATGGAGAAATGAAGTGTAGGCTCACCTTGTCTTTAGTAAAAAAATGATGAACTATTGAAAAGAGGCTCAAATTCCTAAAAGGATATTATATAGGCAAGGGGGGGTCTTGGCTGGCCACTTTAGCTAGGGTTAGGGTTTTTAGGTTGCATCTAAGGGCTAGCAATGAATCAAGGCTAATGAGTGGCCTAGAATCTAGGGCACTTTCCTAGTTAAGTTGCAAACCACCTTTTAGCTAAACATGACTTAAACCTATTTAACCAATACTACTAAACTCAATGTGGCTAACTAGGCTAGCTATGACCAATCTAGGTTAGGTCCAATCTAGGTTAGGCTAATTTAAACCACATGGAAATTATTTAACTAGTATTTAAATCACACCATTCAATAAATCATTTTAAAATTCCTAATAAAATATATTAATTTCAAATAATTCAAAAATGACAAAAATTCCCTCAAGGCTAAAATGACAAATAAGTATCCCAATAACATGGTTAGGCTCTAGGTCAACTACACTATCAAAACACCAAAATCATAAGTCATGATTTGAAACAGTTTTAAATGATTAAAAATTCCCAAAAATTATATCATGATTTAAATATCATTATTAAAAGACTAAAATTACAAAATTTGAAAAATACCCTCATTTTAGAAAACTGGGTGTTAGATGTCACTTTTCTAAAATTACCTTCTACGGGGCAGCCCTAGACGACACTTGTGAACTGGACTCTCAGGAGGACCCAGCTCTAGCTGAGGACATTACCCCTATTGCCTAGACTAGCTTAGTTAGGCCTTATCTTATTTATGTTGTCTTGAGACTAGTTTAGCTAGACTTTATTCTGTCTTTGAGATCTGAGTTGTACATATTATTTCATATTCAGTAGCTGAGACCATATATTTCTGGATATTGCTGAGATGTTATCTTAGACTTTCTGATCATCTGTATTTCTTTGTGTTCTATATCATATCGTGCTTCTTCTTTCTTAGTTGTGATTGAGTTTACATTCTGCTATGTCACCCCCATTCGGGGAGTATAAACTGTTTAGAATTATATTGTTAGATGTTGTGACCTAGGACAGCGTTCTACCGTCGACACTGCGACATAGGCTGGTCGTACCCACGTCTCGTGCCCTTACTCTAGGGTGCGGGTCGTGACACTTATCCCAAGCTTTCTATATCGATACTGTACTAACTCGTTTTAGTATGCAAAATTCTAAAAAAGGTTTCTTACCTTTTAGACATGGAATTGCTCTATCAAGGAAGCAGTGTCCGAGGACACCTAAAGAGATAGAGAACATGAAGGCAGTTCCTTATGCTTCAGTAGTAGGAAGCTTAATGTATGCAATGTTATGTACGAGACCAAACATCTGCTTTGCCGTAGGCATGGTCAGCAGATATCAGTCTAACCCAGGACAAGAGCACTGGACTGCCATAAAGCATATTTTGAAGTACCTGAAATGGACTAAAGAGTATATGCTAGTTTAACAGGCAGATAGTTTAGTTTCTTTGGGGTATACAGACTCAAATTTTCAGTCAGATAGGGATTTGAGGAAATCTACCTCAGGTTATGTGTTTACTTTGGGAGGTGGAGCCATTGTGTGGAGGAGTATCAAGAAAAAATGTATTGCTGATTCCACCATAGAAGCCGAGTATGTGGTAGCCTCTGAGACAGCCAAAGAAGCGATTTGGCTCAAAAACTTTCTGTTGGACTTGGATGTGGTACCTAGTTTGCCTAAGTCTATTACACTTTATTGTGATAATAGTGGTGCAGTTGCAAATTTGAAGGAACCACGAGCCCATAAGACTGGCAAACACATTGAGCGCAAGTACCACCTGATACGAGATTTCGTAAAGAAAGGAAAAGTTGTTGTGATCAAGATAGCATCAGCCGACAACCTAGCTGATCCCTTTACAAAGAGCTTACCAGCTAAGGCTTTTGATAGTCATGTTGAGGGAATGGGAGTCAGATGTGTAGTAGCATGGCTTTAAGTATAAGTGGAAGATTTGTAACAGTATATAGAAAAGCAATACTTTGAGTACAAGTGGGAGATTGTTAGGGTTATATACTAAAAGCATCACTTTTTTAGTAACCTTATTTCCTCAAATTTTGAATGAGAATCATATGGGCAAATATTTGCATATTGTATTTCTTGTAAGTGTTAATACAAATATCTGATATCCTATATTATAGATAATATGGTGTGTGGTGTCATACAGAAGATCATATTATCAGTTCTCTATGGAGTATATAAATAGTTCACAACCTAGATGGACTTGGACAATCTATTGGAAAGGTTGTAGTGTAATCTGGTATTAGACTATCTTGACTATAGGTTTACATTAGTACACTTTGTGTGTATTGAACAGGACCACTTGAGGTTGTTCTCTTTGTACTGACTACATAAGAGAACAAACACCTCTGTTATTATGGATGCTTGTTCTCTTAACCCGGATATAATAACGGACATGTATATACAGTGTGCATTATTTTGACTCATAAAAGAGCGAGATTCATTATGGATCAACAACCTCTATGAATTGGATAATAACATTGTATGTATGATGAGCTGTTGATTATAAACGGAATCCATGTCCCGATACATCGGGTTGATGATGTCCCCTTAAGGAGCTCATAAGTATTGTCATGTAAACCCTACAGGTGGATTATATCCGACATGAAAAATAAAGTTGAGCGGTACTACTTAAGGATAAAAGATGTCGAATCAATATAGTTGTCAGTAACTTAATTTGATCGACGGACAAACGATATCTTAACATGCGAAGCCAAACAAGCATATAATAAAAGGAGCCCACAAACATAATTTGGGATTAGGGAGGTAGTGCAACAATAGCTCATTAGTGGACCGAGCTATTGTTAATGGGCCCGGATTGTGTGTTCAGGCTGAATACGGGATATCCAGATCCGTTAGGAGGCCTAACCCTAATTTCTCCTCATGGTCCCTGCCGTAGCCTATATATATCCTCTATTCTCTGGCCGCCATATTACCGATCGGAAATCTGAAACTTTTTCTAAATTCATGATTCACGTAAGGAGAGAAAGGGAGGGCTGCCAAGGAGAAGAAAAGGTTGGGAGATCGTCGCCCATACGACGTCCAACTCGAGGAAGGAATACGTGCAGAAGATCTTGGGGTCGTCCGCTCGAGATTGACAGGAATTACTTCTCCTTTCCACCGCAGGTATAATTCATGAACCCTAGTTTCCGCCTATGAAGGGTTAGAACACGTATTAGATCTGTTTAACTTTCTATCGATCAATACGCACACCAAAGGAAGGGTCCTGGGAATCCCCAGTTCCATCAATTCAAACAGTCGATGGTACTTTCCAGCTAGTGGTCGGTAAGGGTACTGTCGATTGTACAGGTTCTGTAAAATTATCCAATATTTTGCATGCACCTTCTTTCCAGTCAGTCTTTAGTCCATTAGTTCTACACTCCTCCAACTAAAATGCATTGTATCTTTTGATATTCCTAAGGTGATCTTCCAAGAGAAGGAGACGGGACGAAGACTTGGGACTGGCACTTGGCATGATGGACTGTAGTACCAGGATCGGGAAGGGCTGGATTCAGCATTGGTATCTGTAGAAAAGATGGCAGGAATGGGACGACCGAAGATGAGTGTCGAGGATACACTGATACTCCACCACAAGTTGGGGCACTTCTCTTTTCGTATTTTGAGTAAGTTGTATCCATCTATTTATGAAAAGCAAATAATAAGAAAATAGTATGTGATGCATGTGACTTAAGCAAACTTACTAGGAGCTCATATGTTAGTGCGGCCCATAAGAGCTTTTATGATTTTGATATTATACACTCTGGTATTTGGGGGCCGTGTGCCATAACTAATATGAATGGTTACAAGTATTTTATTTCTTTCATTGATTGTTCCTCTCGTGTCACGTGGCTGTATTTAATGAGGAATAATAGTGATGTTTTTGCCTATTTTTGTTACTTTCATAAATATGTCCAGACTCAGTACAATGCAGTAGTGAAGGTACTGAGGTATGACATTGGGACAGAGTATACCAACAAAGCACTTGAGGAATACCTGTCAGCCAATGGGATACAGCATCAGACCACTGTGGATACACACCAGCACAGAATTGAGTGGCAAAAAGGAAGAACATACACCTTCTAGAAGTGGCAATGAGCATGATAATCGCCATGAATGTCCCATAAAGTTTGTAGGGCATACAGTATTGACAACAGCTCAACTGATCAACCGGATGCCTTAGAAGGTAATGGGATGGAAGTCTTCATATGAGATATTACAAGGAAATAATAGTGAGATACTCCCGCTGAAGGTGTTTAGCTGCATATGTTTTGTGAAGGACAACAGACCATCTGTTGGAAAACTTGACCCGAGAGCAGTCAAGTGTATCTTCGTGGGCTATTCGGCAACTCAGAAGGGGTATGTGTGCTAGAGCCCAAAAAAAGTTGTTTGTGAGCATGGATGTTCACTTCAGGGAGCATGAGCCATACTACCGTCAGAAAGGAACCTCATCCATGGACAACTTAATTGATAATGAGAGTATGAGGCGAAAGAGGGAGATTGGTGAGAGTGTGGTAACCGATTTAGAAGTATGGCATGAAGGAATAATTGAGGAGGAGAAGGAGAATAAAGAGGAACATGGGGAGGAGATGAGAGGTCTTAGGCTCATGACTCAGGGGGAGTTACTTACCTACAACAGAAAAAGGATACAAACTGTAGGACCAGTACCTATAGTGCCAGTGCTAAGTCCCTTTCCTGTGTTTATCTCGATTCCTGGGACACCTACACCACCACTAGATTACCCTTCAGGTGATATCATTCTCCCTACCCCTTCCACACCATTATCAGTACGGATACCACTCACAGCAATGCAAGAAATCCTTCAGATAGTTATGGTTGGGACCTTGCTTAGTTTGTTTCTTATGATAACATATCTTCCTCTCATGGAGCATTCATTACAAATTTGGATAGTATTATTATACCTAACAATTGAAAGGTTGCCAAGAATGATCCAAAGTAGAAAGCGGCGATGCATGAGAAATTAAGGGCTCTTGAGAAGAACTATACTTGGGAACTGGTAAAACTGCCAGAGGGGAATAGGGCAGTCGGATGCAAGTGGATCTTTACTATGAAGCAGAACCTAGATGGACATGTTGAGCGCTACAAGGCTCGACTGGTAGCAAAAGGATACAGTCAGACGTACGATATTGACTAGGATGAGACCTTTGTATAAGTGAAAAAGATGAGCACCGTTAGGACCCTGATTTCTTTGGCAGCGAATAGTGGATGGAAGCTACACCAACTGGATGTGAAGAATGTGTTATTTCATGGGGATATAGTGGAGGAGCTGTATATGGAGATACCACTAGGATTCTGTACCGATAAGACAGTGGCAAGGCCTACAGGTTAAAGAAGTCCCTCTATGGACTTGTAGAAGCATGGAAAATATTGCTTTTAGTCCCACATCGGAAAGGAGAAAAAGAAAGGGCTCACTCCATTCTATAAATAGAGCCCCCTTGCCTCCTTTGAAAAGGGCACCAACTTTTCTTCCCTCCTTCCAACTTGGACTCTTCCTACTACGCACCTTCGGGTGCTAAGTCGAAGAAGTCTAGGGCAGCGCGGGCTCGTCGAGCTCAGTCAGCTGTCCCAACCTCTGACCATCAGAGTGCCCCGCTAACTGTTAAAGCGGGCCTCTGATGGAAAGTTGTAAACATGATACCTACGCACTCGTGTGTTCGGGATACCCGGGCCCACAAAACGAGTACAAAGGTTGATCGAGATGTCCATGACTTGCGAGATGGGATCCTTCACAAACGCAAGGAAAGAAGGGGATTCTCTATGCCGCTCGAATTCAACATGGAGCTTCATGCGGCTCAAAATCCAGAAAGCTTCATGCGGCCCAAAAGCAGCAGGGGGCCTTAGGCGGCCCAAAATCAACATGGAAGCCCATGTGGCTCAGCCAGAAGGAGCCTCATGCGGCTTAGAAACTCATATGGACCGAAAGTCTTCTGGAGCCTCATGCGGCTCGGATAAGCTCTATGCGGTTACGACTCCGGTCATGACGAGTCTTCATACGGCTCGAGTATGAAGACTCTCATGCGGCTCGAGTATGGAGACGCTCATGCGGCTCGGTCGTATCGACTCTTCATGCGGCTCGGTCATGACGACGCTCATGCGGCTCGAGTATGAAGACTCTCATGCGGCTCGGTCATGGCGACACTCATGCGGTTCGGGTATGGAGACTCTCATGCGGTTCAGGCACGACGACTCTCATACAGTTTGAGTGTGATAACTTTCATGCGGCTCATGAGTACAACAGTTGGGACACGTGGCTGGACACGTGTCAAAAGCCGATCATATCTCAATAATTCAGATCTACTGCAATCAAAGTAATCTCTAGATTGGGTCGAATCCTAATAATTATAACAAACAGTGGGGACACGTGGCAGAGAATGATTCAGATTTATTCATTCAGATTTGCAAACGTCAACAAATCATCATGATACAGATTTGTTGCAATCAGCATTAATTACTCATTGGATTCGGCGCAATCTACATTAATGAGCCAGATTCAACACATTCAGGATTAATGGCCTAGATTGATTAATCAAGAAGCCGCCGACTTTCGAGAATGGGTAATCATTACAAACCCTAGTGATGCCCCCCACTCTTATAAATAGCAAGGTGCTATTCCCTTGCGAGGGGGGATTCTAATATATTTTTTGCAAAAAGAGGAGATTCCCTGATTCTTGCAAAAAGGAGACACAGAGATCCAGAGAGCCAAAGAGAGAATATACAGAGATCGAAAGGAGAGCATTTCTTCATCAACGCCTAGCAGTTCTTCTACAGAGCCAAGGCTGCACCCGATCGTCCAAGGAGTAAGGCAGAGCGGCCGTCGCTTTCCCGAGCCTCTATCGTCACCCCCCAAAATCTAAAATAAACAATTGTACTTAGATTGTTGTACCTAGGCTTTTGTCTCTAGGCTTTCTTTGTACAAGCGAGTTTGTATTATGAAGTAAAAGTCCGGTCCTCCGATAATTATTATGTTCTTTTATATTTTATGACAAATACGATGGAGACTCTGCTGGGGACAAACTTCTCCATGGCTGAGGAGTTGGTGATGCAATCGGATGCAGCCAAACTTGGCTCCACGCAACAGAAGATGGTCGTCCGCTTCGACCAACAGGCGTTTGAAGAAATGCTCTCCGACGGAAGCGCTGGCCCGGTCCAGAAGCAAACCCGCACAGATTAGGCTCGTAGGGAGTGGAGGCCAAAATCATTTGCTCCTCCCCAAGCCTTGGACGGAGTACTCTCTGCTACCCAAGACGGCGAAGATGATTCTCATGCGGCCCCACTTCAAGCCATAGAGGACTCTGCTGTCCCCAAGTTCGACAGAGGAAAGCACTACGATGCTGGACTTACAAGGACAAATAGTGATTCTATGTGCTCCAGGAAGAAGCCGAACACTCATGCGGCCAAGACTGCCAGCCGCATGCTTGATGCTCATGCGGCTGAAACTGCCAGCCGTATGAAGAATGTCTATGCGGCCAGATCTTCCAGCCGCATGGAGAAAACACATGCGGCCGAGACTTCCAGCCTCATGAAGAAATCCTATGCGGCTACAACTGCCAGCCGCATGAAGACTGCTGACTCCAGCCGCATACTGCCTGCTCCTCGCAGCTCAGGCTCAGTCTTCGATCGCCTCTCCTATGGTCCCGATCTCTCATATGCTCAAGAGAATACATCTGACTCTCTGCAGCATCACTCTGACTCTTCCTATTATACGCCTTCGGGCGCTCAAGTGAGAAGTCAAGGGCAGCGCGAGCTCGGCGGACTCAGTCGACTGTCCCAACCTCTGACCATCCGAGCGCTCCACATACTATTATACGGGCCTCTGGTGTGAAGTTGTACAGAACCATTCGAGTCCAGCTCCCGGCGGCAAACGGACGAAGTGGTTCCCAAAAGTCTCCTAAAACCCAGGGAGCAAACATGGTCGCTCCAGACCCGTCTGACTTGCGTGAGGTTATCCTCCACAAACGCAAGGAAAGAGAAGAGTCCCCGACATGCAAAGAGTCCCCCCACGGACATTATTGCACCCAAATCATTGTCAACTGCTGTTGCAACAATGCGACAACAAGAGAAGACCGACAATCTATTTTCCAAAGGCTGCAACGACCCAGCTTAGAGGACGAAGCGCCTCCCATCGCCTCTTGCAACTCCACTCAGAAAATTCCCGCTGATGGCAGAGGAAAGAAGATGAATGTTTCCAGCCCGAAAGTTTCAACCACTGCGGCTAAGAAACTGTCGTCTAAATGACTGTCCACCACCGAAGTATTTCAAGGTACCCGTTCGAAGACGAAATCTGCTACAGCCGGAAGTTCGTCATCCACACCGCTGGAGGTTACTGAAACAGGGGTACCACTTCTCAGAACATCCACGATAATCCGATGTTCCAAGGAGACGAGCCCGAGGAAACAACTCTCCCGTCAGACACTGCAAATACCAACGTCTCCGAGGATGTTCACGACTCTCAAGATGAAGCAAGCTTTGAAGTTTGGGGTATAATTCCTTCTGAGTCCGAGCCAGAGGAGAATATTCCCATATATCCCGATGACTTTTCGGTACATGGGTATGACTCAGAAGATACTTCCTCCACTGTTCTTTCCGTCTCCCCTCATGTGAGAATGGTATTCATGACGGACAGCAACCAAGATGGTTTCAGTGATCGCCAATGCATCGACACTCTGGAGGCCATACTGCACGCCTTGGTCAAGTCTATAGACGAGATCAAAGCGGCCCTTCCAACTCTGTAAGGAGGGACGCCTGGCCAAACAAGCGCGGGTCCCGCCGTCAATGCGGACTCGAACTCAGCGGCACCGAATTCGGGCAACAATCCTCCTGAAATGATGGCCCCCACCACTGTGGATGAAGCCCGAGAAGTGAGAAGAGAGGTCCAGAAGCTCCGGGCTATGTTTCACGCTCGAGAAAACTCTCAAGACCTCAGAATACGGCAACCGTACCCTGCTGTATGGAGGGATGTCCCCTTTCCGCCAAGTTATAAGTCGTTCAACATCAACCCTTACGATGGCAAGACCTCCGCAAGTCGGTACATCACTTACTTCGAGGTCACTACTGACCATCTGCCCCATGACGATGCCATCCTCACACGATTATTTATTGGGGCATTGGAAGGAGTCGCCTTCGACTGGTATCACAACCTGCCAGATAACTGCATCCACTCCTTTGCCAGCTTCAAGCGCATGTTCTTGGAGAGATTCTACGAAGTTGGGCAGGACATCACAATGTCCACCCTTATGGATGTCGTCCAAGGGGAGAAAGAGCTGACAAGGAACTATATCGAACGGTTTCGCCAAACCGTAATGAAGTTGCCGTCTGGTAACCCGGATTCCTCCCTAATTGAAATTTGCCAAAAGAGATTGCTCCCAACAATCAGTCTCTGGATGGGCGAAAGTCAATTTAAGGACTAGAAGACATTCATCATCAGTGCCACTAGTGTCGAAGAACTGTTGAAGAAAGCTCGCCAACTGGGATTGCACATCTCTGACAGAGAGAACAAGGGCAAGCGTCCTAATGCCAACAACGACAATGGGGGTAGCCCCTCCAACAATCAGGACAACAGGGGTAAGCAGGCTATGGTGGCCGACACAGCCCAGAAACCTGAGTCAAAACCGACAGACAAGTAATGGCCACAAATGACCTACTCTTTCGAAGACGGCCATGTCAAGCCCATCTTGGACATGCTCATACAAGGAGATAGAATTCAGCTCCCTCCACCAAGACGGGAACCTCAGCCGGCAGAAATAGAAAGCCCAAACTACTGTCACTACCATCGCTACGTCCACCATGCTACACACGACTGCTACCAACTGAAGCGATACATCCAACATCTCATCGATTCGAACGCTCTGGCCATCGATTTCGAGGAGGTAACCGCGACGGCCAACATGGTGTCCGTACAATTCGGCAGCTTCCCTCCAACAGAGACTCAAGATGGTATGATACCCATCCCTCTGGCGACAATGGAGATTGCTAATCTTCCACCCCCTCGGGAGCAGGATGCTGGTCTAGTGCCCCTCACCATATCGCGGGAGGAGATCATGTGGGTCCATCCGGACCTGGTACTTGAAGTGACTCAGTCCACACCACCTTCCATTCGCAAAAAGAAGGGTAGAAAAGTCAGATCATGTCGCACAATCTTGGCAGATGTTGAAGAAGCCACAGCTGTCGTCACTCGGTCTGGTGCTCAATCCCAACCTACGCCAGATAACTCGACTGAAGAACATCAGCCGGCTACTGCTGACGCTCCAGGACCTTCTCAGCCTCCGACAACCGACAAGCCTAGGCCGAAGGAGACTCGCTTTGACAAATCCCTCCGAAAAGAGATACCCCAGGGGTTGGAGAGGCCCTACAACTTTGACATCTTAGCGCAGTTGGCCAATACACCGGCCAAATTGTCATTATACGAGCTCCTGAGGCTCTCAAAGGATGTTCACACAGCTTTGAGTGATGCACTCTAAAATACCGATGCGTATCTGGCTCAGGTCAACCTCATAGGAGAGAGCCCGCCTGCAAACCTCCAAGACAGTGCTTGCATAGGAGCGATGCCCAATATTCTCTTCACTCCACAGGATATGCTCATCAAAACCAATCTGCACGATCGTTCGTTATACTACACCGGATACATCGGGGACGTAAAGGTGGACCGAATGCACATTCATCATGGGTCTTTCATAAGCATCATTCCGAAGGGTCTGCTACATCATCTCTGCATTCTGATGCATCGTCTGACGCTAACAAGCACCGCCATCAGCGGTTTCAATTCGGACAGGAGCTACCCAATCGGAAAGATTCGCTTGAAATGCCAAATTAGCGATCT
This sequence comes from Iris pallida, assembly GCA_029216955.1. NCBI lineage: Eukaryota > Viridiplantae > Streptophyta > Magnoliopsida > Asparagales > Iridaceae > Iris > Iris pallida. Next base: position 10,823,590 of record JANAVB010039219.1, on the reverse strand, counting down.
CCAGTCAGAAGTAACTTGTTACGTCATAGATGCGGATACTTCTTACAACATCCAGATTGGGTCGCCAATATAGTACCGGTCCTCAAGAAGAATGGAAAGATTCGAATCTGCATCGACTTCCATAATTTGAACGAGGCATGCCCCAAGGTTGAATTCTCCCTCCCTAATACAGACATCATGATTGACAACACATGCGGCTTCGAACGCATGTCATTCATGGATGGTTTTTCGGGGTACAACCAAATCAAGATGTCTTCTGACGACGAAAAGCACACCTTATTCCAAACACCGATTGGCACGTACTGCTACACAGTCATGCCTTTTGGTTTAAAGAATGCTGGCGCCACATATCAAAGAGCCATGAGTATCATCTTCAGAGACCACTTATGTAAGACTGTGGAGTGCTATATTAATGACATTGTCGTCAAGAGTCGCTATAAGGGAGACCACCTGCATGATCTGAGGACAGTATTAGACCTGATGCGAGCACACAACCTGAAGATGAATCCCACAAAATCCTTCTTGGGCGTATTCAGAGAAAAATTCCTGGGTTTTATTATTACTGCACAGGGAATTTATGTAGACCCAGAGAAGACGAAGGCAATTATGGAGATGGGTCCCCCGAGAAATCTTTGCGAACTCAGAGGCCTTCAAGGGAGGCTGGCTTACATCAGGAGGTTCATCTCTAACCTCTCCGGGCGATGTCGGCCATTCATCCACCTCATGAAGAAAGGCATCTCGTTCATATGGGATAAAGAATGTCAACGTGCCTTCGACAGCATCAAAGAATATTTGTCGAACCATCCAGTCCTGGTGGCCCCGGTTGCTGGAAAACTATTCCTGCTCTACGTACGAGCAATAGAACATTCCCTCGGTGCTCTACTGGCACAAAACAACGATGCAGGTCATGAACAAGCCATATATTACCTCAGCCGAATGATGATTAGGCCAGAGCACCGATACACCGCTGTGGAAAAGGAATGCCTTGCCCTGGTGTTCGCCATTCAAAAGACGCGACACTATATCGCAGGACAAACCATACATGTGATCTCACGAGTCAACCCTATCAGGGTCCTCATGACTAAACCAGGGGCACTCAGCTTCCGCCTCGGCACATGGGCAATATTGATGTCCCCTTATCATATGGTCTTTATCCCGCAAAAGGCTGTTAAAGGTCAAGCTCTGGCAGACTTTTTAGCAGCCCACCCAGGCTCGGAGTCGTCTAGAGTATATGAAGGAATCCCAGATGAGGTCGCCGACTCACATGTGACCTCCCACGATGATATATGGCAAATGTTCTTCGATGGTGCTTCGAGAACTGGACCCAAGGGCAACATAGTCGTTGGAGCCGGGGTGGTGTTGATTTCTCCTTCCGGACTGGTGATCAATCGTGCTTACTCCCTCACGGAACCTTGCTCTAATAATGTGGCCGAGTACAACGCTTTGGTCATCGGCCTCCAACTTACAAGAGAGTTGGGGGTAGAATATCTTGAAGCATACGGCGATTCGCAGTTAACCGTCAATCAGATCCGGCACTCGTACGAAGTCCGCCACGAAGACATGATCCCCTATCACCAAATAGCGATCAACATTATCTCATCATTTGAGGGATTCTTCATCGAGCATGTTCCCAGACTACAGAACATCGAAGCTGATGCCCTAGCAGGCCTTGCCGCTTCCCTAGCAGTTCCAAACCATACTCATCATTCGGTTGACGTGATAGGCCATAAACTGGTCTGTCCCAAGAACAACGTTCAAGTCGTGGCGAGTTATTCCGCCCAAACGATCGACGAAGCACAGGACCGGGGACAACCATTCATAGACTTTGTAGTCTACGACATCCTGCCCGAGAACCCAAAGGAAGCTACCTCCATCAGAAGGCGTTCTCTTAGATTCTTTTACGATACAGAGACGAAAATGCTGTATCGGCGATCTTACGACGGGTTATTGCTTCGGTGTCTGTCAAACGCAGAAGCCAAAGAAGCAGTACGCGAAGCTCATGACGTTGTCTACGGGGCCCATCAGCCTGGCCCCAAATTATAAGACCGTCTTCGTCGAATGGGTTACTACTGGTCCACGATGGTAGCAGATACGATAGACTATGTAAAAAAATGCAAAGCCTGCCAAGTCCACATAGACTTCATCCACCAACCATCCGAGTTTCTACATCCGACAGTGGCGTCCTGGCCATTCGAAGCATGGGAAATGGACATCATCGGTCCGATTACTCCACCTTCCTCCCGAGGACATCGCTTCATACTCGCGATCATGGATTACTTCTCCAAATGGGCGAAAGCTGTTCCGTTCGCAGAAGTAAAGACTTCAAACGTGATCAGCTTCCTCAAGCATCATGTCATCTATCGCTTTGGACTGCCCCGAAGGATCATCCACGATAATGGTTCGCAGTTTGCAAGCCACGCCTTCTATCGGTTCTGCGACAAGCATCGCATCCAGAATATTGCTTCGACACCATACAATCCGGCAGCAAATGGGTTGGCAGAGGCATTCAACAAAACAATCATCAAACTTCTCAAGAAGTTTGTGTCGTCCAACAAACGCGACTGGAACGAGAAACTCGATGAATGCTTATGGGCGTACCGTACTACAGTCCGAACGGCCACTGGGAACACGCCATTTTCCCTGGTGTATGGGAGTGAGGCAGTCCTCCCTTTGGAGACTCAAATACCCTCACTCCGCGTCGCCCTTACATACCAATTGACGATGGACGATAACTACCATCGCCGGCTACAAGAGTTGGAGGCCTTAGATGAAAAGCGCCTCTTGGCTCAGCAACGAATCGAGCTATACCAAGCCCACATATCTGGAGCCTTCAACAAGAAGGTTAAAATCAGAACATTCCAAGTAGGCGATCTCGTTCTGGCAGTCCGGAGGCCGATGGTCATGACTCACAAAACCGTCGACAAATTCTAGCCAAAATGGGAAGGACCATTTATCATTGAGGCCGTATTCTCCAATGGTGCTTACGGCCTCGCAAAACAAAATGGAGACTTGCTCATGTTGTCCGTCAACGGCAAGTTCCTGAAGAAATACTATGTCTAAACGACATATTCCAGATCATCGAGTCATGTATCCGCTGGTGCCGCTGAACTCATATTCACAATACCCCAGATCATCGGGTCATATACCCGTTAGTACCGCTGAACTCACTTTCGCAATATTCCAGATCATCGAGTTATGTACCCGCTGGTACCGCTGAACTCACTCTCATAATATTCCAGATCATCGAGTTATGTACCCGCTAGTACCGCTGAACTTACTCTCACAATATCCTAGATCATCGAGTCATGTACCCGCTGGTACCGCTGAACTCACTCTCACAATATCCTAGATTATCGAGTCATGTACCCGCTGGTACCTCTGAACTTACATTGATTCCAAAATTCTCGGATTGTCGAGTTATGTACCCGCTGGTACCCCTGAACTTACATCCCGGTCACTCTTTGGGGAAAGTTATGTATGACCATACCTCTGAACTTTCTTCCTTAAAGAGCTCCTTCCTCATGATCCACTACCCGCACTCCCAGTGCACAAAAAGGGTAATAGATCCACAAATCTCCAAAAGGACCATGTCGATGTTACCTCTGAGTCGTCTCAATTCTGCCAAAAACAAATCACTCCTCTACATAGAACTTCCATGTCCTCACTACCTCTGAGTCGTCCTATGTACCCCCTTTCATTTAGCCCACTCCTTCCATGTCCTCATTACCTCTGAGTAGTAAGGCTCCGTCGAAGAAACCCTCATGCTTGCCATGTCCTCATTACCTCTGAGTAAGTATGTTGATTCCCTTTCGACTTATTATCTGTACCCACAACCGCAGTACGCCAAGGATAGTAGGTCCACAAATATCCTCCTCTGAGTCCACTCCTACCATGTCCTCATTACCTCTGAGTAGGAAGACTCCGCGGTAAAACCCCCATCCTTGCCATGTCCTCATTACCTCTGAGTAAGTATGTTGGTTTTCTCTCGTCTTATTATCCGTATCCTGCACCAGGATACGCCAAGGATAATAGGCCCACAAATGTCCTCTGTTGACCACAAATGTCCGCAGCTGACCACAAATGTCGTACTAGGTCCCCTAGTACATCCACATCTTTCCTCATCATCACATGCTTTTGGAGCCCAGCTGTTCCATAGCATTCTTTCACCCAATGCATAGAACGTCCATGTTGATAGCACCTCTGAGTTGTTCTGTGTATCCTTCATGGAGCCCACTCCTGCCACGTCCTCATTACCTCTGAGTAGGAAGGCTCTATTGAAGAAACCCTCATATTTACCACGTCCTCATTACCTCTGAGTAAGTATGTTGGTTCTCTCTCGTCTTATTATCCGTACCTAAAAACAAGGCACGCCAAGGATGATAAGTCCACACAAAATCCCCAGCGGAAGTACCTAAACCTATCACGTCCATGCTACCTCTGATATGATCTCCACACCAAAACAACTCTACTTTCCATGCTTCTTATTCAAAGTGTTCCAAATTTTTAATTTGAAAACTTTGAAGGGGGTCTTGTAGAAGCATAGAAAATATTGCTTTTAGTCCCACATCGAAAAGGAGAAAAACAAAGGGCTCACTCCATTCTAATAATTGAGCTCCCTTGCCTCCTTTGAAAAGGGCACCAACTTCTCTTCCCTCATTCCAACTTGGACTCTTCCTACTACGCACCTTCGGGTGCTAAGTCGAAGAAGTCTAGGGCAGCACGGGCTCGTCGAGCTCAGTCAGCTGTCCTAACCTCTGACCATCAGAGCGCCCCGCTAACTGTTAAAGCGGGCCTCTGATGGAAAGTTGTAAATATGATACCTACGCACTCGTGTGTTCGGGATACCCGGGCCCACAAAACGAGTACAAAGGTTGACCGAGATGTCCTTGACTTGCGAGATGGGATCCTTCACAAGCGCAAGAAAAGAAGGGGATTCTCTATGCCGCTCGAATTCAACATGGAGCTTCATGCGGCTCAAAATCCAGAAAGCTTTATGTGGCCCAAAAGCAGCAGGGGGCCTTAGGCGGCCCAAAATCAACATGGAAGCCCATGCGGCTCAGCCAGAAGGAGCCTCATGCGGCTCAGAAACTCATGCGGACCGAAAGTCTTCTGGAGCCTCATGCGGCTCGGATAAGCTCTATGCGGTTACGACTCCGGTCATGACGACTCTTCATGCGGCTCGAGTATGAAGACTCTCATGCAGCTCGAGTATGGAGACGCTCATGCGGCTTGGTCGTGACGACTCTTCATGCGGCTCGGTCATGACGACGCTTATGCAGCTCGAGTATGAAGACTCTCATGCGGCTCGGTCATGACGACTCTCATGCGGTTCGGGTATGGAGACTCTCATACGGTTCGGGCACGACGACTCTCATGCGGTTTGAGTGTGATGACTTTCATGCGGCTCATGAGTACAACAGTTGGGATACGTAGCTGGACACGTGTCAAAAGCCGATCATATCTCAATATTTCAGATCTACTACAATCAAAGTAATCTCTAGATTGGGTCGAATCCCAATAATCATAACAAACAGTAGGGATACGTGGCAGAGAATGATTCAGATTTATTCATTCAGATTTGCAAACGTCAACAAATCATCATATTGCAGATTTGTTGCAATCAGCATTAATTACTCATTGGATTCGGCGCAATCTACATTAATGACCCAGATTCAACACATTCAGGATTAATGGCCCAGATTGATTAATCAAGAAGCCGCCGACTTTCGAGAATGGGCAATCATTACAAACCCTAGTGATGCCCCCCACTCTTATAAATAGCAAGGTGCTATTCCCTTGCGAGGGGGGATTCTAATATATTTTTTGCAAAAAGAGGAGATTTCCTGATTCTTGCAAAAAGGAGACACAGAGATCCAGAGAGCCAGAGAGAGAATATACAGAGATCGAAAGGAAAGCATTTCTTCATCAACGCCTAGCAGTTCTTCTACAGAGCCAAGGCTGCACTCGATCGTCCAAGGAGTAAGGCAGAGCGGCCATCGCTTTCCCGAGCCTCTATCGTCACCCCCCGGAATCTAAAATAAATAATTGTACTTAGATTGCTGTACCTAGGCTTTCGTCCCTAGGCTTTCTTTGTACAAGCGAGTTTGTATTATGAAGTAAAAGTCCGGTCCTCCGATAATTGTTCTGTTCTTTTATATTTCATGGCAAACAGGAATGAAGCATTCTCCCCGAGCGTGGTTTAACAGATTTAGGAGGGCAATAATAGGGATAGGATATCGACAGACCAATACCGATCATATTGTGTTCTTTCATCGAAATGGAGGCCACATCACCATTCTTGTAGTGTATATGGATGATATGATTATCATAGAAGATGATGAGTTGGAGATTAACCGACTCGACGGAAAGCTTGGCAAGGAGTTCGAGGTGAAGGACCATGGCCTTCTTTGGTACTTCCTTGGGATTCAGATTGCTCGAGGAGCAGAGGAAATTATTCTTTTTCAGAAGAAGTATGAGCTGGACCTTCTCAAAGAGACATGGATGTTGGAATGCAAACCTGCAGCGACGCAGACCAATCAGAGTTTCAAGCTAGGTGTTGAGGCCGGATAACCAGTTGACCGGGACAGATATCAGAGAATGGTGGGTAAGTTGATCTATTTGAGCCACACATGTCCCGATATTTGCTTTGTAGTGAGTATGGTAAGTTGCTACATGCATGACCTAAGAAAGGATCATATGGATGCAGTGTGCCAAATTTTGAGATACTTGAAGGGTGCTCCCGGAAAGGGGCTGATATTCAGAAAGAATAATCACGTAAGCATCGAGGGCTACTGTGACTCTGATTGGGCTAGTTGTGATGATGACAAGAGGTCTACCTCGGGTTATTACATATTTGTAGGAGTCAACTTGGCCTCATGGAGGAGTAAAAAGCAGTCTGTAGTGGCCAGACAATTGAAGCAAAGTACAGAGCTATGGTCTTGGGAGTTGCAGAGATGCTATAGCTGAAAAGTATGCTGGTGGAGCTGAAGCTGGATCAAGAAGCCAAGATAAAGCTATAGTGTGACAACCAGTCATCCATCAGTATCACCAATAATCCAGTGCAGCATGACATGATGAAACACATCGAGATCGATAGGTTCTTCATCAAAGAGAAGGTAGACAGTGGACTACTGGAGCTAGGACACGTTCCAACTAAGGATCAAGTAGCAGATAGTCTGACCAAGGGACTTAGCTCTGGAGATATGATTAGAGGATGTGACAAGATGGGCTTAGTGAATATCTTCTGCCCATCTTGAGGAGGAGTGTTGGTATATTAGAATGTATTAAGGGGTTTTATGTAAGATGGAGGGTTGTAAGGCCATATATAGATAAGAGATTATCAATAAACATATTCATTACTCCTAATATTCTATATTCTCCAACCCACAATTTCTTGCGACCGACTAATTTTGGAAACAATTATATTGCTGAGATTACTTAATAGATTATAACAAGTCTCCTATCATCTTATAACCCAGTATGGATACTAGTGACAAATGTGCAATTTTGATGTTTTCTAGGATCTTTCAAAGTGTGTGTCGTATCTGACACAACATGGTACCAATTCTAGAATTATATGTGACTCAAGTCTCAACTCTATAAACTAAAGATATAGTTACACGTCATTTACCACTTTAGCTTGTAATATAGTCATGACAAACAGTCTAACACTTCCAAATGAAAACTAAATTAGTTGAACAAAATTTGTTATAGACGAATGTGTTCATGCATAGAAAATCAATGGTGTGTCAAATGAAAAGAAATCAAATAAAAGAGGAAGAAAAATAAGGAGGGAATTAATTCAAACACTCAGAATGCAAACAAATCGAAGGGCATGGAAGGGGATAAGCGGTACGACGACAAGTGGTTTGTCAGCTCCTCTTGATGGCATCGAGGAAACCGAACAGATTTGTGCAACTTCTGCTTCCTGCGAGGCTGTTGTTCTTGCGCGTACAGGAAGGAAGCAAACCACATGGCACGACGAGTTGAGGGCTGGCTTTGCGAGGAGCTTTAGCAGAGATTAGCTTAGGTCATCGTGGGGGTCTTTCCTTCATAGTAAGTCAAGGAGGCTTAAAAATTAAACGCAAACGAAAATAAAAAAACAAGTAAGTCATATCGAGAACTAGGCGACGACATTTGTATACATCGAAGACATGGTCGTACTTGCAGTAAAGGGGCCGATCAATGTACACGTAGAGGTCCACGAGGTCGAGTCCGAGTATCTCAAGGGCCTCTGTCGGCCCTTCGGCTGAACCTGACTCATCTAGTCGACAGGTTGGAGCTGTCACCCACAAATATCAAACAACCCCTAAAAAGAAAAAATAAACAAATCAAAAGAAAATTTAGGGTTTGCTTAAATTTTTTGAAGATCCTCCAAAAAAATCATGAAATCATTGTAGAAGCATAAAAAATCTCAGCTGATGACATCCCTTCGCTACAGAGCAGATGATACAAAGGCTCAGCCCAAGTGCTAAAAAGACAAAACAGAAGATATGGAAAGAAGTACCTTATGTGTCACATCTACCAAAGCCTAGTATAGACACATCAAGACTACAAAAAAAAGTCTAATTTTGTTCATCTACAAAGGATATGGTACAGATTCGACAGAGCCTAGAAGGGTCTACAAGGGATTCAGCCTTCGTCAAAGCGCAACCCTTCTTCTTCATGCCAGAAGATTGACCTCCGTCGAGGCGTATTCTGACATTTCTATGGGCGCAGCTCCTAAAAGCATATCACCCACCCGGTCCAAGCAAGCAGCTTCCTAAAGCAGTCAATGCCCTAGTCTTCAAAAAGCGTAGCAGGTCACGAAGCCCTGAATAGGAAGGACATAGCACAACCTGTGGCTCTTCGGGTTGGCTATCCACCCATAACCCAGGTCGTCAAGACCACAAAGATCCCCAGAAGTCACCCAGAGTTGAACTCCCTAAGAAGGACATTTACGTGCTTCTTAAGGGCAGTGATGGCTCCTTCTACACAGAGTTCTTCTATAAGAACATGGCTCCTATGAACAAGAAAAGCCTCAACCAGCATCTAACTTATACAAGGCCGATCTCCTCTCGAAGTTAAGTTTGAATCTTGCATGGTAGTGAAGGATGCCAAGAAGAAGACAACGACTCTTCAGAGGAGAACTTTCCTTTTTATAGGACCGAGAATAGCCTAAAGTGCATGCCACATGGCCGACCGTCAGAATTCTCGTATTAATGGGATGAACCTAAGACTCAGCACGATGAGTGTCAGTCTTAGACCTTGGAATTCTTCATATTACGGTGGCAATTAATAGGGAAGTCCTTAAAGAGCGGGTATTTATCGCTCTTTACTTCAGAAGCCAAAGCCTTCAAGCCAGAGGTGCAGCTACTCGCCTGTGCCAACCTCAGAAGTAAGATGGTGGTAGGCCCTGTCCTTTCTTTTACTTCAGAAACCATTTTCTTTACTCCAGAGGTGCAGCTACCAGCCTGGGACAACCCCAGACACACAAGGGTGTTATAACATTTCCTTCAAAGCCAACGCCTTTAAAGTTCATAGGCACCGCTACTTACTTGCATCCACATGAGGCACAGGATGGTGATATGTTCACACCATCTCCATTCCTACGACACAGTCATCTGCTCCGATCTAGAAGCTTAAGTCACTTCTCTACAAGAGACTTGGGAACTTCTACTAAAACCAATGTAAGTTAGCATGTCTCTCCAAAAGTACAGTAACCTCGCCAACCTAAAGCACAAGCCTACTCGTCGCCTACAGCATAGTGACTCTGTTAGTCCGAAACACTGCTTCATCGTTTCTCTAAATTCACAGAAGTCTAGTCGTCATTCAAAGCCAAGTCCACTCGTCGCCTGAAAGCACAGAGGTTCCGTTGTCTCCAAAAGTATGATCTACTCGTCACTCTAGAAGCACAGCAGTACTTAGTCCTCACCAGAGGCGCAGGAAGCATAGGTCTACCCTAATTGGTTTGTTTAAACCGCCTCTTACAGAAAAGATTGGGAATAAATCATGGTTGATATCATATCAAATTGATTTAAATCTTAGACAAGGATCTATTAGACTCCAAATCTAGGATGAAAATCCAAGATTTACTCGGCTGTATCCAAGCAAGCAAATCGGTATGCGTCACCTGTCACCTCCTTTGGTTATGTTGATAACCACCAGAGATCTCGATTGAGGGGAATCTCGATGTCCGCTACGTGCCAGCGCCACAGAAGCCCACACCGTGTAATGACGGCAGATTCTTTCATATCTCAGGAGCCCTAATACACCTCGTATATGTGCTCGGTTCTCCATAAATAGAAGGAGTTCTCCTTCAACTTAAAGGGAGCGACAACCTTTATCTAAGAAGTAACAATCCACCAACCAACCAACAGAAGAATAACCCCATCCAAGGGATCTTCTCCTACAAACAGCCTCTTAATCAGTGACCATAGAGTTCCATCAAAGGCGGCAGAGAGCCAGAGCAAGGTTAATTTGTCGTCAGATCGTCAACGGAGTATAGGAGACACTGCAGTGCTCGACCTCCACCGTCACACTTTCCCAGAAACCTCTTCTTCTTGTACTTAGAATATCCTATTTAGGACTTTCTTCTTTGTACACAGATACCTTATACGTTCAATAAAGCAAAAATTTTATTCAAGCTTTTGTTATGTCGAACAAAATTGCGACTCTCTTGTGGAACTACTTCTCCTCCAATGAGAAGGCAGTGACACAATATAAAGACAACTTACTGGGATCTTTCCAAGACAAGCTGGTCGTACGCTTCGACCAGCAAGATTTTAAAGATCTCCTCTTCGATAAAAAGTCGAAGACTTCAAAGTGGTTCGTACAACCAAAGAAGACTCGATGTATCTGGAGACCTAAGACGGCTGCAGCTAGCAGCACGATGGCGGGAACTATGTCTCAGGACCCCCCTCAACGTCGAAGCCACAGAGAAGTTTTCGCCTGCTACAACTTTATTCCCTTGCTCGATTCTTGTCCAGGAAAAGAATGGCGTAGCGGACGGTGGTTCTATGGTTGATCTGACAAAGGCACGACGCCAAAGGAAGCGCACACCGGTCCAATCCGTCACGAAGGAAGCATTGCCGGTAAGAAGATCAATCTTTGACAGAATCGCTTTTCCTTCAGGCAAGCCTTCGACGTACTCTGAATACTACTCACCCGTTGGGGCTAGTAGGAAGAGATCCCAGGTGGTTAGTGCTTCGTGCAATAAGCGTACGACACCTAAGGCAGACTAGAGGCCCACGTTGAGAGCGAAGGATCCACGGCTCCGAGAGCCAAGCCAAGGGGTACGTCCTACTGAGAGGGAGCCACACGAGTTGCATTCCTGCAGAAGTGATAGGAGGCTTTCCCGCCATACCTGTTCTGACCGTACTCACGTGCAGCTTCCCTACACGTATAATGGGGGTGCTATGGCAGAATATCCGACCCTCTCCCAAGTGGAAGAAGAATTTATGGCACAAGGCGCACCTAAATCATAGCACCTTGCACCCAGATTACCATCAACTGCTACTGCTAGCTGGCAGCCGCACCGTCATGGAGCAGGCATTCCGTCTTCCAGATACTTCACTCCGCGTCGACCCTACGCCAGAGGCTCAACCAGGGGGTCGGTGAGCCATAGAGAAGAGAAACCCTACATCGTCACATGCTACGCGGTACAGGCTTTCAGAGCTTTCAAGAAGCCCTTCCAGAATCTTTTCGTGTCGGTCGTTAAATCGAAGAAAAGGTCGGAGAGCAGCAAAGCTAAGGTACCCAATGCAGGTGTGTTCTATGGCACCCATTCCAGATCTGCATCGGGTGCCATGCCAAATATGTAATGCCCTGCTCCGCACGGTGTATTATGCTGAGTTGTTGACTCGAAGAGTTGCCTTGTCCCAAAGAATGTATCGAGTGAATCGATGCAAAGCGCAGCGTTGCCCCGAAGGATAAGTGCGTTGAGACGGCTCGAAGATTCTAATAAATTGAATCGACCAAGGCGCAAGTCCGAATTGATACAAGTATTGATTTTAGTTGTTTTCATGTGCAGGCTATACGTTTACGCTGAAATATTAGAGGTCATCATTCTGCCTTATTCAGTAAGGGGTCCGCGAAAGCAAATCATCGCCATGCGACGGGCTGAGACTTGGGCACGGTAAGGCAAATCGGACGTATAATTCAATGAAGCACGAAGTGCTCGAATGGCTAAGTCAGGAGAGTTAGCCGTGCGACAAAGTTATAAAAATGAGCCGTATAGGCTCGGCAGAACGACAAGGTGTATCGACTCAATGTGGTGGGACATTGACTCTCTTTTCCACTCCATCATGCCTAAGTAAAATATATATCATTGTATGCTGAGTTAACCTATCAACGCCATAGGCGTGGCTCGATAAAGAGATAAACATAGTACGTGTTTAACACTAGATAGAACAATTGAAATGAATCGTACAATAAAAGTACGAGTCGCTACGGAACATGGAATATCGCAAAGGCGAGCGCCTCGGTGCGTAAGCCATAAGAACATAGGATAACTGTATCGACAAGTGTCCCAGTACATAAGTCATTTCGTGCCCCCGTGCATGAGTTAGCATGCTAGAATATTAAAAAACTATATCGGTGCGAGTGTCTCAGTGCACGAGCGATAGAACATTGAATAGCCTATCGAGGCGTGCCTCAGTTGTACGAATCGAAAGAATGGAATATAAGTATAACGCATTGAATACTAAGGCATAGAATAAGGAAATACGGCTTTGAGGCATGCATTGAATACACAATGCAAGGAAAGACGACGAATGTGCACAGCTGCATAATACTACAAAAGACGTCGTCATTACGATGAGGAGAACAGTTATGGCACGGATGTGACATAACTGTCGATACGGCATGTTGCCTTTGAAATGTTCGTGACCTTCGGGCTTTCGTTGAGGACATTGGGGTATTGTGCCAATTAAAATAGATATAGACAAACTTGCTTGGTTGTATGAAAGATAAGATATGTTGCATGTCAAATGGACTTAAAGATATAAAAGCCCGTGCATGAGTAATCCCTCGAACGTGGCACACCAGGGTGCTGGGACCGTTCGACCTAGGAGGGACTGCGATAAAATCGGTATTGTTGGTGCACTTCATCTATACGGGTAGCGACCTTCTAGTGAATGGGATAAGCCACTTACTCGAGTATTTCGGGGGTCCTCTGATTGTTTGGGTTAGCAACCACAACGGAGTGATCATCGTCTTACATATTCGATTCGATAAATATAAGTCCATTCTAGCCCGGAAAGCTAGTGACCTTCATATAGTTAAGGGTGATGGATTGGAAGTGTAAGGTATAGAATATATCCTGTATGAACGGATCCTGGGTCGAAAGTGCAAGGTACACTCATATCGTGCACATATAGATCTGTATAGCGGCTACTTATAACATGACAGGAAAGCTGATTGGCGTATTCACCTTACGTCGGTGCAAGGACGAGTGCGTCGATATTGGTAAGTCATGCCACGAAACAAATACGAGATTGCTTGCATGTTTACTTATGCAAATTGAATAACATGCTTGCCATGATGACATGCTTGCAGTCTTCGAATATGCCATAAACTCATCCTAAGGAGAACATAGAAAGAGAACTAAATTGTATGTTTGCATGAATCAATACAATGCTATATGTCGGTTTATTAAGTAGGTTTTTGATCAGTACAGCGAGGACGAACGTAATAATCCCCTACTAGTTTGCTAGCAGGTTCAGGGATTGGTCTGCTCGCGGCAGAGCTTCGCTTGGACGTATTGAGGCTTGGAATGCCGAAGCGTATTGAGGCGTGCAACCGTATTAACGCTCGGACATGCAACAGGATTGATGCGACCGAGATATAGAAGGCATAATGTATGGAACGGTGAAATCCTTTATGAACAAGAGAGAACTTGAAGGTTGTAGCCAATCTGGCAAATTCTGTTAGGCTATCGAAAGCCTTTATAATCTTATTTTGAATATCAATAAAGAGAATTGTTTCGTAAACTCTGTTTTTCTTTCATTGTAAATGTTCAACTCAAAGATAACCATTTGAGAACTTGTCATCTTGCCTTGCACGAGCGTAACTCCAGGCTCGTACGGCATCACGCCCCCTGCGAGGACGATGATTCGGGTGATTCTGAGTCGGGGCATGACAAATTGGTATCAGAGCTCTAGGCTCAATTTCCTCTGGACGTTTGCTTTGTTTCAATTCTAAAGAGTTGCCCACCACCAATCGAAATCACTCTTGACTATACTCGATGTCGCACTAGATGTTCCATATAATAAGTCTAATACAAATCATATAATTTTGTCGCATGTTGTTTTAAAAATTACATGGTGTTGCTGGAAAAGTCGTGAAAGGTTTGTTGCTGTAAGTGAAACAAGTTACGAGATATGAATTCAAGGAATTGTTGCTGCAGATGCAACACGTCATGAATTGTAATTTGAGACATTCGTTGTTTGCAACGATCGATATGAGAAATGTTGGTTACATCGACACAATGATAGTCGTGGAATGTTGCTACAGCAATTGCCACACGTTGATTGTAAATGATGCGTTGAAAAGAAAAATGAAAGTTGATATGGAATGTGTCAAACGGATTCACATATTGATTTTGAATGGGCGTTGCGATGAAAAGTGATAAGTCAATATCGAATGTGTTGAACGGATTTGAGCATTGACGTTGAATGTCGAAAATGTAATATTGCACAAGGTGCAACAGAAGTCAGAAATAGATTGTTGTACGAGGTACAATAGATATCAAAAATAAATCGTTACACGTGTGCAATGAATGTCGAAAATAAGTCGGTGTACAATGTGCAATGCATATGAGAAGTAAATTGTTACACGTGGTGCAACGCATATCAAAGTGAAATCACTGCACGAAGTGCAACGAATATCGAGAATGAATTGTTGCATAAGATGCAACGGAAGAAAACCAAAGTTATAATTCGAGAAACGAAATTGGTTCGGTTGTGCACCGAGCTTGTGTTGGCAAATGAATGCATTGGCCGAGTGGTGTCGGATTTGAATTAATCAAAGTTACGGTTGTGATCAAGCACGATCACTGCAGAAATCGTGAGTCAGAAGAGATGGTTGGTTCGTAAAGAGTTTGTTGCGAGGGAAATAACTTAATTTCCGAGTGGTATATGTCATACCACGTATGCGATGAATGGCTCGATTTCGAATGGTATATGCAATACCACTTGTGCGGTGGGTTGCATAACGCGTTGTGAGAATTGCGGAAGATTCGTCCGCAACGGACGAGATAGCACCGAGACTCGATTAAGAATTTGTATGACAGAAAGTTGATGCAAGTATTCTTCGATGATCGGTTAGAACGGTAAGGCGGGACTTGTATCATGGAATGATACGTCGATTGAAAATTTATTTGTCGGTCGAATGACGGGAACTAGCGAAATGATTATACCTTGAGGCAACAATCGGATCGACGAGATAGGAAACTTGAAACGTTGTAATCGAACCGCATGACTTGCGAGATCGATGAAAATATTCGACGATACGAATTATAATCGAATCGTATGACTTGCAATCTCAACAAAATGTTAGAATACGTGAATGGTAATCGAATAACACGACTTGCAATCTCGATAGAAATGTTGTACGAGGCAAAATATAATCGGATCGTACGATATGCGATTATGGTGAAGAGTTGGTTGATGAGGATAAATAGTGCCCAAGAGACAGTTGGTTATGTTATGGCGAAACTTATTTGAGTACAACTAAAAAACATGCGAAACATAGAGGACGAGATCGTACGACTTGAGGGTTCGATGTTGGATAATCGGTAACTCGGTTACGCGATCAAAGTATAGCGGGATACGACGAATCGGAAAATGAGTTGATGTATATGGAAAAGTTCGTTGCGAACTTGGAGATATGCGATGCGAGTTAAGTTGACGTTGAAATGGATTCAAAGTTGACCCTTACGCTATCGAAATTGATACGACGTATCGAGATTGAAACGTAAGGAAACGTAAGCACGATGTGAGAATACAAAATGGAGTGCGCCTTGTGCTATCAAAATTTTGTAAGTAACTATACGAGAAGGAATGAACTGGTTGATCATGAACTTTATGATTGATCAAGACGAGACTATAAGTCATCGACGATTGCTTGATGCGTATAGCATCTCGTGTGTCGACCGCAAATAAGATAGACTCGAACTCGATACGAGTAGATGTTTTGTAAATTGCGAAATCATCGACGGCAGTGCATAACTTTACTCGGAGGATAGTTGTGCATCAGTTGCGTCGATAGAAATGGTTTTGTCTGAAATTGGATAGTCGGATAGAAATCGTCGGAACGTGATTTAGCTCTGAAATAAGATATAGCATAGTTCGCAGTAAACTGTCCTTCGGTGATGATCCACAATTATCAAGCGTAGCTTCGGGGCAGCTGACCCTAAAAGACTTGATCGCCAAATCAAATTGAATGTACAGACCGTAAGATGACCCATACGATGTCGCATATGGAATTGTATCGATAACAAATGTTACATGGTGCATGTTGACGATAAGTCTAGGCGATCGAGAATTGTTGGAACAACTTTCGATTGAGAATGATATAGATAGATTTTAAGTATTCGTTGGATGGATACTTGAAGGGTTATGTTGGTCGACGATCGAACTTGAAGTTCACCAACGAACTTGGTGGTTCGAATAGTTGATTGTGAGAATCGTGCTAAGCATGAGAGAGAACGATAAGGGAATGGCTTACGAGTCATGTCGTTAGATTCGGATTCGCCTTGCAAATGAGCTTACGTGAATCGGACTTATATTCGATGTTGCGAGACGGACAAGTATAGAATTTGACTAGTAAATTCCTACTCGTTAGGAATCGAAGGTAAGACGCGTCGTAAAGACCTTCGTGTGAAGGCGAATCATTGCCTTGAGCATCGTCGCCTCGATATAAACTGTTGTGTCGAATAGATTGTGGCCTTTGTGTAATGTCAATTTAAAGTTACGTCGGAAGAAGTTAAGCACGATGTCTTTGTAAGTAACCTAGCGGGCGTAGTCCTGAATGTTGATACAATTGCAAGTCAACAAAGGAAATCGTATCGAGATAAGTTGCATAGCCAGACTTCGGAAATAGTTGGGTATCGACGTCAAACGCAAGGCGTTGCGGAGACACATTATGATCGAATGCGCGACGGCTTGACGCGACGTATAGAATTGATAGTCCCGATAAAACTTATAAAATAAGAAATACGAATTTTGAATTACATTGTGTGCCTTGACTTTTGTTGGAGGATCGCGTATGTATCAATATGCATATGCAAGAGAATTTCGAGAACTTATGCTAGAGCCCAAGTCCGATCGAGAGTACGAGATGGCAATAAATTGAGGATAAGAAGTTACATGTCTGCGTTGTTCCGATATCTTACAACTGAGCTTGGCTGAAATGCATATATTGGTGGGACGCCTAAAATATGTGTATGATTCCAAACTAAGTTGTATGATCCAAACGATAGTGAGACGAGATCGTGGAACGATCTAGTAAAACCCTTGGAAATTTAGTATTGGTTTCGGTTCAAGGACGAAACTTGTTTTGAGTGGTATATTATGTAATATCCCGTTCCGTACGGTACATTATGTTGAGTCGTTGACTCGAAGAGTTACCTTGTCCCAAAGAATGCATCGAGTGAATCGATGCGAAGCGCTGCGTTGCCCCGAAGGATAAGTACGTTGAGACGGCTCGAAGATTCTAAGAAATCGAATCGACCAAGGTGCAAATCCGAATCGATACAAGTATTGATTTTAGTTGGTTTTACGTGTAGGCTATATGTTTACACTGAAATATTAGAGGTCGACATTCTGCCTTATTCAGTAAGGGGTCCGCGAAAGCAAATCGTCGCCTTGCGACGAGCTGAGACTTGGGCACGGTAAGCCAAATCGGACGTATAATTCAATGAAGCACGAAGTGCTTGAATGACTAAGTCAGGGGAGTTGACAGTACGACAAAGTTATGAAATTGAGCCACATCGGCTCGGCAGAACGACAAGGCGTATCGACTCAAGGTGGAGGGATATTGACTCTCTTTCCTACTCCTTCGTGCCAAAGTAAAATATATATCATTGTATGCTGAGTTAACCTATCAACGCCACGGGCGTGGCTCGATAGAGAGATAAACATAGTGCATGTCAAATACTAGATTAAAAATTGATATGAATCGTACAACAAATGTACGAGTCGCTACGGAACATAGAATATCGCAAAGGCGAGCGCCTCGATGCGTAAGCCATAAGAACATGGGATAACTGCATCGACGAGTGCCCCTGTGCATAAGTCATTCCGTGCCCCCACACACGAGTTAGCATGCTAGAATATTGAAAGACTATATCGGTGTGAGTGCCTCAGTGCACGAGTGATAGAACATTAAATAGCCTATCGAGGCGTGCTCAGTTGCACGAATCGAAAGAATAGAACATAAGTATAACACGTTGAATACTAAGGCATAGAACAAGGAAACAAGGCTTTGAGGCGTGCATTGAATGCACGATACAAGGAAAGACGACGAATGTGCGCAGCTGCACAATACTACAAAAGACGATGTCGTTGCGATGAGGAGAACAGTTGTGGCACGGATGTAACATAACTGTCGATGCGGCATGTTGCCTTCGAAATATTCGTAGTCTTCGGGTGTTCGTTGAGGACATTGGGCGGTGTGCCAATTGAAATAGATATAGACAAACTTACTTGGTTGTATGAAAGATAAAATACGTTGCATGGTCAAATAGACTTAAAGATATAAAAGCCCGTGTATGAGTAATCCCTAGAATGTGGCATACCAGGGCGTTGGGATCGTTCAGCCTAGGAGGGACTGCGATAAAATCAGTATTGTTGGTGCACTTCATCTAGACGGGTAGCGACCTTCTAGTGAATGTGATAAGCCACTTACTCGAGTATTTTGGGGGTCCTCTGATTGTTTGGGTTAGCAACCACAACGGAGTGATCATCGTCTTACATATTCGATTCGATAAATATAAGTCCATTCTAGCTCGGAAAGATAGTGACCTTCATATAGTTAAGGGTGATGGGTTGGAAGTACAAGGTATAGAATATATCCTGTATAAACGGATCCTAGATCGAAAGTGCAAGGTACACTTATATCGTGCACATATAGATCCGCATAGAGGGCATTATAACATGACAGGAAAGCTAATAGGCGTATTCACCTTGCATCGGTGCAAGGGCGAGTGCGTCGATATTGGTAAGTCGCGCCACGAAACAAACACAAGATTGCTTGCATGTTTACTTATGCGAATTGAATAACATGCTTGCTGTGATAATATGCTTACAGTCTTCGAATATGCCATGAACTCATCCTAAGAAGAACATAGAAAGAGAACTAAATTGTATGTTTGTATGAATCAATACAATACTAAATGTCCGTTTGTTAAGTGGGTTTTTAATTAGTACAGCAAGGACGAAAGTACTAATCCCCCACTAGTTTGCTAGTAGGTTCAGGGATTGGTCTGCTCGCGGCGGAGCTTCGCTTGGACGCGTAGAGGCTTGGAATGCTGAAGCTTATTGAGGCGTTCAACCGCATTAACAATCGGACATGCAACAGGATTGATGCGGCCGAGATATAGAAGGCATTATGTATAGAACGGTGAAATCCTTTGTGGATAAGAGAGAACTTGAGTGTTGTAGCCAATCTGGCAAATTTCGTTAGGCTATCGAAAGCCTTTGTAATCTCATTTCGAATATCAATAAAGAGAATTGTTTCGTATACTCTGTTTTTCTTTTGTTGTAAATGTTCAACTCAAAGATAACCATTTGAGAACTTGCCATCTTGCCTTGCACGAGCGCAATTCCACGCTCGTGCGGCATCATGCCCCCTACGAGAACGATGATTCGGGTGATTTTGAGTCGGGGCGTGATAAAATACTAGGGGTAGCCAGCCTCCTACCATGCACGACAATCCTGTGTTCCGATCTGAGGAGGAGCAATACGACACGGATGCCTCCATCGGCGTAGCCAGTCACCAGACTGGGGGTACCAACCATGCTGAGTCCGAGGAAGATCACAATCTTATGGTGTATCCTCAAGACGGTGAGGTTCAAGCATTTGAGCCAGAGAGCGAAGGATCCATGGCTCCCTCGACACATCCTCACTCTTGGTCCCTGTTCATGGCCGATGGCATTGAGGAAGACAACAACGAAGCTCTCAGATGTATCGAAGCCCTCGAGACAAAGTTAGATACGCTGACGGATACCATGAAGACTCTGTCCTCGGTCATAATCGACCTCAAGAACAATATTGCCCCTACTGCCTCTACACCTGCGCTTGATCTGCCAACCAATGATGGATCTAGTAGGCTGCCTACCATCCACCATATAGGACCCTCCTCGTCTACTCCATCGGCTACAGGTTCTGTAATGTCGGCCGAGATATAGTAGGCCATCAAGGAGCTGTTTGCTCGTCATGATGCCAAGGAGAAGCAAGCAGCACTCTGAAAGATGTGTATCCGGCAGCTATACCCTGCCGAGTGGGACAATGTCGTCTACCTTCCCAAATACAATCCACAGACGCTTACACCATATGAAAGGAAGGGGTCTCCTCGATAATACTTGAGGTACTTTGCCTCGGTAACTAGGCACCTGCCAAAGGATAACGCCCTCATATCCAACATATTCATAGGAGCCTAGAAGGGGAAAGCCTATGAATGGTTCTGTATTCTTTCGGACGATTGTGTCTCGTCGTTTGAAGACCTGAAGACTCTATTCGTGGACCGATTCTATGAAGGAGGGATGGACTTGACGATGTCAACCCTCATAGAGATTGTCCAGAGGGAGAAGGAGCAAGTCCGTGCATACATCGAGCACTTCCACCAGGCAGCCCTCAGATTACCGTCCGGCATGCCTGAGCCTATGCTTATGGACTCATACCGTAAGAACATGCTACCCGCAATCAAATTGTGGTACATTACTTCCTGTACGAAGTGGATGCCTTCCATTACAGAGGAGGACACCGCACAGAGGAAAGCCCAGGACGTGAAGCTCCTGGGGCTACACTTTCTTGCGCCTGAAGACAAGAAGAGATGCTCGTCCAGCAGCAACCCCAAAGACAGAAAAGGCAAGCAGGCCATGACCGTCAACATCTCCAAAGGTTCAGCTTTCGTGAACCCCAAGTAAGCAAAAACGCAAAGGCCGAGGGAGACTTACTCTTTTAATGACGAATATACGCTGGAGCTCTTCGAGATGCTTACGAAGAGTGGCAAACTTTCCATCCCGGCACCCAGGCGTCCTGATGAAGTAGTAAAAGTGGACCATCCCAAGTAATACCATTACCACCAGTACATCCTCCACTCAATACGATATTGCTATGTGTTGAGAAGGCAAATCCAGTGCCTCATCAACGCCAACATCATATCGATAGATTATGAGGAGAAGACCGTCATAGCCAACATAGTTACTCTCCAGTTTGGGAGTTTTTCAGCCACAGAGGTGCAAGACGGCGTCATCCCTATTCCAAAGGCGATAATGGAAGTAGTCAACCTTCCACCAGCACGGGACAATGCTCAAGGGCTCATCATGTTTTCTACACCACAAGGCGGAGTGATGTAGGTCCATCCTGACCTGACTCCCGACATGATTAACCAGTGATCATCGTAACTCTCTTAGGAAACATTTCATGTCCTTCTCACATCTGAAATGTTATCCTAAGTTGTGTCTACCATGTCCTATTTACCTCTGAGTAGTCACCTCTTCCCATAGTAGCTGTAAGTTGTCATAATTTGTAGAAAATATTTTACGTCCATATTACCTCTAAAGTGTTATTCTATATTGTGTCTACCATGTCTATATTACCTCTGAGTAGTTACCCTGTTATGATTGTAGGAACGATATAGTAAAGCGTAATACTCTAGAGGGGGGTGAATAGAGTTGGCAGCGGAATAATGCTAATTAAAAAGTTAGCAACACAATCACAGTATATAATCACAGATGAAAATAAAGTAAAGGCAGAGTTCAGAAAGCAAACGCAAAGACAGCGATGTATACTGGTATCCCGCTGTTGAGGACTAATCCAGTCGGTAGAACTCTTGCTACCAGTTTGAATCCACTATAGGAAAAAACCGCAAGTTTTCTTACGAAGTCCTTGCAACTTCTACAACGCGAGCTTTGATACGAAGAACTCGTCCAACTTCAAATATGAAGAGGTATTCTTCAATCAAGCCTTCTGATTACAATCTCTTAGAAACTTCTAGACCGTACCGCACTGGCAAATCGACTAGAGGATTGTAACTGGCTTGGGATCTGAAAATGAAAGCTCTAGAAAACTCTTTGGAAGGCAGAAAGCTTTTTAGATAGAGAGAAGATTGAAAGTGAATGAGTGAATTGAAATGATCGAAATACTTCTCTATTTATAGGATTTCCAAAGGGAGAACTCTGTCAGAATTCGGGCAGAATTCGGGCAGAACTCGATGAGCAAATCTCGGTCAAATTCGCAACTGCAGGAGGACCAAGTTCCAGAGAATTCAAAATCAAAACGGCCACCAACCGAACTCTGGCCGAACTCTGGCCGAGTTCTGTCAGGGTTAGGTTAGGGTTTTTAAAGTAGGTTTTGGTGATTTTTGAAAACCTTTTTGAAAACCTTTTTGTAAACAATTTGATAGGTCATTTTAAAAAACATTTTGAACTGTTTTGGGAATAGCCTATTTGCCAGTACGACTCGGTGTACAACGTATTTCTAGACTCAAATAAAATGAAAATTACATTGTATAGGAAATACAGACTCAAGTAGGCAAACAGATCTTCAGTCTTGAACGAAGTGAATATCCAATCTTGCTTATGTCCAAGGAGCTGAGATGTCCCAACAAGCTTTGTATATCCAGACAGAGTTTTGATCAATTATTAAAATCAGGTTGACCATATGACCAATGGGCCAACAATGATAACCCCAAAGTTGTCATAACACCCTAAAAAATAGTCACATCCATATTACCTCTAAACTGTTATTCTAGTAGAAAGATGCTTACCATGTCCATATAACCTCTGAGCAACACACCCTTTCCCTGACAATTTCCCACAATTGTCATCTATAGAACCCTTTACATCCATATTACCTCTGAGTCATTCTATACCCCAGGAGAGTCTATCCTTACCATATCCATATCACCTCTGGGTAAGGAAAGTGTCTCTACAAAAACTCTCGTGTTTGCTATGTCCACATAACCTCTGAGTAAACACCCCGTCCTCAATAAAGTTATCCCCTCTGAGGGAATTCTCATCTCTGTATAGGATTCATAACCATGTCCCCAATAAAGTTATCCCCTCTGAGGGAATTCTCATCTCTGTATAGGATTCATAACCATGACGATAGACAGAACAGAGAAGGAAAACAAAAACATTAGATACAAAGAAGGCAATATTTTCTATTACAAAAATACATACGGTCTCTCATAAACTGAGGGACAAGAAGAAGCGAGAAGTCAAAATTGGGAAGACTGGTCCTGAAGGTCTTCCAGCTGGCTCCTCAGATGAGCCTTCCATTGTACGATCGATGCTCTGGCCCTTCTTTCGGCCTCTTGGCGTCTGACAGTCTCATCTCCGACAGAGGTCCAAGCCTGACGCGCAAGAGTCAACTCGGCCTGACGGGCATTGATATCCACCATTTCCCGAGTTAGAGTCTCCAAGCATTGGCGAAGGACTTCTTCCTGGTTATCTGATTCCTTTAGGCCATCCTCAGCAAGGACTAGCGCATCCGTTAGCTTCTGAATCTGTTCTGGAGGTCTCTGCAGTGCTCCTCCGTAGTTGTACGACGGCGGACTCGAGCCCCTTCGGCGTCAGCTAGTTCGGCAATCTTTGATTCGACTTCCTCAAGTATATCAGAAAGAGCCTGACACATCTGCTCTTGTCGAGATTCTTCAGAGACTTGTCCCTTCTCGGGGTGCCTACTTCGTAGTTCCAGCCAGGAAAAAATAAGAGAAACCCATCATATTCGGTCCATTGGAGCATCCGCAGCGAATAACTCTTGAAGACCCAGACCTCGACAGTGGCAAGATACAGTTCTACCGCTATACTGCGTAGGCCAAAAACCTCATCCAAAAGATGGGTTACAACCTGAACAACAACAAGGGGCTCAATTATGGCAAGGGTCAACGTCTTCCCTTATGGATTCATGCTCCAAAGGGAAGAGCTCAAAACTATTACCAACGTACCCGTCGAGGGTGGAGGTACATTACACCTACTTCGACCTCAAAAGACTCAGAATAAGAAGTCATGCGGCACTCACACTCTTCTGAGTCCTCCATTTGGGACTCTGACACCAGCATTGGTCAAGTCTTTAAGAAGATGTTGTCTGCTAACGTGGCCTCTACAAGCTTAACCGTCGAAGATAATCAGTACAGGCGGTTAAAAAAGTTAGAAGTGTTGGATGAAAAGTGCTTGCTCATGCAACAAAGGATCGAGCTTTACCAAGCCCGCATATCCGGGGCCTTCAACAAAAAGGTCTGCGAAAGATCATTCCAAGTGGGCGACCTCGTCTTGGCAGTACGAAAACCGATGGTAATGACTCACAAGACGACTGGAAAGTTCGAGCCCAAGTGGAAAGGACTGTTCGTCATAGAAATGGTATACTCCAATGGTGCTTATCGGCTATCTAAGGCTAATGGTAACTTGCTAATGTTGCCCATCAACGGCAAGTTTCTAAAGAAATATTACGTCTGAAGGCGGAACCAGCATAGGCGCCCACATCCCCGAAAAAGGGTGCCTATGAGTTTTGGTAAGGGATCTCCCTTTCTCTTCTGTATATTCTCTCAAGTAGATGAAGCACTTCACGTCCATATTATCTCTGGATTGATCCTCTACACCTGGAAGATGCAGCTACCATGTCCATATTACCTCTGAGTAGTTGTTCTTCTCGCATCAGCTCTATAGTTATTCCGGTGGTCTAGAAAATAGTTCACATCTATATTACCCCTAGATTGTTGCTCTATATCCCGACAAAGATTAAGCCTACCACGTCCATATTACCTCTGGTCAGGCAAATCCCTAGTAAAGATTCCCTCTTTATTTTGAAGACAAAAGCAAAGGGGACATGAAAGCTTCTATATATAAAAATATGTGGCTACAAAGACCTATTATAGACTCTTCGTAGTTACATACACAGAAGCAAAAAAGGCTAACATTGCAGTAGAAGCTCTCAATAGTGCAGGCGAGGTGGTGATAGAGCCAATCACTTCCTAGTTAAAAGGAATACACCGCCCGAAGTAGCTACTGGCCCAAGCCGGGGATGAAGACCAGCACAGGACTCCCCTATCTCCCCAGCTGGCCATAGGAGCAACTACAGCTATAGGCCTTTATATTTCTCGGAATGGCAAGCAATCCAAATACAGAAATCAGAGGTCCAAGACACCATTTGTCACTACCACATTTCTAGAATGAGGGTATTTTTGTCATTTTTGGGGTAATTTAAATTTATTAGAATTTATTTGAATTTTTGGGAATTTTTAGGATTTATTTGGAATTGTTTGGACTAGATTGATTTTGGCTAGTTTGGACCCATGTAGACCAACCTAGGAGCTAACCCTAGTTAGTATGAGCTTGGTTAGGATATATGACTCTAGTCTAACCTAGCCTAATCTTTGGTTTGGTCATTAGAACCTAATTAGTAATAGAAATTAGAAAGTCATAAGTCATGGCTTATGATTTAGAGCCATTAATAAAACAATCAAACCATAGCCTATGTAACTTGGCCCAAAGCCCAAAAATTAACCAAACCCAAATCCCAAGGAGATGTGGCCGGCCACCCCTATCCTCATTGGGATCACCACCATATTTATACTCTCCTAAAATTTAGGGTTGCCTCTTTCTTAGGAAGGCTCAAGCTTTAGAAAGGTTAGTTTCTATTATATTTTAATTCTTAGAACTCCTTTCCTCTTCCTTTTTCTTTCTAATTCATTCCATTAGATCCTAATATGACTATTCTTGCTGTTGCTAAGGTCTTATCTCAGTTTGAGGTTGTTTTGATTTGATTGGGATATCAAGAGAGAAGCTCACAAAGAGGGGTTTTCTTGAGAAGTTCAAGCTTAGGTAACTCTCTCAAATCTCCATAAAATTTCGATTTGTCTTCATCATTAGGGAGCCCTAGGAGTCCTCTAAGTGTCAGTATGAGTTTCGTGTCGGGTATCAGGGGTTTTGTGTCTATTTTGGACACGTATCTGTGTCCCTATACTGGTGTTTGTGAAAATGCCACAAAGGGACTGTTGGTGTTATTTTCGAAATGTTTTTAAATAGGAAATTTAGTTTATCATTGATTATTAGTTCCTGATCTTCTGATGTGATTTTCGTGTCTACTTGTATCGGATTCGTGGAGTGGACACGCGCGTGCACACGCTCGTGCGCGCGCTACAGTGTTCCCCTGCCACTCGGGGCCTGTAGCGGACACGACATGCCTCTAGGACACGTGAAACTTGACACGAGCCATGGGGCACAGGCTGATATGCCACGTGTCAAGTCCTACGTGTCCCCGTGTCATGTCGATGGAGGAATCAACCGTGCACATGTATTGCACTGTCTGTGCACTGTAAATTAATTGCCACTGATACGGCATTGTAACGTCGGACACGACACACTAGGACACTGTGCAGGTTGACCTAGACCTAGCCCTAGTATAGGGGTACACGTGTATGCAAGCATGAGGCCTAGTTTGGCCTGTGTCGTGTGCACGATACGCGTGCACACACGCACGAGCCTGTGGTCTACACAGTGTCTGTGTGTGCACTGTTTAGTGTTATTCGTGTTTGGACACGTTTGTGTCCATCTTGGTGGACACGAACAGGTTGTGGGACACATATATGTTGTGTTTATACACTACCAACCTCTGTTTTTGTATTTTATATTATTTTGACTTGTGAATTCTCGAATTGCCCAATTTCCTGATACATTGAAACCTGAGAAATTCTAGTTTTGAATATGATTTGGTACACCTGTTTAAACCCAATTAATACTGATTAAATGATGGTTTAGTTTCTAAATATAATTCTCCTATATGTAGTCTAACTGTGTGTATGATTTTGTGATTTGTTTGATTGATATTGAAGTCGAAATGAGGTTATGAATGTTGAGACTAAAACTGTCATTAACTGATACTTGATTTTCTGTTTACCTTTCCAGTTTTCGAAACTAAGTTTTGTCTGATGAGTTAACCTATTAATTACTGATTAATGCATGTTTTATGGCTCTAATCTAATCTCCTATATGTTATCTTGCTGTGGTTAAAAATTGGGTTTGTATTGATGGGGTTTTGGGCTCAAACCTGAATTTTTCAAATGGGACTATTAAACTGGTTTTTAGTTCAATATTTATTGATGATTGATATCCCTTAAAACTGACATTTGAACAAAGGACTGAACCTGAGGATTACACCACACACACACATTATTTCATGGTCTCTCACACACTGTACATTTCAGTACTTGTTTTTCCTGCTACACTATAATACATTGGCACTCATTGCAATCTTGTTCTCACTCACATACACACACACACAGTTTTTTCCACACACACACTCTTACATGTTTCACTCACTTATACACTCACTGATTTCTGGTTTTCACATACACAAGGACATACCTAGCCACATACTCACATGTAAACCACACACACCCTTGTTTCACTAAAACCTATCACTATTTGCACACACACATGCTCACTATTTTCTTACAGTTTCTCACTGATTTCACATCACTCTCATACCACACACACAAGTCCACACACACATACACTTGAGTGTCCCCTCTCTCCTTCCTATGTATATATAATATATGCATTGTGATATATAAGTTCCTATATATATAAGTGTGTGCTTTTATATACCTATATGATATAGTGTATGGGTAATATTGTATAGTGGCTATAGGTTGTGTGTTCTAAGTTACATTATAGCCTAGGCAATATGTGTATTGTTAGATATAGATATTATCTTGTGTAGATATATGTTATAGGTTGGGTTAGGCATGTTATTGCCTAGTAAACCTAGATATGACTTGTTAGACCTAGAATAGACTAAATTAGACTAGTTTGACTTAGGTTTGACTTGGTTGACCTAGTTTGACTTCTAGGGTTGACCAGAGTTGAACAAGAGTTGACCTTGGTCTAGATTGACCTAGATTCATGTAGAATGCATAGTAGAATTTTATTATTCCATTTTGGACTTGTTGTGACTTATGCTGTTCTGATTAGGAGCCAGACACCACTCCTCGGACAGTACTTTTCACATTGGACACTCAGATACAGGCGAGTACATTCTCTGATCATTTTATATCCTGCTTAGAACTATTTCCTGCAGTAGATTACTTTACTTGTACTGTCACGTTGGTCACACAGATTGGTATTATATGGATCCCTTCTTGAGATGTTATCCTTAGGGAGCATCGGGTACTCTATGTTCTGTGCGTTTCACTTACATGGCGTATCACTATGCTTCGTTGATTCTTCGATCACTTGTGACATATACTCTTATGATCACAGAGTCTTCCTGGAATCCTTATCCCATTTATGGGTCTACTATGTATCACCCTTCGGGGGCTTATCACCTTTCGGAGGCTTATCATCCTTCGGCGGCCTTACATAGTATCATAACATAACCTGGTTGGATCCTTGTGTATTGATTGGGGGTACGGGGGAGTAGAAGTAGACATGTGAATAATACACCAGTAGTATCTTATCAGAATTATTTCGTAGTGTCTTATCAGAATCATCCCATGCCATTTACATGTCCATGTTGTACTCTGACTCACTAGCCACATGTTAGCTTTTTATTTATAGTAGATATTTCTATTACAGCTTTCTCTTCCTGTTTAAATACTGCACTTCTTTCAGTACTTGTATCTTACTTTACTGTATGATTATATCTTCTAACCTGCTATGAACTGTTAAGATGTACTGTACTCGCTCCTATCCTGACTGGACCTGTTGAAAATATTATAGAGGACGAGGAGGAGGCTTGCCTGGATACCTACTACAGGGCAGCCTTAGATGACACCTGCGAGCTGGACCCTCAGGAGGACCCAGCTCTAGCTGAGGATATCACCCCAATTGCCTAGACTAGATTAGTTAGGCATATCTTACTTTATGCAGTCTTGAGACATGTTTTAGCTAGACTTATTTGGAGTTCAGAGTTGTATATATTCTTTCATTCTATATCTGAGACCATGTACTTCTGGATATTGCTGGGATTATCTTAGACTACTTTTCATCTATTTATTTCCTTGAGTTCTATTTCATATCGTGCTATCTCTTCCTTAGTTGTGATTGAGTTTTACTGCTATGTCACCCCCATTCGGGGAGTATAAACTGTTTAGAGATATATTGCTAGATGATTGTTGACCTAGGACAGCGTTCAACCGCCGACACTACGGCGTAGGCTGGACGTACCCACGTCTCGTGTCCTTACTCTAGGGTGCGGGTCGTGACACATTTTTAGTGGTGGCCCATGCAGGTCTAGACTAGAAGTGTAGTGGTATTCGAATTAGAGTATCACTACAGCCTGCAGTAGGATATAGGACATTAATTTTAGGGTACTCAATCACTTTAGGAAAGATTCTTTTATTGCCATCTAAATCCTTTTTGTCAGCTGATCCTTTGAATTATAATTGTCCGCCTTTGTTATTTCGCTTCTTTCTCAGAAATTGATACTCTTGTTTGTCTATCTTCAGGATGGTAGAGACTAGATCGCAGCGTGCCATTCATGAGGATGCTATAGAGGGGACTGCTACCTCTCAGCCAGTACGGCGAGGCCAGGGGACTGTAGCTCCTGCTACCTCAGCTCGTGTTGAGACCTCGGCAGCCGCAGCAGGGGGTATGCATCCACCGACTCGGAGGCAGGACCCGGTCATTCCAGAGGATCCCTTCCAGCAGCCGCCTCCAGGATACGTGGACGCAGCTCAGATATTCACATATTTCCAGCAGTTCATGGACCGACAGCAGGCTCGACAGGACAGGGGCATGGAGTTGGCCGTCACGACAGCCGCAGCTCGACCAGTGGTGCTGCAGCCGGGGACACCGGGGATCGAGCAGTTTCAGAAGATGAGCCCCAGAGACTTTCTGGGGACAGAGGGGATCCTATATGCCGATGAGTGGATCGAGCATATAGAGGAGATCTTCCGCTTGGCCAGGATACCAGCAGATCTTCAGATCGAGGCCGCAGCTAGCCGGATGCGTGATCTTGCTCGTACCTGGTATCAGTCAGACCCCAGGGTGGAGATAGCTGGGCAGACTTGGGAGCAGTTCAAGGACTTCTTCAAGAAGAAGTTCTTCCCATATTCAGCACTCAGAGCCTTGGAGTCGCAGTTCGAGAGCCTGGTCCAGGAGAGTCTCTCAGTGGAGGAGTACGCCGGGGAGTTCGGCCGCCTCGGCAGGTTTATGGGGGGCTTGAGCGAGACGGTGAAGGCCCAGAGGTTCTGGAAGGGCCTAGTCAAGGAGGTCAAGTCCTTGACCAAGGGCAAACGGGATGCCACGTTCGAGGAGATCTTGACAGGAGCCTTGCTAGCAGAGGATGATCTTGAGCTTAAGCTCAAGAGGGAGAGAGACCCAGTTGGAGGCAGCAGCAGCAGCGGGGGCCAGGCCAAGAGGCCCCACTTTCAGCATCAGCAGCTGAGGCAGTTTCAGCCGCAGCCGATTCAGCAGAGGCCAGTCCATCAGCAGCAGCAACCGAGGCAGCACCAGCAGGGTCAGAGGCAGGTTATCACTTGTGTCTACTGCAAAAAGCCCGGGCATGTCGCCAATGAGTGCCAGAAGAGGCTGGGCCAGTGCCTAGTGTGTGGTTCATCAGACCACCAGATGAGGGAGTGCCGCATAGCACGAGCAGCTCCGGAAGGTGGAGTCAGAGCTCCAGTAGGCCAGTAGAGGGGACCAGCCCTGCCGACGCAGCAGCAGAGGTTCGTCCAGCATCAGCAGCAGGCCAGGGAAGGCCAGCAGGGGCGAGCTTTCGCCATGGCAGCTAGAGATACAGAGGTGATAGGAGAGCTGATTACAGGTTCGATTCTACTCGACTCCAGTCCAGCATTTGCATTATTCGATTCCGGTGCTTCGTATAGCTTCATATCAGTATTTTTTGCGATTAGACACGGTATCATAGCTGAATCATTGCCTAGGACTTACAAGATCATGACCGGGGGTGGCATTATCCTCGTGAGTGATGTTTGTAAGGGTCGGAGAGTAGTTTTGGGAGGCCATGAGTTGGAGGTGAGCCTGCTCGTAATGCCATTGCCGAACTACGATATAGTACTAGGCATGGATTGGTTGAGCAGGAACCACGCCAGCATTGATTGCAGAGGGGTAGAGTTCTCTTCAGAGCACTGGGGGAGCCAGAGTTTGAGTACTCCAGACGTCAGGCGAGTAGAGCAGCGGAGTCTACTGTGGAGTCTCGGTCGAGGAGCAGACGATTCCACACCCCTTGATAGCAGAGTATATAGATGTTTTCCTAGAGGAGTTGCCAGGATTGCCACCAGATAGAGACATAGAGTTCTCGATAGACTTGGTTCCATGAGCGGAGCCCATCTCTCAGCATATCTATCGGGTGAACAACAGTGAGCTGTTGGAGCTGAAAAAGCAAGTGGATGAGCTACAGGACAAGAGCTTCATCCGTTCGAGTTCGTCGCCATGGGGTGCACCAGTGTTGTTCGTGCCGAAGAAGGATGGGTCAGTACGCATGTGTATTGACTATAGGGCACTCAACAACCTCACGATCAAGAACAAATACCTACTGTCGTGGATCGACGATCTATTTGACCAGTTGAGCGAAGCTCGGGTATTTTTCAAGATTGATCTGAGGTCGGGATATCACCAGGTGAAGGTGAAGGGGGAGGATATTCCCAAGACCGCTTTCAGGACGCGGTACGGGCAGTTCGAGTTTTTGGTTATGCCGTTTGGGCTAACCAATGCACCAGCAGTGTTTATGAACCTCATGAACAAGGTGTTCCACCAGTATCTGGATCAGTTTGTGGTGGTGTTTATTGACGATATATTGGTATATTCCAAGACTGAGGAGGAGCACGAGGAGCATTTGAGGATCGTACTGGAGACTCTCAGGAAGTAGCAGCTTTACGGGAAGCTCTCCAAGTATGAGTTCTTCTTGGACCGGGTTGACTTCTTGGGGCATGTGGTGACTGGAGATGGTATCTCAGTTGACCCCATGAAGATTGTAGCAGTTGAGGCATGGACAGCGCCGACTTCAGTTGCAGAGATCAGGAGTTTCCTGGGGCTGGCAGGGTATTATCGGAGATTTGTGCAGGATTTCTCCCGGGTTGCAGAGCCATTGACTCGGTTGACCCGGAAGGATGCTGAGTTCGTTTGGTCAGAGGAGTATCAGGCAGCTTTTGATCAGTTGAAGAAGCGGCTAACGACAGCTCCGATTCTGACATTGCCTTCAGGATCGGGTGGTTTCACTATTTATAGTGATGCTTCAGGGAAGGGGCTGGGTTGCGTCTTGCAGCAGCATGGGAAGGTGATTGCCTATGCTTCCAGGCAATTACGTCCTCATGAAAAGAACTACCCTACCCACGACCTGGAGCTGGCAGCAGTGATTTTTGCTCTGAAGCTGTGGAAGCATTATCTGTATGGTGAGAGGGTGAAGATCTTCACAGATCACAAGAGCTTAAAGTATGTGTTCACTCAGAAGGAGTTGAACATGAGATACCGCAGATGGCTAGAGTTGATAAAGGATTTTGACATCCTACTTCAGTATCACCCGGGAAAGGCCAACGTGGTTGCCGATGCCTTGAGTAGGTATCCGACAGCCATGTGTTTGACCATGGATCGGCATTTGCTTGCCGACTTAGAGAGCCTTGGGATTGAGTTGATCATGCCCAGAGTACAGATGCAGCTATGGGGGATGCAGATTCAGTCAGACTTGGTAGAGAGGATCAAGTCGGCACAGTTTGAGGACATTGCTCTACGGTGTCTCCAGGAGCAGGTCCGAGCAGGATTGTTGGAGGGCGAGTTTTCTCTTGCAGAGGATGGTGCCATGAGGCACGGTTCCAGATTATGTGTGCCCAGCAGAGATCTCAGAGAGCAGGTTATGCAGGAGGCCCACAGATCTCAGTACTCTATACACCCGGGTGCCAACAAGATGTACCGAGATCTGAGGGAGCATGTTTGGTGGTCAGGAATGAAGCGGGAGGTGGCTCGCTTCGTGGCTAGGTGTTTGGTCTGTCAGCAGGTCAAGGCAGAGAGACAGAGGCCCAGTGGATTGTTGCAGCCGCTGTCCATTCCCGAGTGGAAATGGGAGCATATCACTATGGACTTCGTATCAGGATTGCCGTGTACTCCAGGAAGAAAAGACGCAATTTCAGTCATCGTTGACAGGTTGACCAAATCGGCCCACTTCTTGCCATTCAAGGTAGGTACGTCTACAGAGAGGCTGGCGGAGTTGTATATGCGGCAGATAGTCAGGATTCACGGAGTTCCGGTCAGCATCGTCTCAGATCGGGATAGCCATTTTACTTCCCATTTCTGGAGGAGTCTGCAGACCAGCTTGGGCACTCAGCTCAAGTTTAGGACTGCATACCACCCCCAGACGGACGGACAGTCAGAGCGAACTTTTCAGACTCTTGAGGATATGCTGCGGACGTGCGTCCTAGACTTTGGAGGTTCCTGGGAGGATCATCTTCATTTGGTGGAGTTTGCCTAAACAATAGTTTCTAGGCCAGTATTGAGATGTCACCTTTCGAGGCTCTGTACGAGCGTATGTGCCGTACACCCTTATCTTGGGATGATGTTGGTGAGCGAGCTTTACTGGGGCCAGAGATGGTTGTTGATGCAGCCGAGAAGGTGAAGCTCATCAGGGATAGACTTCACGTGGCGCAGGACAGACATCGGCACTGGGCCGATAGCCACCAGAGGCCATTGGAGTTTGAGGTACAGATTAGAGTAGGATTAGATTTAGGTTTGTTTGTTTGTGATTTTGATCATGTTTGTTTATTAATTTAATTGAGACCTTGCTTGTGATTAGGTCGGAGACTAGGTTTTCTTGAGGATATCTTCGACTCATGGTACGATACATTTTGGTAGAGGCGGAAAGCTTAGCCCGCGCTTCATCGGCCCTTTCATTATCAGCGGGAGAGACGGTGACGTTTCATACAGGCTAGACATACCGCCTGTGCTAGTGGGGGTCTACAACATATTCCATGTATCATAGTTGAGACGGTACGTGGCTGACCCTAGCCATGTGCTCGATCATTCAGAGATAGAGGTTGGGCCTTCTCTCAGCTATCCAGAGCAGCCAGTGGAGATTCTGGATCGACGGGAGAAGGTTCTGAGGAACCAGGTGATACCCTTGGTGTGCGTCGCATGGAGGCATCATTCTCCAAGAGAGTCTACCTGGGAGTGGGAGGATGAGATGCGCGAGCGCTACCCTTATTTTTTTGGACCGTGAGGTATGCTTTCTATCCTTCTCATCAGTTGTATTTCGCCTTTCAATTTGGAGGACAAAATTCTTTTAAGGAGGGTAGATTTGTCACTACCACATTTCTAGAGTGTGGGTTATTTTGTCATTTTTGGGGTAATTTAAATTTATTAGATTTTATTTGAATTTTTGGGAATTTTTAGGATTTATTTAGAATTGTTTGGACTAGATTAATTTTGGCTAGTTTGGACCCATGTAGACCAACCTAGGAGCTAACCCTAGTTAGTATGAGCTTGGTTAGGATATATGACTCTAGTCTAACCTAGCCTAATCTTTGGTTTGGTCATTAGAACCTAATTAGTAATAGAAATTAGAAAGTCATAAGTCATGGCTTATGATTTAGAGCCATTAATAAAACAATCAAACCATAGCCTATGTAACTTGGCCCAAAGCCCAAAAAATAACCAAACCCAAATCCCAAGGAGATGTGGCCGGCCACCCTATCCTCATTGGGATCACCACCATATTTATACTCTCCTAAAATCTAGGGTTGCCTCTTTCTTAGGAAGGCTCAAGCTTTAGAAAGGTTAGTTTCTATTATATTTTAATTCCTAGAACTCCTTTCCTCTTCCTTTTTCTTTCTAATTCATTCCATTAGATCCTAATATGACTATTCTTGCTGTTGATAAGGTCTTATCTCAGTTTGAGGTTGTTTTGAATTGATTGGGATATCAAGAGAGGAGCTCACAAAGAGGGGTTTTCTTGAGAAGTTCAAGCTTAGGTAACTCTCTCAAATCTCCATGAAATTTCGATTTGTCTTCATCATTAGGGAGCCCTAGGAGTCCCCTAAGTGTCAGTATGAGTTTCGTGTCGGGTATCAGGGGTTTCGTGTCTGTTTTGGACACGTATCTGTGTCCCTTTACTGGTATTTGTGAAAATGCCACAAAGGGACCGTTGGTGTTATTTTTGAAATGTTTTTAAATAGGAAATTTAGTTTATCATTGATTATTGGTTCCTCATCTTCTGATGTGATTTTCGTGTCTGCTTGTGTCAGATTCGTGGAGTGGATACGCGCGTGCACATACTTCGCGCGCGCGCTACAGTGTTCCCCTGCCACTCGGGGCCTGTAGCGGATACGACACGCCTCTAGGACACGTGAAACTTGACACGAGCCATGGGGCACTGGCTGACATGCCACGTGTCAAGTCCCACGTGTCCCCGTGTCGTGTCGAGGGAGGAATCAACCGTGTAAGTGTATTGCACTGTTTGTGCACTGTAAATTAATTGCCACTGATACGGCATTGTAGCGTCGGACACGACACACTAGGACACTGTGCAGGTTGACCTAGACCTAGCCCTAGTATAGGGGTACATGTATGTGCAAGCACGAGGCCTATTTGGCCTATGTCGTGTGCACGACACGCGTGCACACACGCACGAGCCTGTGGTCTACACAGTGTCTGTGTGTGCACTGTTTAGTGTTATTCGTGTTTGGACATGTTTGTGTCCATCTTGGTGGACACGAACAGGTTGTAGGACACATATATGTTGTGTTTATACACTACCAACCTCTGTTTTTGTATTTTATATTGTTTTGACTTGTGAATTCTCGAATTGCCCAATTTCCTGATACATTGAAACCTAAAAAATTCCAGTTTTGAATACGATTTGGTACACCTGTTTAAACCCAATTAATATTGATTAAATGATGGTTTAGTTTCTAAATATAATTCTCCTATATGTAGTTTAACTGTGTGTATGATTTTGGGATTTGTTTGATTGATATTGAAGTCGAAATAAGGTTATGAATGTTGAGACTAAAACTATCATTAACTGATACTTGATTTTCTGTTTACCTTTCCAGTTTTCGAAACTGAGTTTTGTCTGATGAGTTAACCTATTAATAACTGATTAATGCATGTTTTAAGGCTGTAATCTAATCTCCTATATGTTATCTTGCTATGGTTAAAAATTAGGTTTGTATTGATGGGGTTTTGGGCTCAAACCTGAATTTTTCAGATGGGACTATTAAACTGGTTTTTAGTTCAATGTTTATTGATGATTGATATCCCTTTAAACTGAGATTTAAACTAAGGACTGAACCTGAGCATTACACCACACACACACACATTGTTTCATGGTCTCTCACACACTGTACATTTCAGTACTTGTTTTTTCTGCTACACTATAATACAATGGCACTCATTGCAATCTTGTTCTCACTCACATACACACACACAGTTTTTTCCATACACACACACTCTTACATGTTTCACTCACTTATACACTCACTGATTTCTGATTTTCACATACACAAGGACACACCTAGCCACATACTCACATGTAAACCACGCACACCCTTGTTTCACTAAAACCTATCACTATTTGCACACACACATGCTCACTATTTTCTTACAGTTTCTCACTGATTTCACATCACTCTCACACCACACACACAAGTCCACACAGACATACACTTGAGTGTCCCCTCTCTCCTTCCTATATATATATAATATGCATTATGATATATAAGTTCCTATATATATGAGTGTGTGCTTTTATATACCTATATGATATAGTGTATGGGTGATATTGTATAGTGGCTATAGGTTGTGTGTTCTAAGTTACATTATAGCCTAGGCAATATGTGTATTGTTAGATATAGATATTATCTTGTGTAGATATATGTTATAGGTTGGGTTAGGCATGTTGTTGCCTAGTAAACCTAGATATGACTTGTTAGACCTAGAATAGACTAAATTAGACTAGTTTGACTTAGGTTTGACTTGGTTGACCTAGTTTGACTTCTAGGGTTGACCAGAGTTGACCAAGAGTTGACCTTGGTCTAGATTGACCTAGATTCATGTAGAATGTATAGTAGAATTTCATTATTCCATTTTGGACTTGTTGTGACTTGTGCTGTTCTGATTAGGAGCCAGACACCACTCCTCGGACAGTACTTTTCACATTGGACACTCAGATACAGGCGAGTACATTCTCTGATCATTTCATATCCTGTTTAGAACTATTTCCTGCAGTAGATTACTTTACTTGTACTGTCACGTTGGTCACACGGATTGGTACTATATGGATCCCTTCTTGAGATGTTATCCTTAGGGAGCATCGGGTACTCTATGTTCTGTGCGTTTCACTTACATGGCGTATCACTATGCTTCGTTGATTCTTCGATCACTTGTGACATATACTCTTATGATCACAGAGTCTTCCTGGAATCCTTATCCCATTTATGGGTCTACTATGTATCACCCTTCGGGGGCTTATCACCTTTCGGAGGCTTATCACCCTTCGGGGGCCTTACATAGTATCATAACATAACCTGGTTGGATCCTTGTGTATTGATTGGGGGTACGGGGGAGTAGAAGTGGACATGTGAATAATATACCAGTAGTATCTTATCAGAATCATTCCGTAGTGTCTTATCAGAATCATCCCATTCCATTTACATGTCCATGTTGTACTCTGACTCACTAGCCACATGTTAGCTCTTTATTTATAGTAGATATTTCTATTACAGCTTTCTCTCCCTATTTACATACTGTACTTCTTTCAGTACTTGTATCTTACTTTACTGCATGATTATATCTTCTAACCTGCTATGAACTGTTGAGATGTACTGTACTCGCTCCTGTCCTGACTGGACCTGTTGAAAATATTACAGAGGACGAGGAGGAGGCTTGCCTGGATACCTACTACGGGGCAGCCTTAGATGACACCTACGAGCTGGACCCTCAGGAGGACCCAGCTCTAGCTGAGGATATCACCCCGATTGCCTAGACTAGATTAGTTAGGCTTATCTTACTTTATGCAGTCTTGAGACATGTTTTAGCTAGACTTATTTGGAGTTCAGAGTTGTATATATTCTTTCATTCTGTATCTGAGACCATGTACTTCTGGATATTGCTGGGATTATCTTAGACTACTTTTCATCTATTTATTTCCTTGAGTTCTATTTCATATCGTGCTATCTCTTCCTTAGTTGTGATTGAGTTTTACTGCTATGTTACCCCTATTCGGGAAGTATAAACTGTTTAGAGATATATTGCTAGATGATTGTTGACCTAGGACAGCACCGCCGACACTGCGGCGTAGGCTGGACGTACCCACGTCTCGTGCCCTTACTCTAGGGTGAGGGTCGTGACACCATTGACGCCCATGACATCCAGAGCGTTGGGACTTCTCGAGATCCATTGGTAGTTCTACTACGGCTTCTTCTGATGAAAAGGTTTGCCACCGACGGCCGCCTCAAGCAAACTCTAGGGTCGTCAACAGTCGAGTATCGGGCAAGCATGGCCATTATGGAAGAAGAAGCTAAGTCTTCTCTTGGAAGGGGTAGTCCTTTATATAGACTATTTATGTGGTCCAAGCATGAGCCAGATGTCGGTCAGAAGGAAGCTTACAAGCTAAGCCAAAGCTCCACTCCATGTCAGATGACAGTACTGCGAGTGACCGAAGTAACGTGACTCTGAACCTCCTCTGCCAAAGAGATTCGCAATCCCTACAAAGATGCAAGAGGCTCCAATATCAAGAAGTTATCAGGGGCGCTTGCTCTGAAATGATGACTCTGGATAATTAATGCTAAAGAGCTAAGCGTGACACCAGCCATCACCCAGCTCGTACAATCCTGCTATGTGTTCATGCTTCTGTTAAATATATCCCGAGCTTGACTCAAGTTCAGGACACTTTGAAGGGGGTCTTGTAGAAGAATGAAAAATCTCAGTTGATGACATCCCTTCGCCACAAAGCAGATGATACAAAGGCTCAGCCCAAGTTCTAAAAAGACAAAATAGAAGAAATGGAAAGAAGTCCCTTATGTGTCACGTCTAGCAAAGTCCAGTACAGACACATCGAGACTACACAAAAAGGACTAATTTTGTTCGTCTATAAAGGATCTGGTACAGATTCGACAGAGCCTAGAAGGGTCTACAAGGGATTCGGTCTTCGTCAAAGCGCAGCCCTTCTTCTTCATGCCAGAAGATTGATCTCCATCGAGGCGTATTCTGACCTTTTTATGGGATGAGCCTCCCAGAAATATATCAGCCACTCGGCCAAAGCAAGGAGCTTCCTGAAGCAGTCATTGACCCGAACCTTCAAAGAGCGCAGCAAGTCGCGAACACTGAATGAGAAGGGCATAGCACAACCTGTGGCTCTTCGGATTGGCTATCCACCCATGACCCAGGTCGTCAAGACCTCCAAGATCACCCAGACATCACCCAGAGTTAAAATCCTAAGAAGGACATTTACGTACTTCTTAAGGGCAGCGATGGCTCCTTCTACACAGAGTTCTTCTATAAGAACATGGCTCCTATGAACGAAAAAAGCCTCAACTAGCAGCCAACTTATATAAGGCTGATCGCCGTTCGAAGTTAAGTTTGGATCTCGTATGGTAGTGAAGGATTCCAAGAAGAAGACAACGACTCTTCAGAGGAGAACTTTCTCTTTTATTGGACTGAGAATGGCCCAGAGTGCAAGCCATATGGCCGACAGTCAGAATTCCCATATTAATGGGATGAACCTAAGACTTAGCACGACGAGTGTCAGTCTTAGAGCCTTGGAATTCCCTATATTATGGTGGCAATTAAGAGGGAAGTCCTTAAAGAGCGAATATTTATCACTCTTTACTTTGGAAGCCAAAGCCTTCAAGCCAGAGGCACATCTACTCGCCTGTGCCAACCTGAGAAACAATATGGTGGTAGGCCTCGACCTTTTCTTTACTTCAAAAAATAGTGTCTTCACTCTAGAGGTGCAGCTACCTGCCTGTGCCAACCCTAGACACACAAGGGTGTTATACCCTTTCCTCCAAAGCCAACGCCTTCAAAGTTCAGAGGCGCAGCTACTTACATACTTCCACATGAGGTACAGGATGGTGATATGTTCACACCATCTCCATTCCCATGGCACAGTCATCTTCTTCGATACAGAAGCTTAAGTCACATCTCTATAAGAGACTTGGGAACTCCCACTACAACTAATACAAGTCAGCCTGTCGCTCCAAAAGCACAGTAATCTCGCTAACTTGAAGCACAAGCCTATTTGTCGCCTATAACACAGTGACTTTGTTACTCTGAAACACAGCTTCATCGTTGCTCTAAATGTACAAAAGTCTCGTCGTCATTCGAAGCCAAGTCCACTCGTAGCCTAAAAGCACAGAGACTCCGTCGTCTCCACTAGCACGGTCTACTCGTCACTCCAGAAGCACAGCAGTACTTAGTCCTCACCAGAGGCACATGAAGCATAGGTCTACCCCAATTGGTTTGTTTAAATTGCCTCTTACAGAAATGATTAGGATTAAATCATGATTGATATCATATCAGATTGATTTAAATCTTGGACGAGGATCAATTAGACTCCAAATCTAGGATGAAATCCCAAGATTTACTTGGCTGTATTCGAGCAAGCAAATCGGTACGTGCCACACGTCACCTCCTTCGGTTTTGTTAATAACTACCAGAGATCTTGATTGAGGGGAATCTCGATGTTCACCACGTGTCAGCGCCACAAAAGCCCACACCTTACAATGACGGCAGATTCTTTCTATCTTAGGAACCCTAATACACATCGCATATGTGCTCGATTCTCTATAAATAGAAGGAGTTCTCCTTTAACTTAAAGGAAGTGACAACCTTCATCTAAGAAGGAACAATCCACCAACCAACCAACCAACAGAAGAATAGCCCCCTCCAAGGGATCTTCTCCTCCAGACAGCCTCTTGATTGGTGACCCCAGAGTTCCATCAAAGGCGCCAGAGAGCCAGAGCAAGGTTGATTCGTCGTTAGATCGTCAACAGAGTAAAGGAGCCGCTGCAGTGCTCGATCTCTATCGTCACACTTTCTCAGAAACCTCTTCTCCCTGTACTTAGAATATCCTGTTTAAGACTTCCTTCTTTGTACACAGATACCTGATACTTTCAATAATGCAAAAAAGTCGTTCAACCTTTTGTTATATCGAACAATTATGGCTTAAATTATAGATTGAAGAAGGATGAGAAGAACTCGCCTCTTCTGTTAAAGGAGAAGAAGGAGATGAGGAGGAGGAGAGGGGGAGAGAGGAGTGCGAAAAAAGGACCCCTGTTGAGAGAGAGAGGAAGTGAACAAAGGTAATTTCTAAAGGCACTCTACATTTTACTCCAAGACAGCCCAGTCCTAGGACTGCGAACTTGTTGGCATTCCTAATATATAGTAGGACTGCAAACAAAGCTGGCAGTCCTAAAAAATTTAAATATTTAATTAGTCTGACAACGAAGATGGCAGTCCTCCTTAATGTTATGACTTCCAACTTTGTTGGCAGTCCTAATGGGCTGTCTTGGAGTAAAATGTGGAGTGCCTTTAAAAATTACCAAAAAAGAAGCACTCTTATGTTGGTTCAGGGGGAAATAAAAATGGAGAGCTGGTGGCTTCTATTTTTGAAATATTTATAACACTTGTATTCAGCAATGTTATAAATGTATGAACTATATATAACATTTATATGTAAAAAAACATCATAATAGGTCAAAACTTAGTTCAAACTGTCATATTAAACGGTCGTTCTGAAATTTTATAACGCTTATACATAAACCATTATAATAACATTTTTTAAGTGTTATAAAAATATATTTTTCGTGCAGTGGTTGGGTTCTAGAATCGGTTCTTTGTGCCAGCCAATACACAGACGATATACTACAGTATATCGACAGTATGCCGATTGTTGGTAGACAAAACAATGCGTACTACAAGAAAGTTGGCCTATCCCAACGTTTTATAAGCGTTGTAAAAACTGAATAAAACATTGGTATATGTTTAGCCAGCGTTTGTCCAACGATTTATGCAAACGTCGTCGTTGCCCTAGTTGGGAATTTACAACGTTTGCAATAAATGTTGGTATAGGGATTAGACGACATTTGCAGTAACGTTTATAAACGTCAATAATAGTACAAAAATGGTTAACAATTTCAACATTTTTACAAAAGAAACGATGGCATATGTAACTTATTTCCAACATTTTATAAAACGTTGGAATTATTTTTACCAACCTTTGTCGAAGAAAACGTTGGGTTGTGATTTTCCAACGTTTCCCAAAAAATGGTTGGATTTGTGTTTCCAACCTTTTCTAAAAAAAGTTGGTTTTTTCCAACGTGTTTTCACAAACATTGAAAATATAATTTTGGATGGTACTTTCCCAACAATTTACTAAACATGTCGAAAATTTAACCTATTTGCCAACAATTTTCCAAAATGTTGGAAGTTGTGTTAATTGGTAATAATTTTCAAATAATTGGACAAACATATCGAGAATTTAACTATTTTCCAACGTTTTACCTAACCACTGGATTTGTTACAAAAATTGGTTAAAAATAACTGCCACAATCGCACAAAATATAAAT
This sequence comes from Iris pallida, assembly GCA_029216955.1. Classification (NCBI taxonomy): domain Eukaryota; kingdom Viridiplantae; phylum Streptophyta; class Magnoliopsida; order Asparagales; family Iridaceae; genus Iris; species Iris pallida. Next base: position 10,780,870 of record JANAVB010039219.1, on the reverse strand, counting down.
GTGCTTGTACATATAAAAATTTCAGTCCCATCACAAACATGTAAATACATCCACCACAAAACAATCGAACAAAATATTAATATAAAATTATTGCAAATCAAAATATTGTCTGTGTAAAAAGTCTTTATATCTTCATTCATTCACCAAAATACAAGTTCATTCGAAGTAAAAATTAGACAATCTTCATAAATCCATATAAGTAACTTGACCATGCATGTAAACCTGTTAAAAAATAGAAATTAAAATTAGGACATACGAGTAAATAATGAATATTTTTAAGATTTACTGTGCAAGTTGACCTTCTCCACTAATCAGTTCTTTTTCGCCCTCTTCATAGCCATGAGATCCTGAAATTAATGAACACAAGAAAAGAAAAGTAAAATTTAAGGATATTTAATATAAATGTCAAAGTTCAATGCTTTAATTTAAAGAGGAACTGCTACATATATATGGTGTAATGTTCCATTTTTTTAAATTCATGAAGTGAAGGAACTACCTCTAAGTTATCCAAGACTATGGAGTTTTATAACCTAGAGAAGAAACTGATTTGCTAACCCAGATGAATCAAGCTATCCTAATAATTTTTATTCAGTGAACATTAAAAAAAATTATAGAAAGTTAAATATAACAAGGAGAATCCTAATAATTTTTACGAATTTGCAGACTGCCAACAAAGAGAAGCCATGCTACTAGTAGAGGATAAATAAAAAAAATCTTAATAACTCATCACCATAATATAGGAGAAATAAAAAAATTCTAACCTCACAATAGCTTCGAAGTTGAGATTGTGGTACAGTGTGCGTTTGCGCTTGCTTTGGTCGTTGCAGTTGCGCTTGCTTTGGTGGTTGCAGTTTTATTCGCTTTGATGGTTGTGTTTGTCTTCTTGATTGAACCTCTGATTGTATATGTGCCGACTGATGCAATATTGGAGGTGCTGTGCGCTCAAAATTGTTTTCAAAAAACTAACATTATAAATACAAGAAAATATTACATGCAATCCATTAAATAAATTTAGCTCATATACATCTAATAGTTGATAAATTCTAACATGTTCTGTGCCAGAAGATATATCGCGTGGAGATTATGAGAAAGCACCCATATCACGCAGATGACTCTCAAGTAAATTTTGTATTTGTGCTTCCATTCGATCATTCATCCGAGATTCCACAGCAGATAACTTTTCTTGATCTGGAGTTCCATCTGCTCTTTCATTTCAGTTTTATTTCTCTCATTTTCAGCCATCATCTCATGACGAACCCTTTCATTTTCAGCCTCCATTTCACGTCGCAGGTTCTCCAATTCTTGTTGATGTTGTGTTTCAATCTCCCTCCTCTCATCCTGGGACAGTTTATACGATGGTCCGAATACCATAGTCGGGGTAGCACCGAGCCCATATGTCCCCACACGACCGTGCCTATCACGTCCCATAACTCGCCCGTATATATCATCTCGTGCAACACCGGTCTCTGGATTTTCCGCTTCTAGTTCATCCATATCTTGCTGTAAAATCAACTCATGGTCATATAAACATAACTTAAATTTTAGATAAACTTATGAAAAGTGTAAATAATAAAATAAAATAAAGAAGTAAGATCATACAATCGCCTTAGCTGCTATTTCATTTACTGGCCCTTTCCCTTTAGTTACATGTGTCTCCTTGTATACCATCCTACAAGTTGGCTCGTATCCGATGGATTTAGCCAACTATAAGTATAAAGAATCAATGCGTCAGATTATTAGTAATAAACATGCTTTCCTGGCACATTAAAAAATGTATGAACTAATAAATTAAATTAAATTAAATTTGTTCTACCTTATTTCTAACTTCAGCATGGGGAGTTCTACCAGATGTGTGTGGTGTTGTCCAATTTTTACGAATGGCTTTATTCTTTTCACTTCTGGCCTGGTACAAAGAAAAATACAAATATACAATAAAATATTATGATAAACCGAAAACCACTGCTTCCATAAATACAAATATACCTTTCCCTTATCAGAATCCCAATAGTAGATGAGTCTTGGCCACTGACTTTCATCGACCCTTGGGGGACAATGCTTCAACCGTTCCTCATTAGTCTTATACTTAGTATAACCCTGACGCTTTACTTCGGCCTTCCATTCCTTCCATTTTCTTCCGACAGATGCCATCATAAATTTTCTCATCTCGTCCGTAGCATTCGTATTTTTCTATTTAAATAAAATGTAAAGAAAAAAATCATGTAATTATTCACATATGTAAATTACGCCACAAAGTAATTTAATATTTCTAGGTGGTTATTCATCTACTTTACCTTAATATGAGTCCAAATTGCGTCCTTCCCAATGTCTGGTACATGCCTCCAATTAAGGTAAGTTAAAGGTGCTAGGTGGCCATTTCGTGCTAGAACCCCTAAATTTGAAGCAAGTCTGGAACATGTTTCCTCAATTGGTTGGCCAAGATTGTTGACATGAATCTCTAGAATGCCACCATCTTCTGTCCATCCCCTATGCATTAAAGTAGGACCACGGACTCGTCTATGCTCCTCCTGGCTGGAATTCGGGTCTAAGTATAAAATAGGCCAACATAAAAATAATTAATGCACAATAATATTAAAACCTTGAGGTTTAACTTCAATAATATTAATATCACAAATATGTGTATTGTTAAGATTATTATTACCTGTCACTTGATCTTCTAGTTGTTAGTTGTTGCCGAACAATACTCCTGTTTGCTCCTCCTCGTCAGAAATAGAAGGAGGTGGCCAATTCAAAGGAGGTTCGACCATGACAGTGTTGGCACCTACTTGCTTTTGTTTCTCAATAATGGTACGCATAGCTCCCCTATTCAATTGGTTGCGTCTACTTGTCGCCATGGGATTTTAGCTTGACTACAATCAAAAAATATATAAGAGAAAAATGCATGATGGCATAGTAGATCATATGTTACTTTTAATGAAGAAAGGATCTAAACAAACTTGAACATGAGAGTGTGCAGTCTCACACTTACTGTTGCCATAGAAGAAGATGAGAGAATGCTTAAGATGAACTCATAAAAGATGACTTAAGAAGACCTCGACAAATATGGTGACTGAATGAGACTTACTCTATAGATTTTACTTAGAGAAGCTAATGTATGAGGACAAGTATGTAGATTCTTATGTGAAGTGGGTTCGTTAAGTATGATAACCAAACAATTTGTAGCATGTGTTTTTTGGTTACCTGGGAGGCTGCACTCAGATTTGAGCTCTTCTCCACTAAGCTATCCAATCTCTCCCCTCTTGCAAGCACACTGTCTATAGTTTTATGCTGCATCAATTTAAACAGACAGATGTATCAAATTAGAACAGGAAAATGCTTCTGATTTCAAAATAACCATGTGATTAGCACATTTTAACAAGAAGATGAAGGAAAGGTTCCATTCAAGCCAAGTGGATGAACTGGGTCCAAAATCCCATTGGCCATCCCAGGAATAAAACCAAATCTACTCCAAGATGTGTTTTGCGCACTTGCAGCACTTGGAAAGCCTGCTCCTAACAAGAGATTAGGATGTCTAGATCCTTGAGGAGCTATCCGTGATGCATAATCAAGTGTGTCAAGTGGGTTAGAAAATATTGAATCATGCTGACTCCAGGAGACTGTACTCCTACCTCTTCCTCTACCTATAGGAGGACGTCCCACAGATGCTGATAAATCAAAGCATGGACCGGAATCACTGCAGAAGGGCTGGCCTAATATTGTTCGTGGGCCAAAATCTACAGGAGCACGAAGAAGTGGACCTGAAAATGAATGCCTCTTATCAATCTTCAAAGATATGTTTTTCTCAGGAGTAAGGTTGTATTCTTTTCCACTTGTCTGGGGATCAGACTCCAAGAACCCCTGTCCATTATCATAAGGCTTGCTTCGCTTTCTATTCAGCCTCCTTATAATTTCTATAATCACACCTCATAATACATAAACATGACGTGACAGAAACCAAGCCCATTGCCATCCTATTGTTAGATATGAAACAAAAGAGGCTGGAAACGGACACATTGCCACTGTTACTGAATGAGACTTACTCTATAGACTTCACTTAGAGAAGCTAATGTATGAGGACAAGTATGTAGATTCTTATGTGATGTGGGTTCGTTGAGCATGATAACCAAACAATTTACGGCATGTGATTTTTGCTTACATAGGAGGCTGCACTCAGATCTGAGCTCTTCTCCACTAAGCTATCCAATCTCTCCCCTCTTGCAAGCACACTGTCTATGGTTTTATGCTGCATCAATTTAAACAGACAGATGTATCAAATTAGAACAGGAAAATAATTCTGATTTCAAAATAACCATGTGATTAGCACATTTTAACAAGAAGATGAAGGAAAAGTTCCATTCAAGCCAAGTGGATGAATTGGGTCCATAATCCCATTGGCCATCCCAAGAATAAAACCAAATCCACTCCAAGATGTGTTCTGCGCACTTGCAGCACTTGGAAAGCCTGCTCCTAACAAGAGATTAGGATGTCCAGATCCTTGAGGAGCCATCCGTGATGCATAATCAAGTGTGCCAAGTGGGTTAGAAAATATTGAATCATGCTGACTCCAGGAGACTGTGCTCCTTCCTCTTCCTCTACCTATAGGAGGACGTCCCACAGATGCTAATAAATCAAAGCATGGACCGGAATCACTGCAGAAGGGCTGGCCTAATCTTGTTCGTGGGCCAAAATCTACAGGAGCACGAAGAAGTGACCTGAAAATGAATGCCTCTTATCCATCTTCAAAGATATGTTTTTCTCAGGAGTAAGGTTGTATTCTTTTCCACTTGTCTGGGGATCAGACTCCAAGAATCCCTGTCCATTATCATAAGGCTTGCTTCGCTTTCTATTCAGCCTCCTAATAGGAGGTTCTTCGACATCATTATGGGGAAAATCTAGTCAAGCTTCCCTCCTTCGATGTTTGTGGTTGCGATCGTCATCATCGCTAACTTCTTTTTCTTCAGGATTACTGATTGATTCTGAAGAACTACAACATTTCTTTTCTTTTGGTGAATGTTTCAGCTGATGTGTCTCTAACGCCATTACAGGCTGAGAGAACTCCAATTTCTCAGAGGGTTACCTTGACCCTTGACAGCGGTATGGCTACTCTGTTTTGAAGTGTCAATGAACAAGGGTATTGGGTTAGCATATGAATAGTGTTCAGAGTGATCCCTTCTTCTTATGAGTTCAATCACCAGTTTTTGATACATATTCAGTCCAACTAAGATGGGGGGGTAATGGCTCGAGTTCAAATAGATATCAGTCTCCAACTTTATAATGGCAGCAGTCCCATATAGGTTAACATATGAGTATCAGGGAGTCTCATTTGTTAACTTACATATATAAATGGAATATATATCCGTCATGAATGGAACATATATCCGTCATGAATGGAACATATATAAATGGAACATATATCCGTCATGAATGGAACATATGAGTATCAGGGAGTCTCATTATTCAATCTTATTCCCTCTTTTTATCTGTCATGAATGGAACATATATCCGTCTTATGTGTATCAGTCATGTGAAAGGGGGAATTGCTTCCTGCAGTGAGTTGAGTGTGTGGCCATGTGTGTAGAGGGTGTCTAGGACAGTGAGTATCAGTTAAGGACTTATTGATGTCAGTTAGAAATTAGTGAGGGAGATATGGTATCAGTTATCTGGTATGTGTATCAGAGAAGCAGGGTGTCTAGGCTTGGATATCATATAGAACTTGTAGATCATATCCACTTAAATATACTCTCAGGTGTTGGAAAAGTAAGATTATCATATTACTGTATTGCTAGTAATGGAAAGTGAGATTATCATAATGTATTGCTAGTGGTTGGAAAAGCTAGTAATGGAATGGTAGACACAAGATATCATTCTATAATCCATTATAGACTAAATATTTTTCTATAAAAGTGGAGATCCGACCATTTTAGTGGAGGGACAGTGTTATTCGATTATAAGAAGAAAATCAAAGCTTTTATGAATAAGAGTTTAGTATATAGATAACAACAAGAGTCATTTTATTGCTTCAAGTAGAAGATTAGGGTTTAGTAGATGATCTTTTGTGAAACGAAGAGACTGTTTGAAATATGGTCCGAGAAAATGTTGCAGTTACACATCAAGTTCAATTAATGGTTGTTCTGGGCAGAGCCGACCTTGATCATGATTTCAGTCTTCCTACATAAATAATAACTTGTGATCCTAGGATTCTCTTAATAACTAGTGATTAATGCCTTGTTACTCCCTAATCAAATGCATCAGTCAACTGTGCACATAGGATGCCATATGTCAATCAAGTTTTACAAGTAAAAAATTACTTGTCATGGATTGAAACCATAATTGACCAAACATTCACTAGATTCTTCAACTTGGCGTTTAGTATAATGAAAAAATAAATTTGTTCACTTCCTTGACAAAGGAGTGTTGTCACAACTGGACCGGACAGGCGGTCCGACCAGTTTTCCCAAGAAATCGGAATGGTCTGAAATTAGTGAAGGAGATATGGTATCAGTTATCTGGTATGTGTATCTATGTTTAATGTTGCAACATTTCAATCATAATAATATTAATGAGCTAGTATAAAATCGAGACCAAGATCAAGATCCAGAGTATCATATCGAGAAGCAATGTTTACCTTACAAAAAAGAAAGTTTACCTTAGAAGTATGGCAATATTTACCTTAGAAGTATCAGTAAAGCAATGTAAAGCAATGTTTACCTTAGAAGTATTAGTAAAGCAATGTTTACCTTAGAAAGTTTACCTTACAAAAAAGAATGTTTACCTTAGAAGTATCAGTAAAGCAATGTTTACCTTACAAAAAAGAAAGTTTTCCTTGACGCAGGCAAGACCAAGATCCAGAGTATCATATCGAGAAGAGTAAAGAAAGAAAGAGTATGATATCAAGGCTTAACTACATAAATTGTAAGAGAAAAACAAATTGATATAGGACAGGCTGCAAAAAATCCTGAATAAAGAGTGTGACTTGATACATAACCAAAAAATTATGGAATTCAGATTGCAAAAACATATACTGAAACTGAAACTCCAAACTTCAAAGAATCAAAAACATAAAATGAAATATGGATTTTCCTAATCATCTTTGTCATCCCGCCCACTTGGTTCCTCGTCGACTTCAACTCCATCGACACCTTGTTGAACCCAACTAATATCATCATCACGTGTGAATGGTGTCTCGTCCAAATGTTGCTCGTCCCATAACTCTGTTTCATCTGCCATATATCTATGAGTTGTAAATTGCTCCCCAAACACATCAAAAAAATCTCGGGGCTTTGTCTTAACAACTACATGCCAGTCATTCTCGACGGGGTCTTGTACATAAAATACTTATTTTGCCTGAGATGCTAGTATAAAAGGTTCATCTGTTATTTGTTGCCGAGTATAAAACAAACGACGAAAGTTTACTAGCGTAAATCCAAAATCATGTCGCTCGATGAGACCTCTACTATTGTCAACCCAGTCACACTTAAACAAAACAAACCTATACTCTTTAGAATAATAGAGCTCAATGATGTCTGTCAATATCCCATAGAAATTAACGTCTCCAGATATAGAATTTCTATCTCTTGCACTTGCATAACTTTCAGTCATTGCCTTTAACATGACTCCACTATTTTGTGTGGTTCTTTTTTGCTCACGGGCCTTTGTATGATACCGAACACCATTTATAATGTATCCTGCGAATCTTTTTGCTTTCTTAAGGGGGCCCAAAGCTAACATCCGGATTTCTTGTGATATCTCTACATTAGCTTCCTCGATCAACTTCGTCACCTATTTCAAAGGAGAAAAATATTATGCAATTCACTTAGGAGGTTACCTATTTAACAGTAAAAGTTTTTAAATATCAATTTTTTTGCTTACATGATCCTTAAACCATAAATGAAATGTTTCATTATGAATATGGTCAAAATCATGTGGTCTGAGACGAGAATTACTCCTAATTGACATACGGTGAGCCCTGTAATAGAAAAACACCATATCAAATGTAATGTCTTAAATGGCTACAAAATAGAAGACTTAATAATGTAGCATACTTACTCTAGAAATGGTGAAATTGTATCGGTATTGACTAGCACATATCGATGTGCTTGTGCATATGTTATGTCATCAAGTACAAATCCCACTGACTTCCCTAATTTATGGCCAACTTCTAAATCAATAGAATTAGATACACCGTCATCGTTCCTTACCGGTCAACTGGACTTGGTCTCAATATCATTTAGGTACCTTGAGCAAAATGTTAGACACTCTTCTACCCAATATCCTTGTGCAATTGAACCCTCTGGATGACTGCGGGTCCTCACATAATTCTTCAATGTGGACAAGTATCTACGAAGGGGATTTGGTTAGTTATAAATAATATTTTTCATAAGAAACAAAAAAATTATAAATACAAAAATAATAAATGATATCATACCTCTCAATAGCATACATCATTCGGTAGTGTGGTGGACCTCCTATGATCGCTTCTTCTGCTAAATAAATGACTAAATGCTCCATGACATCAAAAAATGCAGGCGAAAATATCCTTTCAAGATGGCAGAGTGTGAGCACAATGCGGGTTTGAGCATGTTCCAAATCCTTTACATTTATCGCTTTTGAGTACATAGTCCTAAAATAGTTACTCAATTCAATCAACGGTCCAAGCACATTCTTGGGCAAAACATTTCTCAAAGAAATAAGAATAAGCTCTTGCATCAAGATATGGTTGTCATGACTCTTAAGTCCTGATATAATACGTTGTTTAAGGTTAACACGACGTGATATGTTCGAAGAATAACCATCCGGAACTTTTACCACCTTCAACATTTTACACACTATATCTTTGCGTTTGTTGTCCAATGTGAAACAAGCAGGCGACAAATAATATTTGTTGTTTGTCCGTTTTTGAGGATGCAATGGCTTGCGAATACCGAATTCTTTTAGATCTTTACGAGCATTTAAATTATCCTTTCCCTTTCCACCAATATTTAATATAGTCCAAAGCACATTGTCACACACATTCTTTTCAATATGCATTATGTCAAGATTGTGGCGAAGCAAATTGTCCTTCCAATAATCTAACTCAAAAAATATACTTCGTTTCTTCCAATTATATGTTAGGGCTCCATCTCCTTTAACCGTCCTTCTCCTCTTTCGTTCCGTCTCTGGATCTTTTCCAAACTTATTATCGAAGTCTTTTATTTCAGCGTACACTTCGTCTCCTGACAGTCGAGTGGGCTTTGTATCCATCTCTATTGTACCATCAAAAAAGACTTTATCCATGCGAAATTTATGTCCTTCCGGTAGCCATCGACGATGGCCCATATTGTATTGCTTACCTCCGTTAGACAACCATCGAGAATGAGTATATTTATGACAACAAGGGCATGCCAATTTACCTTTTGTGCTCCACCCCGCCAAATTGCATAGGCAGGAAAATCACTTATCGTCCATAGCAATGATGCACGCATTTTAAACATCTGATTACTAATTGCATCATAAGTGTCTACTCCAACCCACAATTGCTTCAACTCATCCATTAGAGGACACAAATAAACATCGATGTTATTTCCTGGCCCATGAGGACCATCAATTAGTATCGATAATATCATAGAAGGTTGTTTCATACATAACCATGGTGGCAAATTATATGGTATTAAAATTACTGGCCACGTGCTATGTGCAATACTCATGCTTCTAAATGGATTAAACCCATCACTAGATAAGCCAAGCTTGACATTTCGTGGGTCCTCGGCAAAATCCGGATATTTCTCATCAAATATTTTCCATGCAAGAGAATCTGCAGGATGCCTTAAATTCCCATCATTAATGCGTTCCTCGACATGCCATCTCATTTGTGATGCTATCTTTGACGACATAAATAGTCTCTGAAGTCTTGGTATCAATGGGAAGTACCTTAACACCTTCGCAGGAATTTTTCGATCCATATTAACACCGCTATCTGACTCAACCTTTAATTGTTTATACCTTGGGGTATGGCACCTATTGCATTCAAGCTCTTGTTCTGTCTCATTCAAGTACAACATACATTCATTAGGACATGCATGTATCTTCTTATACTCAAGTCCTAAGTTCGCAATCAATTTTCGCGCTTCGTAAAAGGACTTCGGCAATGTCACATCCTCAGGGAATGCATCTTTTAATAACTCAAGCAACATTGTAAAGGATTTGTCGCTCCATCCACTAAGACACTTGATATGCAACAATCGGACAAGAAACGAGAGTGTTGAATACTTCTTGCAGCCTTGATATAACTCTCGCTCAGCTTCTTTTATCAAATTAAAAAATTTCTTAGTTTCTACATCAGGACCTTCCATATGTGGATGATACTCAACATCGTCCACAAAGTTTATTTGGTCAGTCGGAGGAATTCCAAAGGCATCATGTAACATCTCTTGCATTTCATCACCGACAACAGGATCACAAGAAGGATTTGAAGATGATGGAGACTCTCCGTGAAAAGTCCAACACGTGTAGCTCTCTAAAAAATGATTTAGTAGTATATGTTCGACCACATCATCTTTCTTCACATATATTATATTGCGACATTTCTTATACGGACATAATATTCTTTCGGCATTCGATCTATTAACAGAAGCAAACTCCACGAAATCCTCTGCTCCTTTCTCATACAAAGGATTGTATTTGTTTCGTATATTAATCCAGCTCTTGTCCATAAGAACGTTCAACCTAACGGTGTTGTCTCACAACTATAAAGAAAAATTCAAGAATTTTAGTGAAAAAGGAACAAATACCCTAATTAAAATCAGTATACAAGTTATAAGAAAGAAAGATAGAAAGAATATTGAACTTGATGTATAATAATTATATATTGACAATAACAAGTTCCAAAAAGAAATAATTTATCAAAAAATAAAAATAAAAACATTTTATATGCCAACATTTTAAAGGAGCCTAAAACATAGAACTTGTTTGTAAAAGTAAGAATGTCGGTATATGCTAACATCTAATCAAAAGAAGAATGGAGTTCCATGATACACAAAAATGACAAATACAGGAAACAAACAAGATATTGTTTGATATTTTGGCTAAAATGGTGAAGAAAACAACAAACGATCCTATATCAAACGGCGGTCACCATAGTCCAAATATCATAGTTGAAAATATCAATCAAGGGTTCATCATCTTTTCCAAGCACAATTGTTACACACGCAATAATTTGAGGAACTCACTCAATGACATCATGAGCTAAATATCTTATTCTAATAAATCATACGATAAAGTTTTGGCCTCAAAATTTAGAAAAATGCACACAAAAAGGATAACATAACCTATAGTGTGGTATTCGACAACTTGTAGCTTTTGTGTGGTATGTGACATTTTCTAATAGTGTTAGCAAGGCAAGAATAGTACTCCTAATCGTATTAATCTTCTTTAAAATCTTGAAGAGAATGCTTTATGTCGGTTCCTATATATTTTTCTAATATGAAAAATATCAATACAAATAATCTCTTATTTATATTTTTATAATCAAAAATTGCATAGAAATATAAACATATACATTAATGCCTTTCAAATGAAGCTTTTGCCATGTTCTTACTACCAGAGCATAAAGGCTCTCTAAACAACAGATTAATTTTTCACATATGGAAAAAGGTTTAGCAATTTGCAACTTTCACTTGGGAGGTAAAAATATTATACAATTCACTTAGGAGGTAATCTAACGATATAATCATTCATGACATGACACAAATCAAATTAACAAGCATACACATATCGCCAATATAACATCAAAATAATACATAATACAACTCAAAATGAATGTATTCTCAAGCATGGTTCATTTAATATTTTGAAATTTTTTTGAGAAATACCGAGAAAATACAGCTAAGAAGATTGGTAAATATAACATGACCTTAAGTTTTTCAATGGTTTCTTCCAATTATCATATATGACACTCGTAGAAGTGCAATATAACATGACCTTAAGTTTTTTAATGTTTTTTGAGTTTTTCATAATATGACTTAAATTTTTTAATGTTGCTATTAGTATGACCTAAATTTGCGCACTATAATAGTACTCATGCTCCTAAAGAACATGTATTATTGTCAATAGGTATCGGACTATCGAAAAGATTCAGCCGGGGCAAAAATAACACTCCTAATCATCTTAATCTTTGTTAAAACTATAAGAGAATGCTTTGGGCCTAATCTGAAAAGTATCGATCAATAAAAATCTGAACAATATCGATCAATACAAATAATCTCCGATTTCTATTTTTATAATCAAAAAATTGCATAGAAATATAAGCATATATATTCATTAGTATTTGTGAATAAATATTAATTGTAACTTATCAATTGGACGTCAATAAGAACGCTTATTGTCATGCTTCGTTCTTTAATAATTTTTTTACAGGTATAAGACATGTATATATAAACCTATAGATGAAAATAAAGAAATAATGTAACAATATACCTGACCGAAAGAGAGACTAGCTGGCCAGGATCGACTTCTAATAGCCGATAGAGAGGAGGACCTGGCGGGCTCGACTACTAGTGGGCGAAAGAGGAGGACGGCCGGCCGTATGAGTCTGTGATTTTGATTGCAATGGAGGCTGCCTTCTATTCGAAGAGGGGGCTGTTGGAAAAGAAACGCGGAAACCTTTCCCCAAACCGGAGAGTACCTACGAGAGGACCGAGCAATACAACGCACGAACCCAAAAACAATCACACAAAAACAATCCACGCAGACACAGAGAATTTTTGACGTGGAAACCCTTGCGGGAAAAAACCACGGGACGATCGGAGTCCAACCCTGAGAAGCCTCCACTAATGGAATAGAAGAATTACACCCTCTACAAACTCCTCCTGATCCAAAACGGATCCCCACAATACTCAGAAGAAAGAACAACGATTACAAGGCTACGAAGAACGAGAACGACGAGTAGAGATTACCCGAAACACGATCTCCTTCGAAAACGACCTTCAATCCTCCGTCTTCTCTCCCGAAGTTGTAATGGCACTCTTGCCTCCTTCCTCTCTCAAACTTGTGTTGTCCAATGCGTTGCAATATTAATTAGGGTTGGGAAATCCCAATATAACTCCCTAATCCCGCAGCCAACCTGGACCGTTAGATTAGATCCAATGATGAAAACTCATCCAGAATCCCGCTTCAGCCCCCGACGACACAGAGTTCGGCCAAAACTCTGTGTGGGGCAACCAGCACCTACTGGCCAAACCCTGGAACGGCCAGACCGAGTTCGGCCAGAACTCGGCCTGGGACCGAGTTCGGCCAGAACTCGGCCTGGGACCGAGTTCGGCCCGAACTCGGATCCCCTGCTTCCAGCAGCTCCAGCAGCAGCAGCAGCAGCAGCAGCAGCAGCAGCAGCAGCAACTTCGTCGCCTACTTCTCGAGCTTCTCCGACATCGGACGGCGCTCGTCGCACTTCGGGGTCTTCTCCACATAGGTTGGGAACCCCTCCCACTCCAACAAATCTTCCCCTTCACAACTATGGGGAGGACGTCGTCATCCCGACGATCTGCCTGCAGTACTCAAACTTCCCCCTTGGTAGAATCTTCGTGAACATATCAGCTCCATTGTTGTCTGTATGTACCTTCTCAAGCTCTGCGTCCTTCTTCTCAACCACATCGCGTATCCAATGATACCGAGTCTCGATGTGCTTGGACCGGCTATGAAACGTCTGATTCTTCACCAGGTGAATAGCACTCTGACTGTCGCAAAGCAAAGTATACTGCTCTTGCTTCAGTCCCATTTCCTGCAACAGCTTCTTCATCCACAACAGCTCCTTGCAAGCCTCCGTCGCCGCAATGTATTCCGCCTCCGTCGTCGACAAGGCAACACACTTCTGCAACCGCGACTGCCACGATACTGCTCCTCCCGCAAACATCATCACGTAGCCCGAAGTCGATCGCCTCGTGTCTACATCTCCAGCCATATCAGCGTCGGTATACCCAACCAGCTTCGGCTCGTCACCACCAAAGGAAAGTCTCCAACCAGCAGTGCCTTAAAGATATCGTAGAATCCACTTGACCGTACTCCAATGTACCCTTCCAAGATTTGAAAGATACCTGCTAATCGTACCAACTGCATGAGCAATATCTGGCCTCGTACACACCATAGCATACATAAGGCTTCCCACAGCTGAGGCATATGGAACTCGCTCCATATCTTCCTTTTCGTCCTCGGTAGATGGACACTGTTCCTCAGTGAGCTTAAAGTGAGCCGCGAGGGGGGAACTCACTTTCTTCGATCCGTCCATCCCGAAACGCTGAAGTACCCGGTGAATGTACTTCTTTTGGGACAAGTGTAGCAGCTTGGACTCTCTCTCTCGGCTGATCTCCATCCCAAGAATAGTCTTCGCTGTGCCCAAATCCTTCATAGAGAAGGCCGCGCCCAGCTGGCGCTTCAACTCCGCTATCCTAGTGGCATTCCGATCCACTAATAGCATATCATCTACATAGAGCAACAAAATAATGAAATCATCATCGGCAAAATACCTCACAAATGCACAATGATCCGACGTCGTCCGTGCATAACCATGCTCCCCCATAAACGACTCGAACTTCCTGTACCACTGCCTCGGAGCCTGCTTCAGACCATACAAGCTCTTCCTCAACCGGCAGACCAAATGTGACTTGTCCTTCTCGCAGAATCCCTCTGGCTGCTCCATGTACAACTCCTCCTCAAGATCACCATGGAGGAATGCCGTCTTCACGTCCATCTGCTTGACCTCCAAGTCGAAACTGGCTGCTAATGCTAGCACCACCCGAATAGACGAATGCTTGACGACAGGCGAAAAGATCTCATCATAATCCATACCTTTTCGCTGACCGTAGCCTTTGACTACCAGCCTCGCTTTGTATCGAGGGCGAGTAGCATCTTCCGTCTGCTTCACTCTGAACACCCATCGATTCTTCAAAGCCTTCTTGCCCTTTGGCAACCGCACCAGATCATAAGTGGAATTGGTGTGCAAGGAACTCATCTCCTCCTGCATAGCCACCATCTACTCCTGCCTGTGTTCGTCTTCCATAGCCTCTGCAAAACTTTCGGGCTTTCCCCCGTCAGTCAATAGCACATACTCATCCGGTGAGTATCTCGTAGATGGTCGACGATCCCTATCACTCCTTCTCAGTGGAGCCACTGGTGCTGGCTGTATACCGACAGCCTCCGCCCCTTCAGGAACTACCTCTCCGGCATGCTCATCCTCCTGAGGGACATCCTGACCACCATCAGCAGGCTGATGATCAAGGTTGGGAGCAACTCCATGTACCGGCTCCCCCATAACTGGATCCTCTGCGATGTCCTCTTGAAACTACTCGAAGCGAAATGACTCTAACTCAGGCAATTCCTCAGCCTCAGAAGGCGTCTCGGAATCCTGAGTGTTGGTCATGGTCTGATCCTCGACGAACACCACGTCCCTGCTTCTGTAGAGCTTTCCTTCCACTGGGTCGTAGAGTCTATAGCCAAACTCATCCCGACCATAGCCGACAAAGATGCATCGCCTCGTCTTCGGCTCAAGTTTGGTCCTCTCGTCCTTCGGTACATGCACGAAGGCTTTACAACCAAACGCCCGCAGGTGACTGTATGACGGCTCTTTGCCGTACCATACTTTGTCAGGCACATCACCCTGCAAAGGAGCACTAGGAGACAAATTAATAATATAAGCAGCTGTGAGAAGAGCCTCACCCCAATAACTGCCCGGCAAGTTTGCTTCTGACAGCAAACACCGCACCCTCTCCATCAGTGTCCTGTTCATGCGCTCCGCTACACCATTGAGCTGAGGTGTCTTTGGCGGAGTCTTCTGGTGTCGTATCTCTTGCTCTCTGCAATACGCATCAACGGGACCAATGTATTCGCCGCCATTGTCGGACCGAACACACAACAACTTCTTGTCCGTCTCCCTTTCAACAGAGGCCTGAAACTCCTTGAAAGTAGGCAGCACCTGATCCTTGGTCTTTAAGGCATAGACCCAAACCTTCCTGGAATAGTCATCAATAAAAATCACAAAGTAAGAAGCACCACCAAGAGATTTTACCTTCATAGGACCGCAGACATCCGAGTGAATCAACTCGAGCGACGCCGGCTTCCTCGAACTTGGGTGACTTTGGAAAGACACCCTATTTTGCTTTCCAGCTAAACAGTGCGTGCACTTCTCCAACTTTGTAGACTTGAGCCCCGGAATCACTTTCCTATTCACCAAGTAGCTCATCCCCTTCTCGCTGATATGGCTGAGCCGCCTGTGCCACAACTCGGTATACGCATCACTGACTGCGTTCACCTCCTGTGCCCCCTCTGCGCTCCCCTCTATATAGTAAAGATCGGACTTCTTGCTTCCTCTGGCAATCACCATCGAACCTCTGGAAAGCTTCCACTGACTGTTCTCGAAGAGACTGAAGAATCCCTCGTCATCCAACCTTCCAACCGACACCAGGTTGAAACGGATATCAGGGACATGATGAACATCCTTGAGAACAAGAACCGCACCCGTCTTCGTTCTCAAATGCACATCTCCAACGGCAATCGCCTTCGACACATCTCTATTGCCCATCTTCAATACGCCACAGTCGCCTGTAGTGTAAGTGGCAAACAGTGCCCTATTATGAGATACATGTGCTGAA
Organism: Iris pallida; assembly: GCA_029216955.1. Classification (NCBI taxonomy): domain Eukaryota; kingdom Viridiplantae; phylum Streptophyta; class Magnoliopsida; order Asparagales; family Iridaceae; genus Iris; species Iris pallida. Next base: position 10,764,260 of record JANAVB010039219.1, on the reverse strand, counting down.
GCCCCTGAGTCCACCAGCCAAGAATTGTCATCGCAGGCGAGGTTAGTAATGACCTCATCACCTACAACGATCATATCGCCTCCATGCACCGAGGCCGCCGCTGTAGTGTTCTCCTCTTGCTTTCCCTTGTCGTCCTTCTTCTCTCTCTTCCAAGCGAAACAATTTCGCTTGATATGGCCCTTCTTACAGCAATGGTAACACTCTGAGTCCTCGTAACGACCCTTGGACTTCTCCCTGCTCTTGTCACTGCCACCACATGGACCCCTGCTTTTGCTCCTTCCGTGGCTCTCTGAAACAAGTGCCTCTGAGTGGTGGGATGTGGATGAAGTGCCCTGAGAACGTCTCCGCATCTCTTTATTCAACACCCCGCTCTTGGTAAACTCCAGACTGACCATGCCCTCTGGAGCAGAAGCGATCATAGATACTCGTACGGTCTCCCACGAGTCTGGCAATGTACACAGCAGCCATAGTCCCTGAACTTCGTCGTCGAACTTGACTCCCATAGAAGATAGCTGGTCAACCACGCCCTGGAACTCACTCAAGTGATCCGAAATAGACGCCCCATCCTTGTACCGCAGACCCATCATCTTTCGGATCAGGAACAACTTGTTTACCCTGGTCTTCTTCGCATACAAGGATTCCAGCTTATCCCACAACGTCTTCGCGTGCTTAATATTGGCAACGTGATTGTACACATTCTCATCAACAAACTGCCTTATGTACCCACACACCTGTATGTGCTAGAATGTCCAGTCCTTCTCGGATTTATCACTGGGCCTCTCGGATGCAAATACGGGTAGATGCAGCTTCTTGACAAATAGCAAATCTTTTATCTTGCTCCGCCAATAATGATAGTTTGTGCCATTAAGGTTCACCATGCGCACCAGCTTCGCGTCCATCTCTCCTCTCTGGTTCCTCTGTCAACTCCTGACACCCTTTGAACCCAAAGCTCTGATACCACTCTGTTGGAAAAGAAACGCGGAAACCTTTCCCCAAACCGGAGAGTACCTGCGAGAGGACCGAGCAATACAACGCACGAACCCAAAAACAATCACACGAAAACAATCCACGCAGACACAGAGAATTTTTGACGTGGAAACCCTTGCGGGAAAAAACTACGGGACGATCGGATTCCAATCCTGAGAAGCCTCCACTAATGGAATAGAAGAATTACACCCTCTACAAACTCCTCCCGATCCAAAACGGATCCCCACAACACTCAGAAGAAAGAACAACGATTACAAGGCTACCAACAACGAGAACGACGAGTAGAGATTACCCGAAACACGATCTCCTTCGAAAACGACCTTCAATCCTCCGTCTTCTCTCCCGAAGTTGTAATGGCACTCTTGCCTCCTTCCTCTCTCAAACTTGTGTTGTCCAATGCATTGCAATATTAATTAGGGTTGGGAAATCCCAATATAACTCCCTAATCCCGCAGCCAACCTGGACCGTTGGATTAGATCCAATGATGAAAACTCATCCAGAATCCCGCTTCAGCCTCCGACGACACAGAGTTCGGCCAGAACTCTGTGTGGGGCAACCAGCACCTACTGGCCAAATCCTGGAACGGCTAGACCGAGTTCGGCCAGAACTCGGCCTGGGACCTAGTTCGGCCCGAACTCGGATCCCCTGCTTCCAGCAGCTCCAGCAGCAGCAGCAGCAACTCCGTCGCCTACTTCCCGAGCTTCTCCGACATCGGACGGCGCTCGTCGCACTCCGGGGTCTTCTCCACATAGGTTGGGAACCCCTCCCACTCCAACAAATCTTATGAAAACTTATCCAAAATCTCGCTTCAGCCCCCGACGACACAGAGTTCGGCCAGAACTCTGTGTGGGGCAACCAGCACCTACTGGCCAAACCCTGGAACGGCCAGACCGAGTTCGGCCAGAACTCGGCCTGGGATCGAGTTCGGCCCGAACTCGGATCCCCTGCTTCCAACAGCTCCAGCAGCAGCAGCAGCAACTCCGTCGCCTACTTCCCGAGCTTCTCCGACATCAGACGGCGCTCGTCGCACTCTGGGGTCTTCTCCACATAGGTTGGGAACCCCTCCCACTCCAACAGGGGCTAGGTCTGGATAGGAGAGATCGGTGAATAGGGTTTGTTTTAGGAGGAAATTTTTTTGGAGGGAGGATTTAGGAGGGAAATTAAAGAGGGAAAGAAAATATTGGGAGCAATTTTTCCTTCTGCACCCGCCAGAGCTTGTATATATAGATGGAGCATTACCATATATACATATAAACGCATCTCTAATTTGGGTTTATATTGAATTGTTGACTGACTTACCATATATGTATATGCCAAATTTAATTTTAATTTGGGGTTTAATTTGGACTATGTAGGCATTTTCCAACGTTTAGTTCAAAACGTCGGATCAATTTGGCTACGCCGACTTAACTATAAATGCCTGGAAAATAATATCAAAAAAATTCAAAATATTCGACATTTTTTTACCAAACGTTGGATATTACTCGACGTTTAAACACAAATGCATATTAACCCCAATATTAATCTCAGAACGTCAGCAGTTGCTAGAGAAAAACGTCACAATATTTCCAATATAGCCAACATTTTCGGCCAAACGTCGGTAACCGTTGCAACATTCAACTTAAATGTAGGTAATTCTCAACATTTCGCTCAAAATGTCGGTATAAAATGACGGAACCGATGTTTCGACAAACGTCGGGCAAAAAAATGTTGGCAAAGCCTTATTTTCTTGTAGTGGCGAGTCCAAATCACCATTAATAAAGTCCTTGTGATTAAATCTGGACGGCCAGGATTAATGCTGGACTATTGTATGATTTTTGTAAAAGCTAGATATGTTTCTCAACCTATGTATATGGTGTTTAAAGGCGGTTGCCAGAAGAAGCTCCTACGGAAGATTTAGGGTGCAAGCCCACAGTAAAAGAAAAAGTTCGTACTTTGCTCTTAAGGCTCATCATTCGAGACAGTTGGAAGAAGAGATCTGTTAGAAGAGTCGTCTTCTTCGTTTAGGGAGATCACTACAGGATTGGGTTAGTGATTTCAATGTAATATTTTGTTTTCTTCTTTAGTTTGGTGAGTAGTTGAACTTGGGGACAGAGGCTTCTAATTTGTTTTTAACAATCTTGTATTTTTTTGGGAAAGTAAAGATTGAAATTTGTCCAAGTGACATAGTCACCAAAAATATTATGCTTAGTCTATTTTGGCACTTTTGTAAGATGGTGGTTCGTTATCTTCGTGCAGATTTGCATCGCTTTCGAATACATTCTCCTGGCCCAAAGGCCTGCCACGTACACACGCGTTCATTACTTCGAGCCACATAGCCACTCCACCATTTATATGATGGAACTAGTAAGTTACGCAGCCTTCTTTTGCTACTTCATAAAATTCTTAGACATACTGAAGAACTACATGCTTTACTTACGTAATAAAGTAAAACTCATAGACGAATATAATTACACTTATATATTCATTTTATTTTATTTTTCCTTTGCTCTTTTAAGTGAATAAATAGTCTATCAGTTGCATAAACAGTCAATGTTGTTGCTTCCCTCTGATCACATTGTACTCAGCAAGTTATGGCTTGGATAAACCTACCCTTAAGTCTACTCAAAGAGCCACATGTGCTAAACATGGTTCTTGCTCATGGTAGATGATGTTAATATTACTCTAAAAACAAGATACATGTGTAAATCATGTGCTAATAAAGTTACACAAAAAGTGAAAGGAGAGTAACAGGGACTTCTTGTTTCTTTCACTCTCTCTTTTCGGTAAATGTGGTGGGTAATGTTTGCAATTTTATCTCAAAAATTAGAAAAAGAAAAATTTTAAGAGAAGAATTGTAAAAAGCAAAACAATGAATCCCCATCCTTTCACTACACATCATGGATAAATGTTCTAGTTTTGCTACCAAGCAAACAATACTCAAATATAAAAAACCAAAATACTAGACCTTGGAAGAATTTCTTATTGGGGTGAATCCACTAATTCGATCGTCAAACAAGAGACTAAAATCGAATAAAATTATAGAATAAACCAAATTTATACGAAAAAACTCAAATTGGGATAACATGGACTATCGGAGTTCAGCCCCAGAAAAAATTTATTAATACATAGGTTACGACATATTTAATTTATCAACACATGAATACAAATCATCGCAATTACACCAAATAATAATGAAGTACACAAGAACCAAGAAATATTCATGAGGAAACACAATCTCGCTTACGAATCCGCTTGACAAAACAAACAATACCAACCTTTGCCGATAATTTCCACTGTATACTCCAGGTATCTTCTCAACTCTCTTTAGCTGCTTCTCTTAATTGAAATTGTATTGTATTGTATATTTTCTATTGAAGAAGTCATGCCTTTTTATAGTTGATAGCCTAATAAACTGATTACGATTTGCTTAATATACATATAAGCATTTTAAAATAAAACTAAACTACTTTCATATTTGGATTCCTTAATATATAAGCCCAGCCAAAAAGACCAACTCCTAACTAGTTTAAGGTTAAAAGGACCCGAGTTTTTTCCACATAGGAAGAAAACCCTAACTAACCAATCACCTCCTTCTTGACTAGGTATAGAAAACTGCCATCATATGGATCATCCGACAATATGCAAATATGCCCATCAGTAGTATTTTCCTATGTTAGTTTGAAGCTTAGCCTTTTTTTCATCCAACATGTCCCATATATAGTAATACCTCATGACTATGTGCTTGAGCTAGGTATGAAAACTTGGCTTCCCAAGTGGCTCCCAAGATGTATAACACTTTGGCTATAGAATAACACAATATTTATGGAACTCTTCAGCCATAGCAAGCTCCTTACAAGCTTCAGTTACTATGGTAAACACTGCTTCTATTGTAGACAAACAACATACTTCTACAAGTGTCCTTGTCGTGCCCTTCCCTCTACAAACATCATCAGGTGTCCTAAAGTAGACCTCGAGTCTATAGCCTCTCACATCAGTGTAACCTACCAGATCTGGCTTGTCACCTCTAAAATTAAGCTCCAACATGAGGTGACCTAAAGATATATACATATCCACTTCACTGCATCAAAGTTCACTCTCCCAAGATTCGATAGATATAAAATAACTATACCAACCACATGATCAATATCTATTCTTATAAAGACTATGTATACATCAAATTGCTAACTGCTAATGTGTACAACACTTTCATCATATCCTTTTTCTCCTCATAAAAGATAGATACTGACCAATGCTCATCTTGAAGTATGCAACAATATGAGTGCTCATCTTCTTTGAACAATCCATCTCGATCCTCTTCACTACCTTATCGAAGTACTCTCTATGACCGCCTCACACGATTGAGCTACATTTCAAGGAGTCTTTAATGAGCCCAAATCTTTCATAAATAAGGATATGTTCAACTAGTTCTTCAAACTAGTGATTCTTGAAGAATTTATACCAATAATCAACATATCATCGACATATACTAATAAGATGATGAATCGTTCTTGAAAATTATTTTAAAAATACACAATGAATAAAAAATCACTTTTGCATACTTATTCTCCCAACCAAAATTAATGTCACAAATTTTCTAACGTAATGTTCGCTTCAGTTTGCATAAGTCAACACAAGCTCTTCTTCTTCAACTAACATAAAAATTGTTTCTTGTCCTTTATCCCGAAGCCCTTAGGATGCTCCATTTAGATGTCATCCTAGATCTTTATCACGACCATTTAGTACATGAATACATCCATCCTATGTTTATACATCCATCCAATCTTTATCACGACCATCTAGTATATGAATACATCCATCCTGTATCTCAACATCGATGTAGTACACTATCTACAACCTCAAGAATCATCTAATCCAACATAATATATGACATCCACAACATATCCGCCAAGTAGACATCCATACTAATGTCACAAGATATCAAAGAGAATAATACATATCCTGGAAGTCTTAAATGCATAGACAATCAAGTCCATGAACTAAGATAACTAAGTAACCACTAAAGATCAAATCTCTAATAAATACATCTCGCTAAGTTATGATAATAAATATATGGGAGTCATAAGGAAAGGTAATGTGCTACTCTAGATTATGAATCTTCAAAATAAGAAAGAAAAGCATGTACATCAGTCTTATCGAAGATCATAGAAGGATCACCAAAAGTTGTAATTTTATATTATACAATCAGGATTAGAGTAAGTACAAATTAATACCAACAAGATAAGGTACAAGTATAGTATATAGCATGTAATAGACTAACATGATGACAATATAACAAGTGATAGTATATAACGAGAAGAATAATAACAAGTAACCACGTGATATGCAATATATTTAATAATACAATACCAAGTGTACATGTGCATTTAGGGATCATGCTCAACATGTGGATGGCTTGGGAGATTCGGGCATGATTATGGAAAATGTTACCTCATACTACAACAAAATCCGACATAATGGTGGTATATGTAACTTAATATTATAACGTAGTCCAGGTTGTCAGTTACTATTTTCCCTATACCCACACTCACTACCAATCAAGAAAGTGATTTAAACCAAAATATAGATATATTTAAATCTAGAAACTAGATGTAGCAATAGAACTCTCTCTCTCTCTCTCTCTCTTTCTCTCTCTTGTAAACAATGATGATTAGAATATATGGAACTAGAAACATGTATAGGCAGTTTATGATGCATTATAAAAGTAATTTTGTAACCTGTAAAGTTTTATAGGTGTACTTGCTTGATAATTAGATGAAATAGGATAATAAATAACTTTTGATACACCAATAATCCATACTGTCTATTTATAACAATCCATACATATCACACAATCAGCATGTTTTCCCATAATAACAAAAGTTACAAAAATGAGTCAAAATTAGATTAATTACTTGTCAACTAACAGATATCTTATATCACCTATTGGCCTACTGATATACACATATTTGCTCTCCAATACAAGATGTAGCAGGGACAGCTCCCCCTTCCTATATTACATACCCTGTGCTCTCATGTGCATATGAGTATTCCTACCTCCTGCTATACAGCAGTAATACTCCCCATCCTTCTCTTCTTTTCGAGTTCTAGTCCAAACTGATTAGAACTAGGGAGATGGAAACACTCAAACCTACTACACTGCCACTTCCTATCTACCCATTACACCTATACATACATTTCCACCTACAACCCAAGACAATATATATACTAACATATATATGCATTTGCATAGGCACTCACCCCATAGCCTTCTCCCCTCTCTCATTACACTATCCCTGGTTGACAGTGCAACATGGATAACAACAGTCACCTACATATGTATATGTATAGCCACACAACACCCTATACATATATGTATCCATTCATATATATATATATATATATATATATATATATATATATATATATACATACATACATATATATATATATATATAAAATATATATATATATATATATATATATATATATATATATATATATATATATATATATATATATGTATGTATGTATGTATGTATGTATGTATACAATTAGGTATAAACACTTAGAAATCATATATACCAATCTCAATGAGCAACCAAAGCTACACCTAAGTATAAAACTGAAAAACAAAACTAAATGACCAATTTGTCATTTTGACAAACACTTGGAGGTCAAATTTCGTAGTTGCCCCCAAATGGACACGAAAATCACCCTAACTTTCTTCATGGGACTCCCATGAACCTAGTTCGTGTTCCTAGGGGTAGCCCTTAGCCATGGATAGGTCACTAGGTGTCAAAACCATAATACAAATGTAAAATGACAAGAGGAACAAGGGTTTTACCTATTGGGAGATGGATTTCCAATATATAGCACCAAGGGGAGACAAGGAAGTAGATGGACACCTTCCTCTAGCAAGCTCCACACCAAGCTTCCCTCCTCAAGTGCTCTTCTAGCAATGGCAAGCTCCTAGACTTCTTGGAATGAAAGGGTGAGAATTGGAATGGTGTGCTAGGTTTTTCTTCTAATTTGGAATAAAGGGAGGTGTGAACTAGGGCTATTCATGAAGGGTTTATATAGAGTTTCATTAGTGTTAGGGTTTGGTTGCAGGAATAGCTAAGATGACTTAAAGGTCCTTCCCCTTTTGTCATGAATAGGATCTTTTATATTCTGTCTATAACTAAGGTAATAACTAACTAACTTGTCTAATCATGGCTATTCTGATTAATTAAGCATATGGGTAAAGTCAAATTAAATGGGATACATGAAGTTTAATGAATATGCTAGTCTATGAACATATACAACCATCACATTTAACACAAAAATATACACAAATTAGATAAATGTAAAATAATAAAAAAATACCCCTGTTCTAGAAATGTAGTAGTGACAATCTTACCCCCTTAGAAAAATTTCATCCTCGAAATTTAAGTTGATTGCACTCTTCTCTAGGTCAAGCCCCCCAACATTTATGGTCCAAAAATTTATGAAATAATACACATATTGATGGTCCTACTGGTCGTGATATCATGGTCTCAATTAGGGTTACTACACTATCTATCATAGCACAAAACCATAATTTAAGAGGTACTATTGAAGCATGCAACAAGATAGGAAAAGGATGAAAGAAGAACAGGAAGGACAAACCTGTTAATCCATCACCTATTGCATCGGCCTCCTCGACCGTCAATACAAAAGCGCCGCCCCACTGGGTATCTCCCTCTGCTAGTGTGGGACATGATGATGTGCCACAGGTGGCCGAGCTCTATCTCTCCAGCCTTGTGCTCCACCAAATAGGGGTACAGTAGGGTAATCCCTCATCTGATGTGTAGCTAACCCGCAGAATAGGCACATCGTCAACTTCTTCCTGTAGACTTCCCAAGAATGGCTAGGTTTCTTGCAATAGTTGCAAGGAAAAGCCCGGTCTCCTTGCCTTTGGGCTGCTGCTGAACCGGAGCTTCAGCTCACTGATAGTACTCCTTCTAAACATGGGGACGCTTAGCCGGTCCAGCACTGGCACCAGCACCCATAGCTTTGTTGCCCCTCTTGGGCCTGAGAACCAAGTCCTTCTCAGCAATCCCGATGTTCATCAGAATGTCCTCGAAGGTCGCTGTACGATGCCCAAACATACACGATCTTACCTTGTTGTTCAGGCCCCTCCTAAACTTCCTGGCCCGATCCCCTGGCTCCTGAACTATGCTCTTCATGAACTGGTTCAAATGGGAAAACTCAGCAGCATGCTCATCTACTGACAAGTTCCACTGAACCAGTCCCTGAAACTGGCTCTCTAAGGCACTCGAAGCAACATCGGGGAAGAACTTCTCCTTGAAAGCTTCTTGAATGCCTCCCAAGTCAACCTTGTCACTACAAGCCTAGGCTCTACATGATACCACGTAAGGGCAATATCGAACAGCTGGCTAGCGGCCGCCTCCACTTGTAATATCTCCGGGATCTATGACAGACGCAAGATCCGCTCCTCCAGCCAATCATCGACGTAGAGGGTGCCTTTCGTCCCTTTGAACTCTAGAGGGGACATCTTCTTAAAGTCAATGACTATACCCGGCCTTGCCTGCTGCTACTGGACTGGAACATCCTGAGGTGGAGTAGTTGTAACGCCCCAATCCTATAATACATAGAACTAGGTATGTAAACATGCCAGCTGCATACAAACGAAGAATACTTTGATATATAGAAACCTCGTACGTATACATAAGCTGTAAGAAATAATAATAACATGCCACATTACAGAACAACTACATCCCATCCACAGATCACAAAATATAGCAATAGTCCAGATAAAATATAAATAATAAGTCAAAAGATATAGCCAGATGGAAAAAGATCCACTTCCAAAAAGCTATAAAAATAGTCTCAGAAGCTGGAGTCCGACCTTCTCAAATAAAAATAAAAGAAACTGTAAAAGATGTCCACTACAAAGTCTTAAAGCACAACTAAATAACTAGATCTCGGAAGGTGAGAGCTTATCTTCGGTAAAGGAAGGTTCAATTGTAGAACAGTACTCCCAGGTGAAGTCCTGATCGTCTAAGCCTGGAGAATTCACCAGGTCCTTAGCGAGAACATGCCATATAAACTGTGATATATAAAAATAAGAAAATGCATGCTTTAGGATGCCTAACCGTTCTATAGTGATTATGCAATTAAAAATAACCTCCACATATGGGCACTCTGGCTATATAGGATTGACATCGTCCCTTTTCTCTCGGAACCAGGAGCCTACGTCCATAATGCTCCGTGAACGTTAGAGGGAATCGGTAATAGAATACGTTTGTAATATTCCATGAATGTCAGAGAAAATAAGTAATAGTAAGGCGAACCTACTTCTCTAGCGGAGCGTCAGGTTACAATGTTAAGTGCATATGTGGCCTATACGTCAAGGAACTATTCTTTCCACCGCGTATCTATGTCATTTCCATAACATATATGAACCTCTAACAACTACCAAGTCCACTAGTCGTGCAATTCTATTGTCAGTTATTCCCTAACTGTCGCATGTCTCATACGTATCGGTAGCCAGCCGACTACGCAAGTCCGTGTCCTATATGTGACTCACAACATGTGGTAAAACAAGTGTCAAGGACATATAATATATAACAATACCTCATTTTAGTGGGTGGTCATCTAGTACTAAGTCCATATGTATAAAAATAGAGTAAAGCCACAAAAACGACTGATAGAGTCACTCGTACCCAAGTTTGACTTAGACCCACAGTGTAATAGAAACATGTAGGATATAAAATTGAATATAAATAGCAATAAATGACAAAATATAATGGTAAGGTATCTTGCTTGAGGATGGTGCATAGAAATAGCAAAACTTAGTGATCAGATAGATAGCAATAAAAAAATCAGATCCCACAAACATCTTCGGATGCTGAAAGAAATATTACAATTTTTGGTATACAAGATATGTCTAAAAATGCCAACCCAAAAGTCCAATTCTAGACACAGCAGCAAAATCGTAATTTTAGGTCAAAACGATATCGTCATTGGACCTGCTTGGCACCGAAAAGCGTACCAGTACCTGCGGTCTCTAAAACCCTCAAACTATATGTCTACAGTTCTAATTGACGATACAAACCCAACCGTATATCCAAAGTTTGATTCTGATGGACCGTGCACAAATTTACCCATTGGATCGGGTCGCGGGCCTTCCAGAATGACGTTCCTGTCGACCTTCTCAGAATCTGACCAAACATGGCACACAGGACCAAAAAAATGACACGGTCCTATTGGCACAAGTTACATCTCAAGCCGACGAACATGAATAAAGTTATGAGCTAGTTTGCAAAGGGGCTGATACGGGGTATCGTGACCGATACGCCTCAATTTTGGCATGCACGCACAACAAAATTGAGTTCCGTCGAATCCCACACGTCGACAACATCCATACGCGTCTTTTGATGCTTATTGATTGCGACCATGTTGCTCGGTTTGTCGGGACGCATGTCGTATTAGAAAATTTTCCAAAATTTTAGTTTTCGAAAAACAGATTTTTTTTATTTTTTTAACAACGAATAACTTTCTGTACAATAGTTGAAAAATAAATATATCGAAAGGGATTTAATCTTGTATATGTTGTCTCTAACTATTTTAAATTGGTTTTCAACAAATCCTAGTATATGGTTCAAAAACACTCTTCCAAATTAAGCAGGGTTTGGGGGCAGCTTTTCTGTTCATTTTTTGAACAGTTCTTGCTCGACTTTGTGTCGCATTTTTGATCGAAATAATATGTTATAGCTAAATCCCTTTAAAGAGGTTCGGAGAGGGTCATATAGGCTCCCATCAGGAATTTATAGATTGAAAAATCATCAAATAGGATGAGAGATTTAGGGTTCGAAAGTTGAGTACCTATGAGGGTTTTGAAAATAGAGTAGGCTATGTTTGGGGTCGGTCCGACGCTGCAGGTGGGATACGACAGCACTCCGGCGTCGCGCGGTGGTTGCAAACAGTCGATATGGCACATGGGAATGTCAGGGGAGCTCTGGGCTCGTTTGAAGAAGTCGCGAGGAAGAGTTTAGGGGTTTTGGCAAAAATCTATGTTCGATTCTTGATCCTTTATATTAAGGATTTAAATCTCGTTTGGACAAGGGTCTGGACTAATCCTAATGAGGAGAGGATTAAGAATTTGCTTGATAGGAGATGGGACTAGATTTGGGAAAGATTTGAAAAAAAATCTTACTGAAGATTGATTCGACCAACTCTTTGAGAGTTCTACGCGTGGGAAAAGAGCACAGTGGGGAAAACCCTCATACTATTCCTTTGGGAACAGTAGGTTTGCTTAATATGTATTTATTTTAGAATATATATATATATATATATATATATATATATATATATATATATATATATATATATATATATATATATATATATATATATATATATATATATATTTGCTAACACCAACATTTTTAAAAATGCAAAATCCAATTATATAAAAATATTCCAACATAACCAAAATAGTTATCAATATTTTGGGTAGAAAATGGCTTATGCAAAAAATACTTTAATATTTATTTATTTAGTAATAACTATTAGTGTATTTACAAGTAAGAAATCTTATCATTAATTATAAACTGTTACTAAATATAAAAATGCCATAAAATGTTAATGTATAATATAATAAAATTTATAAAATAAGGGGTCTTACATCCTACCTAACTTATTAAAATTTTATCCTTAGTATTCAACAAAAATGTTAATCTCAATATCAACAAAAATACGAGAATTTAATACAAGGGAGGGCAGGTACGTTATATCTTAACTCGGTTTCCAAAACGGTGGAGTAGGTGGTTATAAAATGAATTCACATTAGCTCCATATCCTACAAGATAATGTATTCTTGGTTTAAAGCTCTACCAACTTATAGAAGTTGGCTAATGGTAAAAATCGTTGCTACAAGGCTTCTAAGAAGGACAATTCCTAAAGCGTGGCACGAGAATATTAGGCATTTTTGACCGTAGTCACGGACTCTAAGGAGCCGGGCATCCCTTTGGTGTTCTTGGCCTATAATACTATAAGGAAAAAATTTACCTATTAACATTGCTCAAATATAGTCATGCTCAAGCAATACAATAAGAATTGTATAGGTTGGGATATAACTAAGACAAAAGGGTACAAAGGAATTTCATTTTGAATGAATCTTGGGTTTCCTCTATATTGGCTGGATAAAATATCGAAAAATCAATCTAAACCATCCCTATTAGGTTAGGGTAACCTAGAACAGGTTCGAACTCTAAGGGTTGGGCTACTTCCGAGTCTGGTTGGTTAGATAGGTATCGTAAGTCTGAAAATGTGCCTTCCGTGACTTTTGTGTATAAGTAGCACACGAGGACTCCGTTGAGTGGCACACTAGCGGTATGTGCATAGTGGACTTCGAGTGGATCATGACCATATATTGGGTTGAAAGATCTGAGTTGAGGTTGGGCCTCTAACTAAAGTCGGAAAATACATCGATAATACGGTAAGGGTTATAGTTGGCCTTTTTGACCCGAAAGTCATGTCGTGAAAAATAGTGTACAAGGAGACATGTTTGAGTGGGATATAAATTTCCTAGATGAAGGTTGACTCGTCTAGGTCTTACATATAAAATTTGTTGGAAGGCAACATCTAGTATTATGCTCCAAATATCAAAGTCACGGTAGTGAACATCAAATGATCTAGGTAGAAAGTGGGAACTAATTTGTCAAGGTCAGAATCAAGCAAACAGGAAATAATCGAAGTAGTTTCAAGAACTATAAGAAGTCAAGATGAATGCGTAGGATGTAGTCTAGATAGAATCAGAGAACCATATACCTCCGTAATCATGCCATTCGAAGTTTGCCCCGCCAGCACACATCTTGCTGCAAAACTTCTGATTTCGTAATTTAATAGATGGCTGCAGTATGTGTCTGTCATGCCAGTCAATATAGGTTCTCAGACTTATCTTTGGCCAAATCCATGAGATATTTTTGAATTAATTTTGTACAAAAATATAGGAGAAGTGTCCAACGTGCATAGGATATAAGTCAAGTAGAAGTCAAAAAATATATGTAGCCATGATGCCGTTATCTAAAGTTCTGCGTCGCCAGTATTCCCCTGACTGCAAAAACTTTAATTTTTGTAATACAAGGATAAATATAATTTCTCAAGCCTTTCCTTGGACCAACCCATGGAACATTTTCAAATATAGTGAAAGGAACGAGAATAATTTCTCTAGAAGATAACAGATAAGAGTTTTAGTCAATCTTAGGTATAGTGGTAAAACATAATCAACTGTATCCCTGCTTGAGAAGAGAATATTTTCATAACCTTGGATACAAAAAATGGGACAAAATCTGAAGGGTGAAGGGCATTTTGGTTATGGTATGATTTAAGGAATACTGAAAGAAATGTTAGGGTTTCATGGAAAATCAAGATAAAAAATAATTAGGTACTTCTATTGATAGCATAGTTTCTTAAGAAAATATTGTATACTAGTTTCGAGGTCATTAAAGAATCCTCTCTAACCACTCTTATTTACCAAAATTTAGAAAGTCATAACATTGGATCTATTTTTTGGGAAAGGGTAAGTAACTCAAGATGTAAATGACTAAGATAACTAACTATTGAGGGTGTGTCTCTTATGTTAAAAATCATAATAGCATGAAACATAGCAACTAAAACCATACCTACTATGGCTTTTCCTTCTGCTTCTACATCCTCTACTGCTAACGAGAAGGTCTGTCCGTAATTCTGACCGGGGTCCAAGTTCTAGCCCTGTCGTACTGCACTTGTTGGGGACGTAATGGTGGGCAAGGAGCTCCTGTTGTTGGTGTCATAATCTCCGGCACCTGATGTCCTAGTCGGGGTGCTGAAAGTGCAGGAGCTGTCGGCCTCGGGGTCTGTAGAGCATACACTATCGCCTGCTGCTCCGGACAATCCTTGACCATATGCTGGCTCGATCCACACCTCCTGCACCATCCATGACATATCCAACAGTCTTTTTGGATATGTCTTTCCTTCCTGCAGTAATGGCAAATAGGTTACTGATAGGATGTGGGCCTCTACTACTGTACCGTAGGCTTTCTGATAGGTCCACAATGGGTCACTCTAGCTGGTGCAATTGCTGGGGTAGGGCACCTCTATGTATGCTGCAGCTCTTTACGAAGAAGCTCTTGGGTATGTGCTTCCTCCAAAACAGCTGTATGAGAAACTCAAGACTATGTGGCAGTATAAGTCTTGAGCTCTGGTGCAGGCCCTTGATGGAATCTCTTCGCCTTCTCCTACTCGATCGAGATTAATGCTGCACCAAATCTTCTCAGGCAGCTAAACTATGTGTCATACTCATCAACCGACATATTCTTTTATTTCAGATGGAGGAATTAGTCGTAGAGAGCATCTCGAACATGGATGGAAAATAACCTCTTATAGAAGAGGTCATAGAACTCATTCCATGTCAGCCCAGTGCCCAATCGTCTTTCTTCAGCCTTCCATCAGTGGTGAACGTTGTCCTCTAAGAGTAAGTCTACTATTATCATCCAATCATGTATTGACAACTGGGATGCCTTCAATAGCTTCTCCGTGCTGATGAGCCATGCGGAGACCTCTAAGGGTTTTTCGTTACCTCTGAAGGGCTTGGGGTTCATCTCCACGAAGTTCTTGATAGAGCATAAGGATGCGGTGCTGGTACCGATGCTGGAGGTGGAGGTGGGGGCCTAGTCGGTGCTGCCATCATTCTCTCTCTCATCAGCTCAGTCTACTGCCACTGATGTTGCATCGTGGCATACCGAAACTGAGTAGTGGGTTTTCCATCAGCTGGTGGTGGAGGCATTTGAGGTCTGAACTGTGGTAGAAACTGCTGAAGGAATGGGGTTGGTGGTGGTAGTGGTTCATTCCTTCTAGGTGGCACTGCAGTGGTCTGCCCAACATGGCTGACTGGGTGTACTTGGGTCTCCTGTTGTACCATCGACGGGGTCATGGTAGTCTGTTGTTCTAGCCGATATATGGTCACCGGGGTCATTTGAGGAACCTGCTCCTCCTGGGTAGCTGCATCACCAGATCTGATGGCCAAGGCAGAGGTGCTTCCGCTTCGTAGATTCATATTGCTGGCACGAAAATAAGGTTACGTTAGAAAAGATTCAAGCATGAGGCAATTCAAGCAATCAAAGAGAGTTCGAAAAATATTGAAGTCAAAGGAGGTAATAAGTTGTGGATGATATACTATTCATATTCCTATATGCAGGCTTGTTAGGCATAGTCATGTAACCTAATAATAGTTTCTAACCTGCATAGGCCACCACAAAAATATGTAACGCCCTAGTCCTTTCATACGTAGGACTAGGAACGTAGACATGCTGGCTGCATATATAAAAAGAATGCTCCAATATATGGAAAACTCGTACGTATACATAAGCTGTAAGAAATAATAATAATAGGCCACATCCCAGAACAACTACATCTCATCCACATATCATAAAGTATAGCAATAGTCCAGATAAAATATAAATAAAGAGTCAAAGGACATAACCGGATGTAAACATATCCACTACCAAATAGCAATAAAAATAATCTCAAAAACTGGAGTCCGACCTCCTCAAATAAAAATAAAAGAATCAGTAAAAGATGTCCACAACAAAGTCTCAAAGCATAGATAAATAAATGGATCTCGGAAGGCGAGACCTCATCTTCGGTGAAGGAAAGATCGAGTTCAGAACCGTACTTCTAGAGGAATCCTCATCGTCTAACCTTGGAGAATTCACCAGGTCCTCAGCGAGGCATAATAAGATACAAAAAAGCAACATGCCATATAAACTATGATATAAAAAAAGATGCATGCATTAGGGTGCCTAACCGTTCTATAGTGATTATGCAATTAAGAACAACCTCCACATATGGGCACTCTGGCTATATAGGATTGGCATCGTCAGTTTTCTTTGGGAACCAGGGGCCTACGTCCATAACGCTCTGTGAATGTTAGAGAAAATCAGTAACAGAATACGTCTGTAATGTTCCATGAATGTTAGAGGGGATCAGTAATAGTAGGGTGAACCTGTGTCTCCGGCGGAGCTTCAGGTTACAATGGTAAGTACATATGTGGCCCATACCTTAAGGAACTGTTCTTCCCATCCAATGCCTATCTATGTCATTTTCATAACATACATGAACCTCTAATAAATGCCAAGTCCACTAGTCGTGCAATTTTATTGGCAGTTATTCCCTAACCGTCGCACGTCTCATACGTATCGGTGGCAAGCCGACTACGCGAGTTCATGTCCTATATGTGACTCATAATACATGATAAAGCAAGTGTAAAGGCCATATGAGATATTCCAATACCTTATTTTAGTGGGTTATCATCTAGTACTAAGTCTATATGTATAAAAATAGAATAAAGCCACGAAAATGACTAATAGAGTCGCTCGCACCCAAGTGTGATTTGGATGCACAGTGTAATAGAAACATGCAAGATATAATAAAACTGAATAGAAATAGCAAAAATAAAATAGCAATAAATGACAGAATATAATGGCAAGGTATCTTGCCTGAGGGTGGTACGCAAAAATAGCAAAGCCCAGTAATCAGATAGGTAGCAATGAAAAATTAGATCCCACAAACGTCTCTGTATGTTGAAATAAATATTACGAACATTTTTGATATAAAAAGATATATTTAAAACGCCTACCTAAAAGTCTAATTCTGGATACAGAGGCAAAATCAAAATTTTGGGTCAAAACGATGTCTGCCGTTGGATCTACTTTGCACCGAAAAGTGTGCCAGTACCTACGGTCTCTAAAGTCATTAAACTATATGTCTACGGGTCGGTTTGACGATATGAACTCAACCGTATGTCCAAAGTTGGATTTCGGTGGGCCATATACAAATTCGTCCGTTGGATCGGGTCGCGGGTCCGCCAAAATGATGTTCCGACGACCTTCACGAAATCGGACCAAACATGGAACACAGGACCAAAAAAATAACACGGTCCTGTTGGCATAAGTTTCATCTCGTTAAGATGAACGTGCATGAAGTTATGGGATAGTTTGCAAAGGGACCGATACGGGGTATCTCGACCGATATGCCTCGATTTTGTCACACATGTACAACCAAATCGAGTTCTGTCGAATCCTACACATCGACAACATTCATACACGTCTTTCGATGCTTATGGGTTGGGACTACATCACCCAGTTTGTCGGAGCACATGGTATAGCAGAAATTTTTCTAAAATTTTAGTTTTCGAAAAACAGATTTTTCTTGATTTTTAACAACGAATAATTTTCTGTACAATAGTTGAAAAATAAATCTACCAAAAGGGATTTAATCTTGTATATGTTATCTCTAACTGTTATAAATTGGTTTTCAAAAAATCCTAGTATATGTTTCGAAAACACTCATCCAAATCAAGGTTTGGGGACAGCTTTTCTGTTTGTTTTCGAACAGTTCTTGCTCGACTTTGTGTCAATTTTTTGATCAAAATAAAAGGTTATAGTTAAACCCTTTGAAGGGTTCGGAGATGATCATATAGGCTCCCAGTAGGAATTTATAGATTGAAAAATATCAAATAAGATGAGAGATTTTGGGTTCGAAAGTTGAGTACCTGGGGGGTTCGAAAACAGAGTAGGCTCTGTTTTGGGTCGGTCCTACGGTGCTTGTGGGCTGCGGCAGCGCTCCGGCATCGTTCGGCAGTTGCAAGGAGTCGGGGTGGCACGCGAGAATATCAGGGTTTCTTCGGGCTCGCTGCGAGAAGTCGCGAGGAAGAGTTTAGGGGTTTTGGCAAAAATATCTATTTGATTCTTGATCCTTTATATCAAGGATTTAAATCTTATTTGAACAAGGATTTAGACCAATCCTAATAAGGAAAGGATTAAGAATTTTCTGGATAGGAGATGGCACTGGATTTGGAAAAGATTTGAAAAGAAATCTCACTTAAGATTGATTCGACCAACTTTTTTTTAGAGTTCTACGTGTTGGAGAAAAGCACAGTCGGAAAAACCCTCCTACTGTTCCTATGGGAACAGTAGGTTTGACTAATATTTTTTTAAAATATACATATATATGTATTTGCTAACACCAACATATTTAAAAATGCAAAATCCAATTATATAAAAATATTCCAGCATAACCAAAATAGTTATCCATATTTTTGGTAGAGAATAGCTTGTACAAAAATACTTTAATATTTATTTATTTAGTATTAACAATTAATGTATTTATAGGTAAGAAATCATATCATTAATTATAAACTGTTATTAAATATAAAAATGCCATAAAATGTTAAAATATAATAAAATTTATAAAATAGGGGGTCTTATAGTAGTAGCCACCTTCTCCACTGTAACAAGTGCTAACTGGTGGGCACTATCGATGCTCTAGCATAACATATCAGCCTGTCATTGTTACGCCTCGGCCTGAGCCCTCTGCGCCTACATAATCTGCTGAAATAATACGAACATGTGCACTGTGTCAGACGATGGTGGGGGTGGTAGAGGAATGAACTTCGACTGAACTGAATGGTCCTCTGAACCAGTGGAGGAGCGCCCCCAACTGCTGCTGACACTCCCTAATGGATAGGAGAAACTGTAGGAGCAACCCTCGAACTTGCAGCTCCCACAGCTGGAGGAGGAGATCATGAAGTAGCATACCTCTCCGTTACTGCAACGGTTTGAGAGCATTGCGATATGGTCTACGGCATCCTGAAGATGGATCAACAAAGAAAATCAATATGGCACAAGATGAGATATAATCAAGGAAGGACAATTGAATTCGAAGAATAATTGTAAAAGAAGGATTGAAATGGTTAATCAAAAGATTGAAAGTTTTCTAATTGTGATTGAGTAACTCTAAAGTAATCTAGAAGCTATATCCTAATAGCAGGCTCGTAGTAGCACTCTAAGTCGAACACCACTACGAAATGGCACTAGTTGCAACCTTGACCTGCATAGGCCACCACAAAAATTTGTCAAGACTAGCACCCGGTTTAAGGCCACGACTACGTGGGTGCGTCTAGCCTATATTGCAATGCCGACGGTTGAACGATGTATATATAGGTCAACTATACCATCTAAACAGTGCAACATATATGAATCATAACATGTCATCTCCGCATTGAGGAATAATATGATATCCAATACATAACACAATCACATAATCGATGGAAGATGAAAGCAAGATCTAGATAGAAGATAATGGAGATAAAAACTGAGTAGTAACATAGTCACAAATACAAATTAAATCTAGAAGTCTCTGACAAATAAATATATATCTTGAAATAATAATGAAACTCAACCTACATCGGAATAATCCGATACAATATAAAATACTAAAACTCTAAGCCACTACTAGGGCACTCTCTACTGAGCAGGATCCTCCTAAGGCTCCTGGGTGCACGTCTCACATACCCCTTGCTCATAGTATGTAGGACAACAGTCCTCTAAGCCATCTGAAAAATATATCCAGTCAGGACGGAGCAAAGTACAACCCAATAGAAGTTCTATTTAAATGACAAGTGCTATAAAATAGTAAATAATAATGAAATACTTGATGAATAATGTATAAGGGATAATATACGAAATAAAACAAATTGGTAGATAAGGAACAATACGTATATGGGAAGAACATGTAAAAGTGTAAAAGGCAGGTTAATATGTAATAATAAGAAAAACTTGTCATGCCATGAATAAAACTAGCAAGTATAGAATAACCCAGGAAAGTTGTGTCTAAAACCAGTGTTTTTAAATACCAAGTTGATATGTGAATGGCTAGGGCTAATATCCAAACCACACGAGTCGTGTGTGGCTGCTATTATTATAGTAAGACCATGGGATAAAAAAAGGTATGTTCATACGTCTCCTAGGTATTTTTTCGTCAGACTAGTACACATAGATCCAGGTCTCGACACGAATCTCAATAGTCCAAAATAGATACATTAGTCCAGTAAAGGTCAATAGACATGAAACCATGTATCTCAAGACAATGAATCCATACAATACCAAAACGTGTATCCATCATGTCGGAATTAAATAGAACATTAATATAAACATGCATCATAGAAAATGTCAAATAATGGAAACTATCACAAAATGTACTCGTCTGCGGTCCTGAGCAACGAGTGTAGATTGGGGTCCAAACTGGTGTCACACAAACCTATATATGAATTTACAGGTTACCGATGTAATGTGAGAGAAATAAGTTAAAATAAGTGGAAATGATGATTTTTAGGTCAACTAGGCCACTCTAGTCAAGCTAGGTCAAATAGTCACTATTAGCGAAACTAGGTGAACTAGTAAATATTAGTATTACACTAGCTAATAGTACTAAGACATGTATATACTAGATAATATGCTACTCTATGTATCTACCATGCATATGCTCCCTGTGTAAGCATTGCACTGTACTAGACCCTCTATGACTGATACTCAAAACAGACCTCTCAACCCCCCACTCTTCATGTGCATCTACTATACTTACACAACTAGTTCCTATTAATTTCCCCCTCTCTTCATGTGCATGTATAAAGCAGGACCCCTATCCCCTTGTTACTATCATATATATCCACATCTCACATATATAAGATGTCTCATATCCCCGATTGGCATACTGCCACACACATATTTGCTCTACAATACATGCTGTAGTAAGGACATATCTCCCTCCCTATATTACATACCCTGTGCACTCATGTGCACGGGCGTATTCCTATCTCTTGCTATACAGGAGTAATACTCCCTATCCTCCTCTTCGCTTTGGGTTCCTGCAGTCCAAACTGATTAGAACTAGGAAGATAGAAACCCTCAAACCTACTTACTGCCACTTCCTATCTACCCATTACACCTATACATAAATTTCCACCTAAACTCAAGACAATACATACACTAACATATATATATATATATATATATATATATATATATGTTTGCAAAAACAAAAGTATAGAACTTTATTGATACAAACTGTAATAAAGATTACAAGAATTCTGGGAAAATTACAACTGTAGGAATCCAATCTCGATGATGATTGCTTTATCCCTTGGACGAT
The DNA here is from genome assembly GCA_029216955.1 of Iris pallida. NCBI lineage: Eukaryota > Viridiplantae > Streptophyta > Magnoliopsida > Asparagales > Iridaceae > Iris > Iris pallida. Next base: position 10,742,276 of record JANAVB010039219.1, on the reverse strand, counting down.
GTGAACTGTTGAAGACGAAAGCTTTTGAAGATGAAAACAACTCAAGAAAACTGAAGGCGAAAGCCTCGGAAGTTGAAGACAAAAGTCTCGGAAGAATGCAGCAGCACTTTGGCAAGAACTCCTGAACTCTCTAATTTCTGATCTCCGATCTTGATCCCCCTGAATGAAGACTTGAAACTCTATTTATAGAGTTCTGGAAATAACTAACTTTCAGTTATTTTGGACTGCGCATGATGATTTGCGCAGCATTGGTTTGCGCAACATTGATTTGCGCAGATAGTTACTGGATCGTGGGCCGACTATCGTGGACACATGGCATGATTTGATAGAAATGCGCATGATCGTGCATAAACAGTTGCCACGTAATGAACAATTGATGGCATGAATGCCACGTGTAACTTAACAGTTACATTTGATAGAGTGCGCAGAGTTGAATTGCGCATACATGATTTGCGCAGACTCAAACTGCGCAGCATTGGTTTGCGCTGCCAGCTGTCAGCCGCCCTCGAGCACTGTGCGGCGCAAGAAACGAACAGACTCCTTGTTATTCGTGCTGTCAGTTGTCAGAAAAGATTTGATTTGATTTAGTAATGATGACTTCTGCTACGTCAGCTTGCGCAATCGGTTGTTTGCGCAAAGCAGTGTGCGCAATCGGATTGCTGCGCAATCTGTTGTCTGCGCAATTCATCAAAATGATGGGTTTCTTGATTTCTTGACTTTGTTGATTGATGCAACTTGATTTTTTAGGACCTACAAGACCCCCTTCAAAGTTTTCGAAAGTTGATTTGATTCAAAGTTTCGAAATACTTTGAATTTTTGCATTTTTGAATCAAGTTGCGCATGATGATGAGCTGTCTGCGCAAAGCGAAGTGCCCCCAATTTCAGGCGCAATACATGGCAGCCGTTTCGTATTTCGAAAGCTATAAATAGCCTCTTTTCACTTTCATTTTTACTTTGCATCCGTTGATCTTTTGAGAGAAATTCCCCCGAACCCTTGCTGTCCTCCTTCTTCGACAAACAATGGCCCCCCGACGATCCTCCACCGCCGCCGCCGCCGCCGCGAAAGGCAAAGCTCCGGCCGAGTCTTCATCCAGGACTGCGCGACGAGCCTCTCGTCACGAAGCTGCGCTGCCCGCTCTGAGAGGTTGTTTAACCGATCGAAAACCCTTTTTAGGGTGTTTTGACTTCCTTTGATCTTCGAAACTCATTTCTTTTTAGAGATGAGTTCATCTTGCGCCATCCTTTTTAGGATTTTTGGTTGCATAAATAGTCAGTCTTCATTTTTATGAAAACTGTAATCCTGCGCAATCTATCGAATTGCGCTGACAGAAAGTCAGCGCAATCAATTGATTTGCGCTGAATGTCAGCGCAATCGATTGGTTTGCGCACCCTATTATGATGCGCAAACTAATCTTGCGCAATCCATGTTAGCGCAATCTGAGGATTGTGTACTCTTCTGTTTTGCTTGTCTGAAAAAATAGAGTTTTTTTGATTTGTACTGATCTTTATCTGTCTTTGATGCAGTTGAAACCAATGAAGATCCAAACTATGAACATTTTGTGGGAACTTTGTCTGAATCTGAATATAAAGAAGATTTGTCTCACGTCCATTATCCTCAATACGATCTGCCGACTTCTCGTCAGGCAATATTGATTTCTCAGGACAACGAAACTTTAATGTGTCTGATGAATGAACAGCCTCTGGAATCAGCAGATGCTGTTATCCACAAGAAACCCTTATTCTTGTTTGGTGATGCCTTTGAAAAAGTCTCCCAGCCTAGGCCAATGATGGAGGAGATGGTAGTCCACCGGGAAGACAGATCATTCTTCATTCCTAAAATTGCTCGATGCCTTCCTTTGTCACGGTACGCTCATGCGAGCTACCCAAGGAAAATGGATTGGAACATCACCCTTCTCCAGGATGCTCGTGCAGGGAAGATCTTTGTAAAGAAGGTTAACGGGAAAGATATGTTTTACAGCTCTTCTGACAGATACAGTGTTATGTTGAGAGGTTTAAGACCCAGCTGCATCCCACCGGAAAACTCATCTATGCTGATGCCCGTCAGAACCCCTATATTCGCAAATGAATTTGCGAAGGAAGAAGGAAGATACCCTGAACAGGATATCAGGATGACTGGATTAGTGAATCCAGATTACAAACGATGGAATTGCATTGCAAATTGGGTTCTGACAACCTTCCAAGATAAACTTCAACAAATTAACCTGTTTCAAGCAGTACATGCCACTGTATACGGGTTTGCTCCTAACCCTCAAATGTTTTTGGCCTTGGCTGAGCGATACAATTACAGAACAGGAACCTTCATGACCCCGGATGGAGAGATGGGGTTTGCACTCCACGAGATGAAATACATCTCATACTTGCCCATGGCGGATGCTCCATATGAGGAGTTTGTTCCCACAAATGACGAGTTAGAGAAACTCAGAAAAGAAAATGCAGAAATGGTAGCAGTGTTTGAAGAACTGCTATGCCATTACAAAATTTGCTCTTTGTACTATAAGAGTGCTACGGCCAACACTTGCTATTCTTCGAAGTGGTTGCCATATTTATTCCTAAATCATATTGAAGAGAAGAAAACCAAGGAAAATGACAAATGTTACCCTCATTTTTTCAAACCCCTGATTAACACGGAAGTCATGAAGATGATGGAAGAAAATAAACATTATGATAAGGAAATGAAGGATGATTATCAATGTCCACCTTTAAAGAAAGGTGACATTTTGGAAAGTTTTTTGAGAATGGGTTACAGACCCATGTCCAAAGAAGCCCAGTTAGCAGGGTTTCTGACACACTGGCTCAGACGATTCGTGGTCCCGGGATCTAGTGCAGTGGACCGTTTTCATCGTGGTGTACTTTTTGCTGCCGTCAAGCTAGTCTTCGGTTATAAGGTTGACTTGTTATCGGCAATGACCTGCAGATTGAATGCGAGTCTTCGCTTGTATGTTGACTCGATGCTAAAGGCAAAGGGAGAGAAAGAATTCCCCCGTCTCGAAATGCCGTACACTTATCTCTTTGGATGGTTACTCCTCCACTATCCAACTTTAATGGACCCTGGTATGGGACCAGTAGATGGCAGCTTCTTGCGCAGATATTCTCAGGGTAAATGGAAGTACACCTCTCTGAGTGAGTGCAGATTTGTTTTAAATTTGAACAGAGGATGGAACTTCTGTTGCGCCCCTCTCCCGGCCGGTCATGACCAAATGCCACCCAACATGGTAGATTCAAAACTGCAGCCCTTAAACCGTGTGGCCTTTGAATGGTTGAAGACAATTCGACCATCTCATTTAGTATACCGCTTTGAAGAAGAATGCTTTTTGGAACCATACCTCCCTAGCCGTTTTGCTAGACAATTTGGGTATGATCAGTTCCACGTAGGGAACGCAATCACCTGCCTTCAGGGCAAGGGCTTCTTGATTGACGGGGCCCGAGCTTGGGCCTACTACAATGCCCGTGACACAAAGGCTACCTTCTCTATGCCACCAAAGAGCACTCCTCAAGGGCCTCGGATGCTCTTTACATACTCGGTATTCTACACATCTGCAAATACTTTTGCCGAGAATTTTAACCTCGCCGATAGTTTTGCTTCTGCGATAAGATTGAGGAAAGGGAGGATAGCTTTATCAATCCCTGCCAATGATGAGGCAAACGAACCGGCGGATGAACCCTTAGAAACTTCAAGAGAAATGATGTTCCAACAAGAGATAAACGCAGCAATGCGGATCTCTCTAAGAGTGGGAAAGTCTCCTGCCAAGAAAAGAAGAAGAGAGGAGCCTCCTGCTCCTGCAGCAAAGAAGAAATTGGTCTTGGAGCATTCTTCTGATAAAGTGACTACAAGATCCCAATCTCGGCAGCTAGCCGAGACAACTCAGGAAGTTGCTACAACACCAACTTCTGTACAGAAGCAAATAGCACCAATAAATGTAGAGAGTCCCGATAGACCTCTACACAGAAAGAAAAAGAAGTTGGTTACCAGAAGAAATTTAGAAGCCTCTTCTTCCAAACAACTCCTGACTTCAGTAGATGCTGCAGCAGGATTTATAATGCCATCTCCCACCCCTGTTTCTGAATCAGGGAGTAAAACCCTTGAAGAAACTGAACAGAGGGGAGATCTTGACCCCAGAACTGAAGTTGAAACATTCAGAGAAAACATCATTGAAGATGAGCAAAATATTACACAACCTCTTTCACCCGTCGCGGAAACAACTCAGCTTCCTCCTACTCCTAAGACTCTTCGTGAAGAAGAAGAGCATGAAATGATAGCAGCTTTGGCCGATTGTTATAGCCTGCAGGAGGATCTAACCGCAACTGACAGTGGGAATGCAGCCCAAGAAGAAGAAGAAGATAAGGAAGAAGAAAGCTCTTCATCTGGAAATGTTGATGAGTATATACAGAATCCTGAAGGGGACAACGAAGAACACATATCTCTTGATACCGCCGATGATGCTTCTGATCCTAAAAAGGATATTGAAGTAGAGGCGTCCGTAGAAAAGGTTGTTAACCCAGATGAAGACATCGAGATAGAAATATCTCCTGAAGAAGCGGCTGGTGAAGATGTTCAGCAAGAAAATCCCGCCACCGAACCCCAAGGTATATAAAACGAGATTTAACAATCTTCTTTCTTTAAAATAGATTGATATCTAATATCTTCATTTGTAGTTCTTGCAGATCTTGATACTCTACCAACACCTCCGATGGACCTGGCAATGGTGCCTATTCCGACGGTGGTTGTTAGTAGTAGCCATCACTTATCTTGCGGCTCTGAAGCGGGCAGCAGCCAAGCTGTCGCAATTGAAGCTACTTCCTTTCAACGGGAGTCTATTCCAGCAGGAGATGCAGTTGTTGATAGATCAAATCAAGGTAAGACTGTTTTTATTTGATCTTTTTATTTATTGGCAAATTAGTAAAATAATAATTTTACTTTTTGCAGAAGAACAAGCAGGAGGAGCAACCAGCTCTACTTTGGCTCCTTTATTTAAAGAGCCCATCATTCAGCAGCAAAGGTTTGAGCAACCGAATACTCCATCCTCAACAGGGGTAGCTTCGACTCCTGGAACCATAGCCATCAATCAGCAAGTTGTCCAATCTTTTACCAGATGTTTCTTTGAGTCATTGGGATCTCTTGTCCGTAAAATGATAGAGAAGGAAGGAGCTAACTTCATTATGGTTAGGGACCCCACTTCTTTCCTGATAAAAGCCATAAGAGGCCAAGGAGACGAAGCCCAAGCCGTTCTTCTTGAACATATATTAGATGAGTTGGAAGTATCCATAAGGAAATATAAAGAGCTCAAGAAGAAGAATATAGACTCTCTGGTGCAAGCTGAATATGAACGACTAGCCCAAGAAGCTGATATGGAAAGGATAAACCTTCAGAACCTTTTAGAAGCTCATTCTGCAAAGTCAGCTGAATTCAACTCAAAGATAGAATCAGTTACTTTGGCAGCTGAGAACAAAGGACAGAGGCTTGCTGAATTGAAAGCGGAAATTATTCGCCTTCAGAAGGAATTTGAAGAAGAAACTGCCAATCAACAATTTATGATTGAACAACTCAATACCCTAATTCAGGAGAAAAATGAGTATGATGAGACTCATAGTGCTGAAATTACCCGCAGGACAGTAGATATGCCTATCTTTGATGAAGAAAATGGGATGGAGGAAGCAAGAAAAATAGTAGAATCAACACATGAAGAAGAGCTGCGGACATTGAAGCAGCAAATCGATAATTTAATTATTCCTCCTTCTTGATTAGAACTTTTTTTTTTATCTTTGTTTTTGCTGCTATGGAAGCATTTTTGTAATGTCTCATATTTCCATAAATAAAAGACATTGTTTTTGTTGTGGCTCCATTATTTATGGCATATCTTATTAGATAAAAATAATAGAGATAGAAAATATATTCAGAGGTGCAAGACATGATATATTTTTTTTGATAATTTTGTAGAAAATAATTATATTCATTATATCTGCTCAGAAATAATATGGACATGGCAGAATATATTGAATATTATTACTTCGACTTGACAACTTAGTCGAAAACAACCAGTTGCTGATATAGATAATGAACGATGATGAACCGTCAATGTTTGTGAAATGAATGAACGGGAAGACCGTCAAATGATGAATGACAATGAACGGGTGAACCGTCAAGTGGTGATGAATGGGTAAGCCATTAAATGGAAATGAATGGATAAACCATCAGGTGAAATGAACGGGTGAACCGTCAGGTGATAGTAATGAACGGATGAACCGTCGGTTGAATATGATAAATGAACGGATGAACCCGTCAAATGAATATGATAAATGAATGGATGAACCGTCGGGTGTAAATGAACGGATGAACCGTCTGATGAATGTGATAAGTGAACGGATGAACCGTCAGGCATTAATGAACAGATGAACCGTCTGATGAATGTGATAAATGAACGGATGAACCGTCACTTCGTTATTTGAAGAACTTCTGTCTATAAATATAGCAGAAATCTGACATGAATGAACACTTCTGCTTTTCAACATAAAAATGTCGTCCGGAGAAGCATCTAAGAAGGCCGAGATCGCCCCGAAGGTTGAGAAGAGCACTGAAGAGCGCCCTGCCGATCCAATCCAGCCGAAGGAGGCAGAAGCGGGCGAAGGTCCGTCTGCGCCCCAGCCGCCACAGGATATCTTGGACTTCCTGCTCGAACCAGGAAGGACTGAAGAAGAAGAAGCCATGAGGATGGCCGCCTGCAAATTCCTCGTGGGTTCCAGCAAGGAGGTTTTTAACTCTTTTGCTGATCATGTCTTCGAAAAGGACGGCAGTGGCCCTCGTCCCAATGTAAAGAAAGATGATAATGACCTTTAATATTATGTACTATCATTTAATGAAATAAAATTTGCATTTTATTTATGAACTTGATCCTGTTTGACGATTTTACAAGCATTTATATTTATACAAAATACTTCTTAAGAAATTTGCCATTGATAGGCATCATGGCAATTCGACCATCAAGATCTGAAAGTTGATAAGCTCCATTTGAGAAGACTTTGCTTACAACATAGGGACCTTCCCATTTCGCATCGAATTTCCCTTTGCTCATATGAGTCATAGTCATAGGACGTCTGACTGCTAGAACAAGTTCTCCTTGTTGAAATGCTCTGACTTTAACTTTGCGATTGAAAGTCTTTGAGATGCGGGCTTGATATAGCTCAATATGCTGTTGAGCCATTAATCGCTTCTCATCCAACGCTTCTAACTCTTGAAGCCGAAGAAGATCATTATTTTCTGTGGTAAGCTCATTGGCAATAGCGATCCTTAAAGAAGGAATTTGCAGCTCTAAAGGAAAAACAGCTTCACAACCATACACCAAAGAGAAAGGTGTAAAGCCTGTGGGATTGCGGACTGTACTTCTATAAGCCCAAAGACATTCGCCAAGTTTCTCGCTCCAGTTCCGTTTGTTAGTAGATACAAACTTCTTGAGGAGTTTAATGATGGTTTTGTTAAAAGTTTCAGCTAAACCATTAGCGGCAGGATTGTATGCTGTCGAAGCGACATTATTAATCCGGTGATCATCACAGAATCTAGTGAACTTCTGACTGATGAACTGAGGTCCATTGTCATGGATGATTCTTCGGGGTACACCAAATCTATATATGACGTGGTGTTTAACGAAGTTGATGACATTGCTAGTCTTAACCTCAGTCAGTGGTATAGCTTCAGCCCACTTGGAGAAGTAATCAGTTATTGCCAATATGAACCGATGTCCTCTAGAAGAAGGAGGGTTAATAGGCCCTATGATGTCCATACCCCAAGCTTCAAAAGGCCAGGAAGCAGCCGTCGGGTGTAAGAATTCTGATGGTTGATGAATGAAGTCTGCATGGATTTGACAAGCTCGACATTTCCTTGCATACTCTATGGCATCCGATACCATAGAGGGCCAGTAGTAACCCATACGTCTAATGCGATCTTGTAGCTTAGGACCAGGCTGATGTGCTCCACATACACCGTCATGAGCTTCACGCAGTACTTGCTTAGCTTCATCACCAGCGAGACAGCGTAAAAGAAGACCGTCATAAGTTCGCCGATAGAGAGTTTTAGTAGTTTGATTATAATAGAATCGGAGAGATCGTCGACGAACGCTTGTAGCCTCCTTAGGATCTTCGGGGAGTATGTCATGTACCACGAAGTCGATAAAAGGAGTTCTCCAGTCATCATCGATAACATTAACTTCAGCAAAATTGCTGAATTCAATATTACGATTATTTTCAATACAGAACAGTTCTCGGTTGGAGATAACTACCACCTGCTGTCTTTTAATAGGGATAGCTAAGACAGCTGCAAGATTGGCTAAAGCGTCTGCTTCAGTATTGCAAGCTCGCCGCACATAGTCAATGAAGAAATCTTTGAATGATATAGCTAAATTGATTGCCGCTTCATGATAAGACACTAAGTCTTGATGACGAACTTCATAGGTTCCTCTAACCTGATTAACAACCAGTTTAGAATCACCGTATACTTCAAGATATTCAACATTCAGTTGTTTAGCTAACTGAAGGCCAATAAGTAGAGCATTATACTCTGCTACATTGTTAGAACAAGGTTCATCTAAAGAGTAGGCTCTTTGGATAGTTGATCCATCTGGAGAAACGAGGACCACTCCAACACCTGCCACAACAGCACCATTTGGTCCGATCCTTGATGCACCGTCGAAGAATAAACGCCAGGTTGGAAATTCTTCAGAAATCATATTAACTTCCAATGTTTCATCTGGAATTTCGTCATAGAGCTTAGATGTCTCAGGTACAGGATGAGCCGCTAAAAAGTCCGCCAGCGCTTGACCTTTGACAGACTTCTGTGGAACATACACCATGTCATATTGAGCTAGCAGGATTGCCCATGTAGCCAACCGAGAATTAAGTGTACTTGGTTTCTTCATAAGTACCCGAAGAGGATTAACTCGAGATATAACATGAATAGTTTGACCAATGATATAATGCCTCGTCTTTTGTACAGCAAACATGAGAGCCAAGCATTCTTTTTCAACTGGACTATAACGGTGTTCAGCACCAATCATAGTACGGCTAAGATAATAAATGGCCTGTTCGTGACCTTCTTTGTTCTTTTGGGCAAGTAAAGCACCCAATGAATGATCCATAGCACGGACATACATTAAGAACGGAATACCAGAAATAGGTGGCACCAAGACTGGTGGGTTCATGAGATATCGCTTGATATCATCGAATGCTTGTTGACATTCTTCAGTCCAAACGAAAGATACACCTTTCTTCATTAGTTGAGTGAATGGTCTGCAACGTCCAGACAAGTTCGAAATGAATCGCCTGATGTATGCAAGTCGACCTTGGAATCCTCGTAGCTCTTTTAAGTTGCGTGGAGGACGCATCTCTTGAATGGCTTTGATCTTCTCGGGATCTACGTGTATACCCTTAGAGGTAATGACGAAGCCGAGAAATTTGCCACTAGAGACACCCAAGAACGACTTGGTGGGATTCATTTTGAGTTGATGTTGGCGCATAAGATTGAAGATAGTTCTCAGGTCTTGGAGGTGATCTTCCTTTAGACGACTTTTGACAGCAATATCGTCAACATAGCATTCAACAGTTTTACGAAGATGATCTTTAAAAATAGTACTCATAGCACGTTGGTAAGTTGCACCAGCATTCTTAAGACCAAATGGCATCACCGTATAGCAATAAACACCACGAGGAGTGCGGAAAGAAGTATGCTTTTCATCTTCAGGATGCATCTTGATTTGATTGTATCCAGAGAATCCATCCATAAAAGATATTCGTTCAAACCCACAGGTATTGTCGATCATGACGTCCGTAATAGGAAGAGGAAATTCATCTTTTGGACATGCTTCATTAAGATCCCGGAAGTCAATACAGACTCGAACTTTGCCAGTTTTCTTAAGAACTGGGACGACATTGGCTACCCAATCAGGATGTTGTTCTTCTCGAATGAAGCCACAAGCAATGAGCTTTTTGACTTCATCATCGATCGCATCCATCATTTCTGGTTTGAAGCGTCGCTGTTGCTGCTTAACAGGTTTTGCGTTAGGCAAAATGTTCAGTTTATGTGTAGCAATCTTGGGATCTAAACCCGGCATGTCTTCATAACTCCAGGCAAAGACATCAATATATTTTTTAATAAGAAGAATCAACTCTTCCTTGTTTGTCTCTGGAAGATTTTTGCTGATAAAGATTGGACGAGGCGAGCTGCTTTCTCCTACATCAACTTGAACTAATTGATCTTTAGTAGGTGGTTCACGTTGTTCAAAGCGAAGTACCCACTGATTGTCCATATGCTGAGCCCAAGGATCTGTTTCAGGATTTTCTTCCACCTCTTCGTCATAGCCTTCTGGAAGTTCAACGGAGACCATGTTAGATGATACGACCAACCTATGGACTTCACCAATGCTAGTATCAGAATCCCAAGATCTGGAATCAGATGAGTTAGAGCGTTCTTCACTGTCGGAGTCGGAAACTGCTGGGGATAATAATGGAGGAGAAGCATATCCGAGACCTCTCTTAGTCCTGCTATAGTACATGTCTGACTTTCCTTTCGGAACAGTTGTACGGATAGGAGTTCGTCTACCCTTACCGTAATTGAAGCCACTTTTGAAATCATAACCCATTTTCCGAATGATGTCTTTTGATTGTTGACTATAACGATGAAGTTGGATACGCCCCGTGTCGTTAAGTTTACTGTCATCCGTATAACTGAATTTTTGTTCTGGTCCTTTAATAAAATTATTGGACTTTCACCTCTCTTTCGAGAAGAGACAACAAAATATGAATCATCTGAGTGTTCGAGTAAGACTTCTGTATGAAGAGATTGCACAACTCCCATTGTAATTGATTGGAAGCTATCTAACATATCTAAATAGTAGTTAGTATGATAAATAACATCAGTATACTGGAAAATAGGTGCTTTTTCATTGATTTGTACATTAGTATTTACAACAGGACCTTTGGCCTTAACAGGCTTGGTCAGGTTAATTACAAGAGGTGGAGAAGAAGAACGTGAGGGAGGCTTGTTACGACGGAGATCGATAACAAGTGGCTCAGAGGAAATGAGCTCCTTTTTTTCTTTGTTGTGAGTGAGATCAACAACAATTGACTCAGAAGAAGTGAGCTGCTTTTTGTCCTTGTTACGACGTAAATCGATAATAAGTGGCTCAGAAGAGGTGAGCTCCCTTTGATCTTGATCAGCATCAACTGACTTCTTTTGTACTGGCAAGTGAATAGCCAATGGTTTAGAAGACTGAGGATGTGAAACTCGCCCTTTGACAGGTATGATAAGAGTGTCTTTAGGCGTCGCTTCTTGTTCTTCTTCAGTGTCTAATGCTAACACGATTTTCATGAATTCATCCTTATACATCCGAGCGTCGTTGCAGTATGCTTCAACACCTTTGAAGGGATAAAGATCTGCAACCTCTTTACGAACAACGCCTTTGTCATCAACATATTTGAAACATTGATGAAGGGTTGATGGAACAACATTGTGCTCGTGTAAGAATGGTCTCCCCAATAGAGCGTTGTAAGAACAACCAAAATTGTCAATAATGTAGAATGTAACTTTTGTGCGAAGATTGCCAATTTGAAGTTTTAGGCGAATTTTGCCCAAAGGTTCACTCCTTCCTTGATTAAATCCAAGGATGGTAGTGATTGTAGTGGAGAGACTATGCACAGGAATTTTCAAAGCATCGAGCATTGTCTTCGGCATGATACTAAGAGCAGACCCTGGATCTATCAGAATACGATCGACTTTCATCGAATCGACATATCCTGTATAGTAAAGAGGACGGTCATGCCTGTTGTCTTCCATTAACATGTCATCTTGCGTAAAAGTTATGTTCGGAATGAATTCCTGAACACTATTACAAGAGACTGATTCTGCTTCGGGCTTTTTGAGGAAGGTTAGACAAGCTTCTGCTTGCATAAGAGCTTCGCTGAGGGTTTCTCGAGTCTCTTTGGAAAGACGCAAGAGTTCAAAGATAGACAACTTTGCTGGGGTATTGGCTAGTTGAGCCAATATATCGAAGTTGTAAGGCTTCTCAAGTCCTGTAGGAGACGATTTCTTCAAAGGTTTATCAAAGCGGATTTGTTGTTTGCCTTTATCAGCAGTCACTGGCTTGGGAGGAATAGGAATCACAACTGGTGAAGGTGTAGCAGGATTCTCTTCAACTAGAGCAGGTTGTGCTGAGGTAGGTTCAGGAGAAGAAGTAGGATTCTCTTGAGTTTCAGGGTAATCCTTCAAATAGGGCTTTCCTGATCTGGTGCCTAATAGAATTTCTTCGTCAACTATGGGATCAAAAGATACCATGTTGCAAATCTTCGTCTTGCCTTTGGAGCGACTTTTCTTCTTGGAAGAAGAAGAATCCTCGAACTCTGAAGTAAGATCGGGGTGAATCCACATAACCTCACCATTGTTTAGAGACAAAGGAACGAGACCTTCATTTGGTGGAGAAGGAATATTTTCAATCTCAAGAGTAGTTTTCGGAATAGGAATGACACCATGCTGTATCATCTGCGGGGGAAAGTTACCGAACTGAACTGAAACCATATTGGCGGTGACAGTCTTTTCATCTTGTTGCAGAGTAACAACTCTAGCATTAACAAGCTCTTGAATCTTGCCCTTGAGCACATAACATGCTCTAGTAGGATGTCCAATGAATCGGTGGTAAACACAATACTTAGGATGATCGGTCTTACCGACTTCATCAGGTTTTTTCGGGTCTGGGAGCTGGATCTTATTGCTTTTGAGTAAACAATCGAAGATACTTGCCGTGTCATTCTCGTCAAAAGAATACTCTACCTTAGGACGAGGTTCCCTCGGTTGTGGTGCAGAAGGAGTGGAAGTGGACGTAGGCTGAGCTACGTTGACAGCCAAAGACTCTTTGCTTTTCAGATTAATGTTCAGAGTCTCTTTGTTCTTGCGGTTATTTTGGCGATTTCCACCGCTTGACGCTTGATGTTCATCCCGATCGGGGTTAGACATTTGTACCCCCAACTGTTTGAATTTATCAGCACTTACTTCAGCTGCTTTGGCATTAACAATGAAGGATGGCCAGTCTTGAAACTGAATTGAGCCTGTCCACATACTGATAATAGGCAAGAGATTTGCCTTACAAGTATCTATAGTAACAGCAGCAGGAGTCCCTGGAGGCATTTTCAGGGCTTCTCGGCGAAAACGTTCAATGAAACTCTCTGCAGTCTCGTTATGTTTCTGTTTGATTTTATTTAGGGCTGACATAGTCATGTCATTGAATCCCTCATAGAATCGTTCTAGAAAGATTTGCTTGAGACCTGAGAAAGAAGTGATACAACCATCGGGCAAACTTCTATACCAGTCATATGCTACGCCGGCTAAACAACCGACGAACACTCTGGTAAGAAGAGCGTCGCTTGGTTGAAGTTGAACAGTCATTACCTCGAAGTGATTGATGAATTGACTTGGTGAGGTACTACCATCAAAGAGAGCGATTGTTGGAATCTTGTATTTGGGAGGAAATGGAACTTCTTTCCATTCGACGGGATATGGCTGTTTGATTCCCAACCTTTGCAGGTTGTCTTTCTCTTTGAAAGCTTCAAACTGAGTTCGTAAAAGCTTGACTGCTTCATTAGCATCTTCAGATGAAGAGGAAGGAGCCGTGGTAGGAGGAGGGACAGCATTATAAGCACTACCCCCAGCACCTGATTGACTGGGTGTATTTTGAACTTGTACTTGCACAGGAGGCATCTGAGGAAGTACTACCCCCAGCCCAGTATTGACAGGCACCGATGAAGCTATGATTTCAGGGTTTATAGCAGCCGGTACAGTTGGTGGAGTAGCATGTTGTGCCATAATGATAGAATGCATACTGGCGACCATTTCAGCCATGGTTTTCAATTTGTCCTCCAATGCAACAATCCGCTGTTCTTGGTTTACAGAAGTTGAAGCATCTGGATCATCAGTAACAACATATGCCGTCACTTCTCTAGGCACAGTAGACGAAACTGTTTGTTCAGAGCTTTCACTATATGCATCATAATCAGAGAAAGATTCGTCTCCTGACTGAAAAGTAGGAAGATAAGCTGAAGGACCTTGGGGAAGATTCCTTTGACCGATTGTGTCTCGGCTGTGGGAACGAGTATGTTGAAATACTCCTTCAGAGGATTCTTGGAGTAAATCCAAATATCGTTGGCTTGGTCTGCGAGGCTTACCATGTTTGGAGCACTTTCTACCCCCGGTGTCTCGGGAAGCCATATTGACAGAAGCGTACAACACTTCGTCTTCTTCTGACATTGGTTCTGTTTTAGCAAAAATCAGACGATCGAAGACAGATCGCTTTGTTGTTTGACAACAACATTGGATGATGACTTTATGATTGCAATGATGATCAGATGGTTGATTTGAAGGAGTTGAGACATTATCCCGTTTTTGTCTGAGATGTTCTCGAAGATCAGAAACCATGCCGGAACGGGGAAAAGTTCGAGGAATATGTTCTTTAACAATATTTGGAACATGATTCCGATTCTTCAAATGTTTTGTCCCCTGTGTATACAAGGAAGTACTCATCTCATTGGCATAAGTATCAGAATTTATGTTCTTGGAGATTTGTCTTTGAGGCTTAACCTTCAGCATTGGCTGTTTACGTTTTGCTGAAGTTGGCCTGTTAAGATATGTTCGTAGGTCTGCAAATTCACCCCCAGGGGTTTCTGTTTGAGACACCAACAGTTTTCCTTGTTTGGAACGGGATATTTTGAAAGTTGGGAGGTCTTGGAATTCTACTACTGGAGTAGGCAGAATACCTCTTTGATCAGTGCAAGTTCTTTTGTTATGAAGGTAAAAAGAATCTTTGTTCGTAGGAGATCTTGTACTGACGGGTGTTGAAACACGTGCAATTTGATCTGCTTCAGTAAAGACCGAAGAAGACTGAGAAAAGACCAAAGGGCCTTTTCCTTTGTTCTGAGAAGAAGGGATAACTAAAGAGCATTTCCCTCTATTGTCTTCCAAATCATGAGACAAGGAAGTTTGAGAAAATACCAACGGGCCTTTTCCTTTGATCTGAGAAGGAGGAGGAATAGCCAAAGGACTACCCCCAGTAGATTGTGCTAGAACAGCATGATGTTTAAGAGGAGAATCAGATATTTTCTCTTGATTATGAGAAGGAGAGAATTTAGCAAAAGGGCTGTTTCCCTTGGTTTGTGCAGAAGTGATTTGCGCATGAGTGGAGAGTGCATTGGTTCTGGTCACAGAAGTAGGAGTCCTTGCTTTAGAGTGCTTAGGATGCACTTTAGTTGCTGGAACGCTGTTTTGCGCAGGAAAAGCCACTGCCAATTGCGCCAGAGTCATAGGAGTCTTCTGTTTTGACAAGGCAGCATATGAAGTAGCTTGCGCAACATTTGCAACGGATTGCGCAGTCTTGACTGCAACAGATTGTGCAGCAGTTGCTGAGACAGACTGTGCAGTAATTGACACAGCAGTTTGCGCAGCAGACTGGCCCGCAGATTGTGCAACAGAGTGTGCAGCACCTTTGGTGGCAAAACTGCCAGATTGTGCAGCAGTCTTGGAGACCCAAACTGAGCGCACTTTGCTCTTGGCAGAAGTGGCTGCAGTACGGGGAATGGTCTTGGAGTTGAGCATTGCCTCGTAGGCTGTCTGATTGACCTTGACAACCAGGGTCTTCTGCGTCTTCCCGATAGACGCTACGTCACATTGAGTTGCTACTTCCTCGTCGGAGGAGAAAGTTTTCCCCAGCAGAGTCGCCATTTTGTTTGCAAAAACAAAAGTATAGAACTTTATTGATACAAACTGTAATAAAGATTACAAGAATTCTGGGAAAATTACAACTGTAGGAATCCAATCTCGATGATGATTGCTTTATCCCTTGGACGATGTGAACTGTTGAAGACGAAAGCTTTTGAAGATGAAAACAACTCAAGAAACCTGAAGGCGAAAGCCTCGGAAGTTGAAGACAAAAGTCTCGGAAGAATGCAGCAGCACTTTGGCAAGAACTCCTGAACTCTCTAATTTCTGATCTCCGATCTTGATCCCCCTGAATGAAGACTTGAAACTCTATTTATAGAGTTCTGGAAATAACTAACTTTCAGTTATTTTGGACTGCGCATGATGATTTGTGCAGCATTGGTTTGCGCAACATTGATTTGCGCAGATAGTTACTGGATCGTGGGCCGACTATCGTGGACACATGGCATGATTTGATAGAAATGCGCATGATCGTGCATAAACAGTTGCCACGTAATGAACAATTGATGGCATGAATGCCACGTGTAACTTAACAGTTACATTTGATAGAGTGCGCAGAGTTGAATTGCGCATACATGATTTGCGCAGACTCAAACTGCGCAGCATTGGTTTGCGCTGCCAGCTGTCAGCCGCCCTCGAGCACTGTGCGGCGCAAGAAACGAACAGACTCCTTGTTATTCGTGCTGTCAGTTGTCAGAAAAGATTTGATTTGATTTAGTAATGATGACTTCTGCCACGTCAGCTTGCGCAATCGGTTGTTTGCGCAAAGCAGTGTGCGCAATCGGATTGCTGCGCAATCTGTTGTCTGCGCAATTCATCAAAATGATGGGTTTCTTGATTTCTTGACTTTGTTGATTGATGCAACTTGATTTTTTAGGACCTACAATATATATATATGCATTTGCATAGGCACTCACCCTATGGCCTTATCCCCTCTCTCAAAACAATGTCCCAGGTTGACAATGCAACAGGGACAACAACAGTCACCTATATATGCATATGTATAGCCACACAACACCCTATATATATATATATATATATATATATATATATATATATATATAAACAATGGCTAAAGCCTTCATTGAAACAGAAGAAGATAGGTTGGAACCGGGAGATAGCCCAAGTTCTTATAAAATGAGGCTGGAACCCTTAACAAAGATCCTAACGCGAAGCATCATTAACAATAATTATTGAGGTTTTTTTTCCGAAATAGCGTGAAACGAAATTCGAAAAATTTCAAAAAATGAAATTTGAAAAAACTACAGGCGTTGGGCCCTGGGGGAGGGCTGTTGCGCTGCCCGAGGGGGGGCTGTTGTGCTGCCCGAGAGGGGGCTGTTGCGCTGCCCGAGGGGGGCACACAGCCCTAGGGGCGCACTACTGGAGGTGGGCTCGCTGTTCGAGGCGCTACCCGGTGGAAGGGAGGGGCCGGAGGTGGAACGCCGGCGGGGTTGGCCGGCCCGGAGGGAAAGGGAGGCTAGGGGGGAGGAGGGAGCACAGCCCTGAACCAGGATCTCCGGCGAAGGGCTCCGGCGAAGGAGGTCGGTGGGCTGGACGCCGGCCGGGGGCGGGGAGGCGTCTTCTAGGGGGGAGGGGTGGACCCCAAAAGAGGATGGGAGGGCCGACTCCGGTGGTGGGAGGAGGAATCGGCCGACGCCCGACGGCGCCTACCGACTGGGCTGTAGCGCAGTGAACGCCTGAGGCCATCGCCATGAGGGGGCACGCCGCACGGGGGTGGGGGATCCGCCGCCGACGGGGGAGACGGAGCGGAAGGGTGGAGAGCCCCCGGGGAGGGGGGGTAGGGAAGAGGAGGAGGGCCGCTCCTGTGGGCGTCTATTAGGGCCCCGGGGCTGGCGTGGGGTCTAAGGCGGTTGCGAGGAACAGAGGGTGGGGGGGATTCCTTGCCCGTCGAAGAGTGGAGCGGAGGCCGGGGGCTGAAGGAGGAAACGGCCACGGAAAGGGGCCACTTGAGCGCTGGGCAAGCGGGCGGAGGGAGGGAAAGTCCGGAGGGGGGCGCGGCCGAGGAGGGGTCAGCAGCTACCGAGCCGGGGGGGCGAGCTGGGGGGTCAGGCGACGGGAGGGCCACGGAAGGCGGAGAGGGGAAAGGGGGGGACGGGGAGGGGGGAAGGGGGAGGACCCAGGAGGGATGGGAGGAGGCTGATAGCGGGGGGGAAAGGGTAGGGTCGTCGTGGAAGATGCCAGGGACGACACTGGGGGCGGCGGGGGCGCCAGCGCCGGCGGGGCCGAGCGGAGGGGGAGGCGAGCCACGGAGGGGAGACGAACCAAGTGGGCCAGGCCAGCCACAGCGGCCATGCTGCGCAGGGACAGGGGGGCCGCCGGCGGCGCTCCGGGGCTCGCCGGGGAAGAGGGGAAGACCCCTCGAGCGGGCTCCCCAAGGGAACAAGAGAGCAGAAGCTCTCATTCTCCACAAGGTCCGCAACGAAGTACAACCACTCCCATCCCATTTCCTCATCAGATGCTTAATATCTTCTCCTGGAATATTAGGGGTCTCGAGAACAAACCGACGATGAATAGAATCCTCAGCCTCAAGAAGACTTATCACATAGACCTCTTAATCATAATAGAACCAAAAATCCCTCAAAAAAGAATAAAAGCCACTCAACTCAAGTTAGGATTCCCTCATGCCATCGTTGGAGGCAAGGACTTCTGGATTTTACTCGCACAAGACTTCAAATTTGGCATCATTCAAGAAACGCCCCAGGCCCTCTCATGTTGGGTTGAACACCCGGCCCTCAAGTCCCGCTCCGTCCTCTCCGCTGTCCATGGCAGCTGCGACATCCCCGACCGTAGACTGCTCTGGACTGACCTCCTGGCGGTTCATTCATAAGGGCTTCCGTGGCTCTGCATCGGAGACTTCAACTTGGTGTCCAACGGAGAGGAGAAGTCCGGAGGTCGCCCTCCTCCCCAGCAGGCGATGGATGATTTCAATAACTTTACCTTTCTCGGTAACCTCACCCCAATCCCCTTCCACGACAGCGCGTTCACCTGGTGCAACATGCAGAAGGGGCATTGGCGACAGTACTCTCATTTAGATCGGGCGATGACCAATAAAAGTTGGTCCGACATGGGCCTGATCACTAACCTATCTCATCTTAACTCCACCGAATTGGATCACTCCCCTCTCCTCGTCCAGATCAGCAATAATTACACAAACAATAAGAAAGCTTTCCGCTTTCTTGACTTTTGGCGATACTACCCCCAATTCCAGAACATCGTTAGTCATGCTTGGAATTCCGTCTCGATTATTAACCCAATGACACGAATGGCGGCAAAACTTTCAGCCACTCGTAAGGCCTTATCGTCATAGAGCAAAGAGGCTTACAGAGATATCTTTCAGGCTATCAGGGAAGCGGAGGATGACATCACCCGTGCAGAGACCACATTCACCAGTAACAGATCCCTGGAGGCCCACGCCTCTCTCAACCTCGCCAGAGCTCTTCTTAAATCTAGGCTGAGAGTGGAGACAGATTTTTGGAGGCAAAAATCCAGATCGAGTTGGGACACCGACGGAGACCGGAACACTAAATTCTTTCATGCTTGCGTCAAAGGACGCAGGAACAAATTAAAACTTCACCGGATCCGTGACGACAACGGCAACCTGGTGGACGACCAGGCCAGTATTCAGGCCGCGGCTGTGAAATACTACTCCAACCGCTTCACCAAAGAGCGGGTAGTTAAAGACGTAACGGTATTGTCCGTCATGCCTTTCCTAATTAGCGAACAAGACAATGACACCCTGCTAGCAACCACTTTCGAGGAGGAAGTCAAAGCGGCGGTCTGGTCTATTAACGAACACAGCGCCCCAAGGCCGGACGGTTTCGACGGGGTTTTTCTCAGAGCTTGCTGGGACACCATTAAAGCAGACTTAGTTGAAGCCACTTTAGCCTTTCTTCAAGGGGCCAGATACCCCAATCCGATCTCATGCGCCAATATCATCCTTATCCCCAAAAAAGACAACCCAGAAACCTTTAAAGACTTCTGCCTAATCAGCCTCTGTACCTTCACTAACAAAATCATATACAAGATCGTCGCCAATCGGATGTCCGATCTTCTCCCCAAGATCATTTTCGAAGAACAAAGTAGATTTGTCAAAGGCCGCAACATATCGGACAATATCCTCCTAGCTCAAGAGATGATCACGTGCATGAAGTTCCCGTCGAGGGGGGTAACGTGGCCATCAAACTGGACATGGAGAAGGCATATGATCGGCTGGACTGGCAATTCATGATCTGGGTACTCAGGGCCTTTGGCTTCTCTGAACCATGGATTGATATTATTTTTAGATCGATCAACAATGCATGGTTCTCCACCGTCATCAATGGCCAGGCTGTTGGATTTTTCCGTTCCACTCGCGGGGTTAGACAGGGAGATCTGCTCTCTTCCTCTATTTTCATCATTGCGGCCGAAGCCCTCAGCAGAAGCCTTAATAGTATGCCCAACATGCCTGGATTCAACCACTTCCATACCACCACCGGTTGCCCCCTCATCACTCACCTGGCCTATGCAGACGACATCCTCATCTTCTCCTCCGAAGACAGCGGATCGATCGAGGTCATCCTACGCACGATCGTCAGATACACCACCTGCTCCGGTCAGCGCGTCAACACCAACAAGAGCTTAATCTACACCCATCACAAAGTTGACAGAAACCATTCTACTTTGCTCACCAACATGACCTCCTTCAGCACGGCCTATTAGGGACCTCTGGGAGGGCAGCTCCGGATGGAATTGGAGGAAGGTCAGAGAGTGGCTTGGCCAGCCAGCGGAAAGCAGCCTTCTTGCTGCTAACCAACGGATTACCGACACGATCGACACTTGTAGATGGTCCCCCAACCCGAGTGGGTCATTCATCCTGGCTTCTGCCAGACTGGTGGCCAGAGGCAGCGGGGTGCAGAATTCAATTTACGCCAAGTTTTGGCAGGCTTGCATCCCCACCAAATGGTCTATCCTTATCTGGCGTGCTCTCCGTCGGAAGATTTCGACGGATGACACCATCAGATCCATGGGATTCAGCCTTGCTTCGAGATGCCACTGCTGCATGGAGCACACCACAAAATCTGTCGAGCACGTACTTCTTTCAGGGGAGCTGGCCAACGGCCTTTGGTCCAAGCTTCACAACAGACTCAGTTTGGTTCAGCCAACTGGAGGCTTATACGATCTCCAGGCCTACTGGAGCCGATCCCACGGTCATCAGATCGTAGCAGCCGCCGGTATTTGGGTTCTATGGAAAAAGAGGAACAAATTCAGATATGAAGGCCGACAATTCCCCCTTCCTCAGTTGTACAGAGAGGTCACCAGACAATGCTTCAAAGTTAGGAGACGTTGTTCGTATGTCTCCAACTCGTTCTGGAAGGCCATGGCTTAGGCCGTCCTCCCCTTTTTTGGGTGTGCGTGGCTCACGCTTTTCGTTTTCTGTCCTTTTTGTCGCGCTTGCACGCTCTCTTGTATAGGCTTCGGTATTTTTTTGCCTATTTCTTTAATAAAGTTCGGGATTCCTTGATATATATATATATATATATATATATATATATATATATATATATAAGCGGATCAAAAGCCCCCTTAAAAAATCTCCTAAAACCTCCCTCATCTCAGCCGTCCATTTAATGTTAATATTAATGTTAATGTTAATATTAATGTTAATATTAACATTAAATACTAAAATTAACATTAAACTTAACATTAAAATTAATATTAACATTAACATTAATATTAACATTAATATTAATATTAACATTAACATTAATGTAAAAATAAAAATAAAAATTAATATTAACATTAACATTAATATTAACATTATTATTAATATTAATATTAACATTAATATTAACATTAAATGGACGGTTGAGAGTGAGCGGTATTAACATTAATATTAACATTAAATGAACGGTTGAGAGTGAGCGGAGTTTTTAGGGAGTTTTCTAAGGAGGACTTTTGATCCGCTGCCTATATATATATATATATATATATATATATATATATATATATATATATATATATATATATATATATATTAAGCCAAAAGGAGTTCATATATATATTAAGCCAAAAGGAGTTCATATAAAAGAGAGTCCCAACTCAGGAGACGAGGCAACCGTAGGCCAAAACTCTCGTCCAAAACGATACAGGAACCAAAACTCAAAAAATTACACCCTATATCCCCAAGTGATCCAATCAAAAATTACACAGCAAAGAATGTATCTATCGTAGCTCTAATCTGCTAATTGCTGCCCTTGGAGGCCTTCTCAACCTGGCGCCTAATCTCTGCGACGAGCATGGGTACCCTGAAGCCGCAGTTCTCGTATCTTTGCTTATTTCTGTTCTTCCATAACACCCAGACCGTGGAAAAAAAAATAATGTGGTGAATAGCAATGCTCATATGCGTGTGTGTGTGTGTGTAAAAGCTTGTAAATATCAAATTTTTTTATATTTATGAGAGAAGAAGCTCAACAATATTAAAAAAATTAGATGATGTCAACCAAACAGTTTCCAAGTTTTATTGTTTTGGTTTAATGCAAATAGAAGAAGTGAGGTGATAAAACATGTCACAACCAAATTTGTGTGTGTGTGTGTGTGTAAAAGCTTATAAATATCTATTTTTTTATATTTATGAGAGAAGAAGCTCAACAATATTAAAAAATTTAGATGATGTCAACCAAACAGTTTCCAAGTTTAATTGTTTTGGTTTAATGCAAATAGAAAAAGTGAGGTGATAAAACATGTCACAACCAAATTTTTTTAAAAAAAAAATTTAAGGAATTTTTTTTTACTTTTGTCCCATTTGTTGATATGAATTTTACTTACATTCCACTCTTTAATTTTATTAGACTTACATATCACTTTTTGTCATGAAAAGTATTCATTTGTCACGAAAAATATTCATTGTCACGAATTTATTTTTTTTGATAAAAAATAGAATGTAAGTCTAACAAAATTAAAAAGTGACATATAAATATAAATTTATATTAATAAGGGGATAAAATGCAAAATATCCTAAAATTTAAACTGTGTGTATATAATTTTCAAATTTGCCATCACGTTTTCACGAAGGAAAATGATAAATCGTTCGTGGAGGAGTGGACCACGACTGTGTCCATGTCGACATGTCCCACCTATTCGCCTCTCCGTACCAAATCGGAGCCATGCTCAAAAAATTTGGACCCCGCTCCGATGAGAGGCCGACACATGGCTGCAACGCCCTTAGAGCATCTCCAACTCTATTGTGACTTTGGGAAAAAGTTGTTGCCACATAGGAATGACAAAATTTTATTCAAAAGTTCTTCTCCAATGCAATTGTCAAGTCAATTATGAAGCTTATGTGGCAAAAATTAAAGAAGACATTGTGAAGTTGATTGTCTTGTTCTAGACAATTCACTTGACAATGTCTTCTCTTCCATGTCATCAATTATGAATAAAAAATATTAGAAAAAATAAAGAAGATAAGTAGTTCTCTTAAAAGTTGTCTTGGAAGTTGAAAAAAATACCTTTTTATTGTCTTCTCAAAAATATTTTTGCATTGGAGAGAGTTTTTCTATCTCGTTGTCTTTTGAGATATAATTTTGCCACATAAAAAAGATATTATCTTGTGATTCATGCCATATAGAAGCCATCTAAGACTCACAACACTTAACATGACAATAAGGTTGGAGATGCTCTTACATGAACATTCGCGAACCAAACGGGCCCGAGGGGTGGAGTTGCATAGATTAAACCCTACCTTTCTTCTTTCTTTCTTTCTTTCTTTGAATTTTGTATGGAGGAGCATTTGAGCAACAACAGCAGCAGCAGGATTACAGGAGTAGAACAGAATATACCGACATAGTCCACCCAAAGAGTCAAGCCTTTGTAGTGGGGTCCACTTTAATGAACGGCGGCATGCCGCCTCCTCGTTAATTTCCCTCCCCCCTCCACTCCTCTTCCTTACTCACTCACTCACTCTCTCTCTCTCCTCCCAGTACCGAGCAGAAGAGAGGAGCAAGCAAGCAGTCTCTTCGTCTCCTCCTAGCTCTTCCTCTTCACCATCCAGGAATGGAGGGAAGGACATTCCTGGACCCCTCCGCCCAGGAGTTCTACCCCCAATTCACCCTCCCCATCAACCAAATTTACATCCCCTACCCCTCCTCCCTTCCCCAACCCCCTCCCCCACCCCTTCCCCCTCCTCCCGCCCCCGCCCCCGCCGACTCCCCCACCCGCGCGGTCCTTCTCTCCCTCCTCCCTCCCCACGCCACCGAGCCCCTCGTCCGCTCCTCCATGCAGCTCTTCGGCGGCATCCGGGCCGTCGAGGCGAACTGCGACTCCACCTGCACCGTCCACTTCTTCGACCTCCGCGGCGCGCAGGCCGCCGTCGCCGAGGCCCGGAGCCAGTACCTCCGCTGGCAGCAGTCCCTGCTCCCTCCTCCCCTCGGCCCGCTCGACGGCCGGGGCCTCGTCGGCGGCCAGCCCGTGTGGGCCCAGTTCGTCAACAGCTGCCTCGACTCCCCGAACCAGGGCTCCCTCTTCGTCTTCTCCTCTGTTCCGGTGTCCGCCGATGAAGTCCGAGATATTTTTCAGGGTTTCGGTAGGGTTTGCTAAATATAGTAGTAACCAGAGATTCGGATTTTATGTGTCTTTTTCTGTTGTTGTTGTTTTATTGTCTCCTACTTTGACTTCTCGTTAGGTCTGTTCGTTTCATGTCGGTTCCATATTTTGATCTGTACAGTAGTGTGCTTCATTTTGTTTGTTACATGTAATTTTATGGTTGTTTCCCAAGTTTTTTCTTTACTTTTTTCTCCAGGTAATTTCTTTTATTATTTTTTTTGTGTTTATGGATGGGAATATGCTAATTATAGTATTATGTTTTTTTGAAGGGATTTACTTATGCTGTTATTTCATCTGAGTTTCGAGTCCCCACTTTCTTTTGATGTCCGTTATTTATCTGGTTTGTCTTTGATGAGTATTCATCTTCTAGTTATTATCATCCATAATTTTATGTGGAATTGATGAGATCTGGGTTATTTGTATGAAGGATCGATAATGGAAGTGAGAGAGTCACCCACGAATCCGCACCGGAAGTTCATTGAGTACTTCGACGTTCGTGACTCCGCACGGGCACTCGAGGAGCTCAACAGCAAGGAGGTCTACGGAATTCGTCTGCTTGTCGAGTTCACCAGGCCCGGCGGCCAGTCGCAAGCAAGGTCTCAATCCAGTTAGTCTTTGCTGCATTGATATTGTTTAAACTTCAGCCTCATGTGATCTGTTAAAAAATGCAGATTTCACAAGAGGAGCAATTACTCCGGTCACCACAATTTCCCTGTTCCGCCTCGGCTTCGCTCGTCTTCCCTCCATTCTCAGTCTTCGTCTTCATCGGCAGAAAGTACAGGCGCAGGAGGCGGAAGTGGGAATCAAACCAGCGATCAAAATATAGTTATACTGAAGAAGAAAGATGCTAAAATTCGCAATGTGGCAAGAAATGGCAATGCCGGTACTAGCACGAGGAGGAACAAGGGAAGTAGCAGTAGTAACACACCATCATCAGCCCCATCTTCTTCATCACGACAGCCGTCGGCGTCATCATCGAAGCAGCAGCAGCAGCAACAACGTAGCAACAAGAAGGGGTGGAAGAATTATCCAAAAAATCACGGGGATTCCAGGTTCCTCTTCAAAGAAGTGGAGCTAACTACAGAATCAGTCAGTGCAGCTGCAGCAACATCTTCATGCAGCAGCAGCAGGGATTCCAGGACCACTGTTATGATTAAGAACATACCCAACAAATACAGGTCCTTCTCATCATAATTACATGAATGAATGGAAGAATTTTAATTTTCATTTTAATTTTTGACGAATTATATATATAGCTCAATGTATGTATGTTGATACATAATTTTATGTACAATGTATGGAGTGGCTAATTTTATGTACAACACTGATGATGATATTATTGAGTGTTGCAGCCAGAAGTTGCTGTTGAATATGCTTGACAACCACTGCATCCATTGCAACGAGCAGATTGGAGGAGAGGATGAGCCATTATCTGCCTATGACTTTGTTTATCTCCCCATTGATTTCAAGTAAGTTATTATTACGAGTTAAAATAACAAAACAGCTGCATATTTAAGATTTATATGTATAACTATGTATGGAGTAAAGTATTTGAGAGAGAGAGAGAGACTGTACAGTGTCCAATAAATGAGAGTAAAAAGAAGAGCAACATAGACTGGGGGGTGAACTGGCAGGTCCAGAAATGAGCCGAAATGGGAAAGAAAGGGGAGGGGATGAACCAGTGAGAGGTCTGGTGGAAGAGGGAGTAGAGTGAGTGATTCTTTTCTCTCTCTCCATCCATTAGTTGTTATCATAGTCTTCTTCTCTTCTCCGTACTGTGTATTCAACACCATCCACCCAAATGGAAATGAAGTATATCTGGCACATAAAGACAATCCCCTCTTTCCTTTCTCTATCTGGCTTTTACATCACTGCTACCAAGGGGGGAAAGCTGGTGTGGTGCTAAAACATTATGAGAAAAAACTAGTGGAACAAAAGAGATGTCTAGTGGTAGTGGTGTAGATGGTGTGGGAAGAAGAAGAAACAAGTTCCCCATCAAAACCCTAATCACAATAATGGAACTAGTCCAGAGCTTGGTTGCACTCATGGGATAAAGTGATGAGTGGGTGTAGGTAGGGTTTTTGGAGGGGTAGGATGGAAAAGACCCATCACAGCCCAATGACAGGGATCCTAAAAAGATAGGGAGTATCTGTTATTAACTACAGTATCCTTTTCCTACACTTACAACACCCTCAAAAAGCAACCAAGCTCTCAGCTGTGGGTCTTGTTTTTGCACCAGACCAGAGAGAACCCAAATGGAATGACAAAGAAAAGCTGCTTTTTATGACACAAAAAAAAGGCCACAACTGTACAAAAGAAACCACAAAAATATTATTGTTGTTGTATTCATATTATTATACAGTTTAAATCATTTTTTTATTCTTCATCATCTTCTTCTTCTTCCCTCTCTTTCTCATTGGTGCAGCAACAAGTGCAATGTGGGTTATGGGTTTGTCAATATGACCTCGCCAGAAGCCACAGTGAGGCTCTACAGAGCCTTCCACAATCAGCCCTGGGAGGTCTTCAACTCTAAGAAGATCTGCCAAGTGACTTACGCTCGCCTGCAGGTACTGTGCTGTTGTTGTTTACTCTCCCTTCCACTACTGCACTACACATGCATACTGACACAGTCACGCCAATTCATTTCATTTCATCCCTTTGTAATTGGTTTGGTTGGTGGTGTTAGGGTTTGGAAGCGCTGAAGGATCACTTTAAGAACTCCAAATTTGCTTGCGACAACGACGAATACATGCCCGTGGCCTTCTCGCCTCCCCGTGATGGGAAGCTGCTCACCGACCCAGTTCCCATTGGCGGCAGATGCAGCTTCAGGAGCCGCGGAAACAGCAATCTCGGAGGCGCATCGTCCACCACCACCACCTGGACCCACGCCCCGTCGGACCAAGCCGATGACGGTGATGGAGACGGCGGCAGAGTTGAGACTGATGATGGGCTTTGTGAGCAATTCCTTCAGCTGTCCTACAACTGAGATTAATCTTCTTTGCTAGCTAGCATACTAGCTGGCTAGTATCAAACAGTCGTGACTAATGTGACTACTACTGGTCAGGGTTTATTAGCTACAGTGAACATCACATGAATGAATGTGAAAGAACCCTTTGGTCAGTACTCGTCAGTGGTATCACTGGTGTGAGGTGAGCGCGGAAGCATTATCTTTTCTTTCTTTCTTTCTTTGCAAAGTTCTTCTTACTCTCTCTCTCTCTCTTTTCTTTCTTTCTTTTCCTCTTTCTTGAGAATTTAAACTTGGAATGATGCATTTGGGTGTATCCAAGATTTTCTTTTATGATGATGATGCCATAGCACTCTCCATATCTTGAAATGACTAGTTGAGTTGAGTGACATGAGTGTTGATGGAGTGTACAAGCTTAGCTAGCAAGCACACATGATCGATATACAAAATCAATTAATTGAGAATGGTTTCAAGTATATAGAATTGGGTTGCATTATAGAGAAAACATATTGAGAATAGAATATTAGTGTCTCCGTGCGGTTGGTCCATGGATGTTCAAAAGTTGTATGGACAAGCATACATGGTTCTGCAATTCCGAGGGTGCTTGGTGGGGGATTCATTTCAGGTTATATAAGTTTGTTTTTATTGATCAGACAGGAAGCACAGCTTCCCATCCTATCCTATTGGTATGGTATGGTATGGTAACACAATATAATGGACGATGGTGGTGAACAAGAACAGGTTTGGGAGATTAAAGAACATCATTCCCCATGTAAGGGTGTTTTTGGAGGAAGACATAACAAAAGTGGCGATTTGAGAGCGCTTCTTGGACTGTCAATTTTGGTCTTGTTGGCTTTGGTGCTTTAATCTTTCTGTCTTCTTTCCATGTTGCATATATAGTTAGTTTACTACTCGCTCTCCATCTTCAAACCCCAGAAGCAAAAGGAATTGCAGGGAAGACATTATTCCAGCTCCAACAAGCACCTCGATCCGTTCTCTGTCGGGGTGGGGGGCTGAAGTGACACACGTGAAGCTGCAGCTGCAAGTTGGTTTAAGCAAGTGTGAGAATGGCACTTAATTGAACTAGAAGTTAGTCTGTGCTAAGGGGCTGTTTTGGATCAATATAACTATCCCAAAGTGTGAAAGTGGCATTTTTAACATATTGTAATAAATTATTTTACTTTTCAAAATATGTTTGGTTAGGTAACTTTTTGTCTCTTGTAAGTTGGGAGTTCTAAAAATATGATGAGTTTCAATGTTTGGATTGGATGAACATCGAAAGTCAAATAACCACATAAACAGATAAATTGAGTGGATGAGAATATTGACCCCAAATAGAGAATCAACAGAGAAAAGAAAAATCTTGGAGAATCCGATCGTGAAGTCCGGAAAGGGCTCGAGAGCCTTGTATTCGGATGCGATCGACGATCGGTAGTGGAAAAGCTCTAGGGGACACGATGTCCAGCCAGATCTGGCGCTCATGGCTCGGGAATCGACGGATCGATGTCAAGAAAAGAAGTCCTCTTGTCCAAACCTTGGGTCCTGTTGAGCCTCGGCCCCGACGCTCCCCTCTAGCGTTCTTCTCGTTGCCTGAGCCTCGACCTCTTCGTTGTTGGGATGTGTCGGAATTGGGTGCTATGTAGTTGGCAGCGGGAGTGTGGTGATGATGGGTCGAGCATCGTGCTCGACTGGAGATGGCGTGTCACTTTCCGTTCCCAGAATATGTATTTTTAATACATGTATTGCATTAATATATTTTTACTATTTATCATGTATTGTTCTGTAATTAAAACTTCCTTTAATTTCATGTTAATTAATTTTCTGTAATTTTATTTCTGTATTTTATTTTCTGCTTTTATACTCTGTTTTAGCTATACTTTAGGTTCGGCTTGGATTGGATTAAGTTGTTAGTTCAACATGAACCGAAACAAACCCCCACCTACCACCACCCCTTCATTTAAAGCCATTCCCTTTCTCTCTCTCCATTACTTCACCATTACTCTTCTTACACTTCTTCTTCCTCCATAACTCCTCCCCCACCATCCAGCCGCCAAGGCAAGTGCCAAACTTGCTTCTTGATGGATCACCATTATTATTGTTCCATCATCTTCCTTACTTGATTTTGAGCCTCTTTAGTACTTAACATTTTCAATTTCCATGGTTCATTTCTTGTAGATCTAAGTTTTGTAGCATTTTTCGGATTCCTTAGGTTTTAATCTAGTAAACTTTGTTATCTTTAAGTTTTGATGGTTCCATGTTGTAGAGAATTTCGTTCTACCCTATTTTGACCTATGGAAGTTCAGATTTGGGCTTGGAATGAAGGATTTAGAGAGCTTGGAAGCAATGGTTTCCATGGTTCTGTCCTTAGAAAATTCGGAGAAGAAGAACAGATCCTGGCCGCATGACAGACTTGACCGCATGAGTTTTTCATGCGGCAAGTCTTCTTGAGCCGCATGAAGAGGAGCTGGCCGCATGAAGAGTTCCGGCCGCATATAATTCTGAGCCGCATAAACCCGATGATTCCCAACCGCATATGTCCCGTCCAATTTTAGCCACATGAGTATTACATCCTAGCCGCATAAAGGACCCGAGTCCTTCTGGCCGTACATGACTTAACTCTGTCTGCATGGCACTACTCAGCCGCATGAGGCACGTCATTTGGGCCGCATAGGCTTGGTCAGTTCCAGCCGCATGAATTTAGTTTACCCGCAGCCGCGTGAGACTTTCTCCCAAGCCGCATAAAGCTTGGTAATACTAGCCGCGTGGATCTTGGCGACCTTTGGCCGCATGGTATCTTGAGCCGCATAGGACTCGTCTCAATTCCAGTCGCATAAAGACTTATCACCCCGACCGCATGAGAATTGTCATTTAGCCCCATAGGCTTGCCTTTTTGAGCCGCATGTAATTTATTAATCATATATGCATGTTTTATTCAGCCGCATGGATCAGTAACTCCCCGGCCACATGGACTATAGCCCATAATGCCCTTTTGGATGATTCTGTCCCGAGTTGGCATTAATTAAACATAAATTGTTATTTCGGCCTTAATTGACATTGATTGACATATATTACCATTGATTGATTGACTTGGCATTTATTAACATTAATTATTGTCTTGACATTAATAAACAAGGATTGTCATCTTAATTTAATAATTGATCATGCGTTCCTAGTTGGAACTAAGAGACTGGCTAGTCGTCTTATTGAATTAAATGAATGAGACACATTCATATCATGAACTATTTTAATCGACTAGCTGATCCTGAATATTGGCATACGGACACATGCAGGTTTCAATTTGTTTATTTATTTATTTTACAACAGCAGCATGTGTACTTTATGGTCAAGGCATGATTATTTCGTGGTTAGTTTTGATTGTTGTATTACGCTATGTAAGACCTACAACCTAGCCGCACGGGTATCGTTGTAGAGTTGTGCATATCGTATCCCGTACACAAGTACTCATTCTGAATGACCATGATCCACGGCATGGAATTTCGCTCAACATAGAGACTATTAAGTTAAATAAATTAATGATTGCATGGAGAGAATGGATTTCCGAGTTCTTACATGGCAGCCCTCTTGGGACTAGTAGTGTCCGACAGGCCGGCTGGTCCCCACAGATACTGCAAATCTGCCACACGGGCAGGGAGCGGTATCTGGTTATATTATTTATTGTATATTGATGACGGACGTCCCGCTGGGACTCGTCTAATTCATGATTGGCGCAATTGATTGACTGGGTAAACTAGCCTTGCTTGCACATAGTAAGAACTGAGGAATCCTTATTGCATAGTTCCAAGATAACTTGGAACTCACAGTAGCAAGCCGTAGTAGTTGCATGGCCGTTTAAATTGATTTGTTTGTGTACTATCTCTACTCTGATGACTAACTAAGATGATCGGAATATCAGGACATGACGGGTCAACTTCTGTCCTTGTTTGGTTGGGAGGTTGGTTCGAAGTGTCATGATGTGATGTGAATCCCAGTAGCCAGCAGAGATCTATTTATTATGTTTTCTGTTACTGGTTTATTCCACATATCGTGCTTCCTTGCGGTACTTGCTATTAGAGGTCTAACCTCTCTGGTTTTGTATGGCCAGATTTAAAGCCAGTTCCCGAGGATCCAACTTACTTCTACCTCCAAGATGGTCAACACTAGAGGGATGATCGCAGGAGGACTCGAGTGGGTTTCTTACTTCCCCGCTTGTTTTGTTATTTACTTAAAACTTTGCCGTTTGGCACCGACATGTTAGTCGGATTGTCTTGTACTTACTTTTTCATGATTGTAACTAAAGTCAGGCTGCAGCTTATAAACAACTGTGTATATTTTGCTACATCATCTGGCTATGTTTTGTAAAGCCAGATATCAAGAACATTTTGATTAAGCGTTTGGGACGCCTTACTGCTTCATCTTACATGTTCTCTATTTCTGTTTCTTGTTCGAATGATTGAGACAATAGATGTGAAGTGACCATAGGGAGACTTTCATGTAGTATGCACCCCCTCGTCTTGTAGACATCTTTGATCGTATTATACGGTATTCATCTACCCGTAATACGTAGCTGGCTGAGTCATTCACCCGCTCTCCAGTATTCTGGTTCTGGGGCGTGACAAGGTTTTAGTGGTGGCCCATGCATGTCTGATTTCAGACTTGTGGGGTATTTTGATTTATAGGATGTCTCAATCACACATGTTCCCCTTTGATCTCATGATTCGTTGTTCTCAATTTGTCACGACCCGCACCCACTGTTAGGGTACGAGAATGTAACGACGTCCAGCCTACGCCGCAGTATCGGCGGTAGAACGCTGTCCTAGGTCACAACATCTAACATATAATGCTAAGCAATTTATACTCCCCGAATGGGGGTGACATAGCAGATACAGTCTCAATCACATCTAAGGTAGAGCATGATAAAGATATATAAAACATGAAATCCAAAAGAGATACAGGAGATAGAAGTCTAAGTGTCTAAGATACATAAATCCAGAAATACATCTCAAAACTCAAATACAGTAATCCACAAAGTAAATACAACTCCAGACAAAATGAAATAACTATCTAAACAACCTCTACTGTGTCTCCTCTAGGCTAGCAGGCATCCCAGGCTATCTGTAAAATTTATCAACATGTCCAGTCAGGACAGGAGCGAGCACAATATATCTCAACAAATCATAGCAGGTTAGAAAATATAATCATGCAGTAAAGTAAGATACAGGATCTGAAGAAATACAGTATGTAAACAGAGAGAGAACTATAATAGAAATATCTACTATAAATAGAGAACTAACAGTGGCTAGTGATGTAGAGTACAGGATAGCACATGTGAATAGGACATATTTGTACATGATCTACACTAAAGAGTTGTACATGATCTACACTACTATGGAATTGTTCACATGACTACTAGCACTCCTCCGTTTCCCCAATCAATACACAAGGATCTAAACAGGTTATGTTATTGTACATGATATCACATGGGGCCCTTGAAAGGGTGCACATGATAGTATACATGAAGGCTCTGTGAACATGAGAGTACATGATTCACAAGAGTGTACATGTATGGTGAAAGCACAGGAGTACATGATGAAAGTGAAACGCACATGACACAATGTACCCGATGCTCCCGAGGGGGATAACATCGCATGAAAAGATCCATATAGTACTAATCCGTGATAATGTCGTGACAGCATCAAGTAAGATAATCTAAAGCAGGAATATAATTCTAAGCAGGATATAAAATGATCAGAGAATGTACTCGCCTGGTGACTGAATGTCCAAAGTAAATATACTGTCCGAGAAAAGGTGTCTGGCTCCTAATCAGAACAGCACAAGTCACAACAAGTCCAAAATGGCAATATAAAGTTCTACTATGCATTCTACATGATTCTAGGTCAATCTAGACCAAAGTCAACTCTTGGTCAACTTGGTCAACCCTGAAAGTCAAACCTAGGTCAACTATGGTCAAACTAGGTCTAACAAGTCTAAATTAGGTCAAACAAGTTATTCTAGGTCTAAACAAACTAAGTATATACAAATCAAGTATCCAAGATAGCTACTAACTCATAGCCTAAGTCACTTACTAAACCAAGCACAAAACTAAATCATAAGCTAACAAGACACACAAACTTAGTCATATAATATATATATATTATTCACATTCACATATTCATATACATAGATATATATAGGAAAGCTATATATATAGGCACATACATATATATAGAGAGAGAAAGAGAGGTAAAAGAGTAAGTGAGTATGTGTGTGTTTGGCATGTGTGAAAGGATATGTGTTAATGTTCTAAAATTTAGTGATAGGTAGGTGTATGTGACATGGGATACATGATGTCAAAGGATGTATGAATGAATGTGTGTAAAAGGTTATAGGTTAACTCGGTTTATAGAAATACATACATACATACATACTTACATTGTATACATGCATACATACATATCATGTATATTACATTACATGATACATACATGTATACTTGTATTATATTATACTTACATTCATGCATATTAGATACTTGTATTTATATTAACATATTGCAAACATTCATTTCATTCATGCATGTATGCATTACCTACATGTTTTATACATATGCATACATTGTATATTCTTATCATTTTATACATTAACATAAAGACATACAAATATGCACACATCATATGTTTCATACCTTGTATTATCTTACATATCATGTTATATATTATCATTCATTTCTTTTATATATTATATTCTATATTACCTATATACATGTATTTTCTCCATTCATTCATGCTTGCATCATATACTCTACATTACCATATATGTTATCATTATATATTGCATTACAATATTTATACATTATGCATTCATATCTAGCATTCATTATATACTTTCATGCATACATTGTATATCATTCTTTCATTCATGCATTTATGCATTGCTTATATGCATTATATTAATTGCATTCCTACATGCTTGCATTCAACCAAATATATATTAACGTAAAAAGAATATATATCATATATATATTATTTCATTCATCTAACATATCATGCATTACATACTGTATATTCATTTAATATCCATACTACATAGGCTCATAGGTTACACAAAATGCATATATCGTATGGTCACTCTTCTACTTAAAATCAATACTGTACCAATTGGGCCTTCACTAAATTTTAGGATTAAAGTATGTTGTAGCTCTTCGTGTTAGCTTTCCGAAATTTTAAACGGATCGCATTTTCGTGTCCGGAAGCTCCCGAAATCGCGAAAACACCGAAACACGTTCGTCTTTCATACAGCTGACACTCAAACAATTCTACAGAAAGTTCTAGAACTAATTTGGCTTATTAAAATATATATTTGGAAAGCTAACTTCGATACGCTTCTTTTAAAAAAAACGAGAGGTTAATTGGAGTTATGTGCTAAAAGTTATGGCATTTCTAAGTTGCTCTAGCTACTAAAAACGTGGATAAAAATTATGACGAATTTAGGTAGTTTGAGACAAAAGAAACACAAGTATATAACATAATATATCAAGAACTCACTCTCTATACTAATATATATATATGAGACACTATAGAACACATCTCCAATACAAAAATATGAGATTAAACATGTAATAATTCATTCTTACAAAACAACAACACATAGTGTGTCCAAATTTGGGATTTTTCCACATGGACACAACCACAACACAAAGGACACTCCTATGACCTCCAAATGGACACGAAAAGGACACAAATGGAGATACAACCATGGGAGTCATTCCTATGGGTTCAAAATATTTCTATATGCATGTAGGGATGGATTAGAGGAGAGATTATACCTTCCGGGAGAGAGATTCAAAGAAAAAGCCTTCCGACACGGCACCGACACGTAGAGATTCCAAAAGGACACGAACGAGCTCTGAATCCTCCCAAACTTGGCTAGCACCCTCTAACCATGGAATAAAAGAGAAATAAAAAAGATTTGGTGGAAGAAGGGGTTAATTTGGAGATGAAATCAATGGAGGTTCATCTCTAAATTAATTTGGGGAAGAACAAGAGAGATAAAGTGGATGAAAACAAATGAATGAAGGAGTGACTCACTCCTTATCCCCCCCCATAGGTGGCTGGCCAAAAAGGGTGAGGTGTCCCCTATTTGAATGTCTAAAATGCCCTCTACTAATCTATTTGATTTAAATTAGGAATGGGTTAAAGGTTGAGGTCAATTTAGTCTAGTTTTAAGTCTCTAATTAAACTAAACCTATCCATAAATAATTAGTCTAACTACTAACTAAAATTAATATCATGTGGACTAAAATTAATATCATGTGGGCCATGCCTAACTAGTGTGTGGGTCCCACTAGAGTCAAACTACCCCCCGAGTCCCCGTTTAAAATCGAATTGAGTTGAAATTCGAACCCGACTCAAATAACCCCAAAACAATATCATAAAAATAAAATAAATTTCAACCCCAAAATAATATAATAAATAATAAAATAAATTTCAAAAATATTCAAAAATGTAAAATGACAAAAATACCCCTGTTTCTGAAAACTGGGGGTGACACAATTCTAGCTTTGACATTCCAGTATCCTTTGACTTCATTGATCTTTCCCGTCCGGTCGTTTGATTGTTCTCTTGTCCCTTTTCTTAGGGGAACCTTATCCACATCTGTCAGGGCTAGGCAGCAACAATATGGACATCATGAACAACATGACCAGGTTGGCCAGCAACAAGGGCTAATACTACCCCAAGAGACTATCTAAGAAGAAGTGATAGTAGAACCAGCAGCTGGACCGCAGTATCTTGAGGTTCCTACACCACCCATAGTTCCACCTACCCCAGTGGAAGTGGACACTCCAGCCCTTCTGGAAATCATGAGAGGAATGATGGCTACCCAACAACATCAGATGTTAGCCCAGCAGCGCATGCACGCTCAGTTGCAAGAGCATAATGTACTACCCAACCAAGGGTTACAGACGGTATTGGAAAGAGGGGCGAGGGCAGATTCAGGAGCATCAACCAGGTTTTGCAAGTACAACTGCCGCCGTTTCGAAGGCACGGAAGATGCCATTTCAGCAGATGCATGGCTTAAGGATATTGAGGCTATTCTGACAGCAGCTAAGGTGCCGGCAGAAGAACGTATGGATTAGGTGAAGTTGTTACATCAGGATCTCGTACGAGATTGGTGGGAATCAGAGGAAGTAGGTATTAGACGTCCCATTGCTTGGGACGATTTCACAGCAAGATTCAAGACGAAGTACTATGAAGTTGTGGCACAATTTGAGCTACAACAGAAGTTTATCAACCTCAAGCAGGCCGGCAAGATGGTAGATGCCTATGCAGCAGAGTTTTGCAGATTGAGTAGGTTTGCCCCAGAGATGGTAGCGACGGAGCGCCAGTGGGCGATGAGGTTCCAGCAAGGGTTTCATCTTTAGATCTCGTAATTGATAGAGGGGCACAATTACCAGACTTTCGATGAAGTGTTGACGGCAACTCGAAGGCATGAGATCACCATTCAGAGGATCACAACAAGGACTGGGGTCAGAAGAGATCCCACAGTCAGATGGAAGGAGGAGGGGGAGTAGCGCCCCGGGCAACAGCACCATCCCCTGGCATTCGTATCCACGATGTGGCGATACGAGGGCCAGCACCACCACCCAGGCAGCAGCAGCAACAACCATGGAAGAACCAGCAACCCCCAGTGGGCTGCACTTATTGTGGAAAGATAGGGCACACTAGAGATGTGTGTCGGGCATTGAACGGACTGTATTTGATATGTGGAAATCCAGATCACCGGGTTATCACATGTCCCATGAATTCGAGGTCAGGAGGACCAGTGCAGTAGTTTCCTGCTCTGCCAGCACCAGGGGCAGGACAGTAGCGAGGACCAGCGGTAGCAGTGAGACCGTTGGCACAGCACCCGTTAATGCCGTAGGCTCAGATATTTCGGCAGCAGGGACCGCTGATGCAGCAACACCAGCATAGACCACCCCAGCATCATCAAGGAAGGGGCCAGCAGCAGCACCAGGCTAGGCCGCAGTATGGGAACCAACAAGGAGGTCGAGGGCAGGCATTCACTCTGTCCTTGGAAGAGGCATTAGCGTCGGGAGATATCGTGGCAGGTAACATTCTCGTCGCCTCATATCCTGCAGTAGCATTGTTTGATTCGGGAGCATCACACTTATTTATATCTGCACAATTTGCGACACGGCTAGGAATGGAGTTCGAGGCATTGCCAGGGAGATTGAATATACTCACTGGCAATGGGCTCGTAGGGGTTAGTCGAGTTATTCTAGCGTGTAGTGTTGTAGTTTACGGGCATTCCCTACCCGCCCAGTTGATAGAATTTTCTGTTGGAAATTTCGACGTTATCTTAGGCATGGACTGGCTGAAAGACAGTCATGCGACAATAGATTATCGTAGAGGAAGTGTATCTTTTGACATTCCAGGCATAAAGAGATTCACCTTAGTCAGATCAGAGATAACTCAACAAGAGCAGGAAGTAGTGACGGCAATGGAAGAAGTTCAGGTTCCGAAGGTAGTTGAAGAGTTTCTGGACGTATTTTCCGAAGAACTTCCCGGTCTACCACCGGTTAGAGATATTGAGTTCAGTATAGAATTGGCACCTGGAACTAAACCGATATCAGATCGATTTTACAGAATGGCAGATTCAGAACAAGTTAAGGTATATCAGCACATAGAGGAACTGAAGGAGAAGAAGTTTATCCAAGCTAGCATATCGCCATGGACAGCACCAGTGGTACTTGTAGGGAAGAAGGATGGATCATCCAGATTGTGTATCGACTACAGGAAGCTTAACGCGGCAACAGTAAAGAACAAGTACCCACTACCAAGGATCGACGATTTGTTTGATCAGTTGAGCAGGGCTAGAGTTTTCTCTAAGATAGATCTTCGATCGGGCTATCATCAAGTAAGGGTTCGGAAGGAGGACATTCCCAAGACAGCATTCAGGTCGAAGTATGGGCATTATGAATTCTTGGTAATGTCGTTTGGTTTGACCAATGCTCCAGCAATATTCATGGATGTGATGAACCATATCTTTATGTCGTACTTAGATCAGTTTGTCGTGGTGTTTCTCGACGATATTCTTGTATACTCTGCTAGTGAAGAGGAGCAAGAAGACCACCTCAGGAAAGTATTGCAGGTTCTGAGAGAGAACCAGTTGTATGCCAAGCTCAGCAAGTGTGAGTTCTGGATGGATCATATTTTATTTTTGGGTCACATCGTATCAGGAGCTGGAGTAGCAGTGGATCCCAAGAAGGTTGAAGCAGTAGAGAGTTGGCCAGTACCCAAGACCGTAGCTGATGTACGGAGTTTCTTGGGATTGACAGGATATTACAGAAGGTTTGTATCAGATTTTGCAAGACTTTCAGCACCCATGACCCGCTTGACACGGAAGGATGTGCCATTCGTCTGGTCGGCAGAATGCCAGACATCATTTGAGAGTCTGAAGCAGAAATTGATATCAGCACCTATTCTTACATTGCCAGTTGGACCCGGAGGTTTCACAGTATATTGCGATACGTCAGGTAAAGGACTTGGGTACGTCCTCATGCAGCATGGAAAGGTGATAACATATGCATCTAGGCAGCTTCGGGACCACGAGAAGAATTACCTAACTCATGATTTGGAGTTGGCGGCAGTAGTGTTTGCTTTGAAGCTATAGAGACGTTACTTATATGGTGATCGAGTGAACATGTACACAGACCATAAAAGTTTAAAGTACATCTTTACTCAGAAGGAGCTGAATATGAGGCAGAGAAGATGGTTAGAACTAATCAAGGATTACGACGTTGAGCTTCAGTATCATCCAGGCAAGGCTAATGTGGTAGCAGACGCCCTCAGTAGAAGAGGCGGCACATTTATGTTGACAACACAGAAGCACATTTTAGAGGACCTTCAGGAGATGGGCATAGAAGTTATACTTCCTAATGATGTAGGAATTCTGGCAAGTCTACAAGTTCAATCCGACTTGGTAGACAGGATCAAGGTAGCTCAGGCACAGGACCCAAGGATTCAGAAGCTTAGGGCAGAATGTGAGTCAGAGTTCAGGAAGGAGATGCAAATCCACGAAGACGGTACACTTAGGTTTGGATCACGTCTATGTGTACCTAGTGGAGATATTAGATAGGAAGTTATGACAGAAGCTCATAGTTCCCAGTATTCCATACATCCTGGAGGGACCAAGATGTACCAGGATATCAAGCAACACTTCTGGTGGAATGGAATGAAGAGGGAGATAGCTAGATTTGTTTCCCGTTGCTTGATATGTCAGCAAGTGAAGGCAGAACAACAGGCCAGCTGGATTATTGCAACCGCTTCCTATCCCGAAATGAAAGTGGGAGCACATCACAATGGACTTTGTAACCGGTTTACCGAGATCGCCAAGTGGTAAAGATGCTATTTGGATGATAGTGGACCGGATTACGAAGGTAGCACATTTTCTTCCTTTCAGAGTAGGGCAATCTACAAAAAAGTTAGCAGAGTTATATATGAAACAGATAGTCAGGCAGCATGGAGTCCCTGTCAGTATTGTGTCAGACAGAGATGCCCGTTTCACATCACATTTCTGGAAAAACTTGTATCATAGTCTAGGCACCAAGTTAAAATTTAGCACGGCTTACCATCCACAGACGGACGGGCAATCAGAAAGGATAATTCAGACTTTGGAAGATATGTTGCGAGCTTGCACCCTAGATTTTGGAGGGTCTTGGGAGAGCCACTTACACTTAGTCGAATTCTCATACAACAACAGTTACCAAGCCAGTATCCAGATGGCGCCATTTGAGGCACTATATGGTAAGAAGTGTAGGTCGCCACTAGCATGGGATGATATCGGGGAGAGGAAGATGTTAGGTTCAGAGATGATTGTTCAAACAGTTGAATTGGTTAAAGAAATTAGAGAGCGGCTTCGAGTTGCGCAAGATCGGCATCGTCATTGGACGGACCAGCATCGTAGGCTGCTAGAGTTTTCTGTTAGGGACCACGTGTTCCTACGGATCTCACCTACCCGTGGGGTCATTAGATTTGGCGTTCGCGGGAAGTTGAGTCCGTGATACGTAGGACCATTCGTTATCCTTGATAGGATAGGCGATGTTGCTTATCGTTTATCCCTTCCACCTTCGTTACGAGAGGTGCATGACGTGTTTCATGTATCTCAATTGCGAAGGTATATATTGGACCCCAGCCATATCCTTGATCATTCTGAGCTGGTTGTTGGTACCAACCTGTCTTACGAGGAGCAGCCTATGTCCATCTTGGACCGAAGAGAGAAGATACTCAAGAACCGAACAATTAACCTTGTCCGGGTTGCTTGGGGTCATCACTCTTTGGGAGAGTCAACGTGGGAACGTGAGGATGATATCCGATCATGGTATCCACATCTGTTTGACTTACAAGGTATATCTCTTTCTGTATACATTGATTGTATTAGCTCCTCATGCTTGTCACCCTATGGATAGAACTACGCGATATCGTAGATCGTTAATATAGATATGTTATCTGCTAGTGAACATTGAAGAATGATTGCTTGCTCAAGTTTCTTGTACCTAGATTAGTTTAGTTTTGATATTTCCATCCTGCTTGGATTTAAAATTCCGAGGACGAAATTTTTTTAAGGAGGGTAGAGATGTCACTTCCCGTTCCCAGAATACGTATTTTTAATAGATGTATTGCTTTAATATATTTTTACTATTTATCATGTATTGTTCTGTAATTAAAACCTCCTTTAATTTCATGTTAATTAATTTTCTGTAATTTTATTTCTGTATTTTATTTTCTACTTTTATACTCTGCTTTAGCTATACTTTGGGTTCGGCTTGGATTGGATTAAGTTGTTGGTTATGTCACTACCACTTTTCTAACTTAAGGGTATTTTGGTCATTTTCAAAATTTTGGAATTTAATTTGGAATTATTATTATTATTTATAATTAATGTGATTTTTAAGTGATTTTAGTATAATTGATTTTGGTGTTTTAGTGGACTTTGACTTATGTTGACTTTGGAGACTAACCTAGTGGCTAACCTAGGTCATGACTATGTGATTAGGATATGGAAACCTAGGTTGACTTAAGTTAGTGTTAATTAACCCATTAGAATTTATTTTGGAAAAATAGGATTTGAATGGTTTAAGGAATGGCTTGTGATTTCACAAGTCATTATTGAGACTTAAAGGCTTAATGGCCCATGGGCCCACACCCCTTGAACCAAACCCTAACCCTAATAATCCTTGGCCAGCCAACTAGTGTCCCCCCTATTTATAGCACCTTGAAATTAGGGCTTGCCTCTTTAGGAATCATTGCCATTTGGAAGAGGTGAGTCTCCATCTTTCTAAAATCTTAGAAAATCCATTTCAACTACAATTTCCTCCCAACCAATTGCAATAGGACCTAATATTAGTCTACTTGCTGTTGGTGTTGAGTATTTTCAGGAAGAACATAATTTGTGGGAGTTTGGTGGCTTGAAGAACTCTTTCCATTTGGGTATTTGGACCCTTTGTTCACCAATAGGTATATTTTAATCTACTCCATGTAAATTCTGTTTAATTTCATGTCTAGGATGCCCTGGCCCTAACCTAATAGTAGGATAGGCTAACCCTAGATTTTGAGCCCATTATGTGTCCGTATCGGACACGTATTAGTGTGTATAGGAACGTGTTCGACGAAATACCTCAAAGGGAATTTCGTTTGATTTTGTGTATTGTGTTTGAATAGAAAGCTAGGTCTTCACCTCGTTTATGCATTTCTTTGGCACTGAACATGATTTCGTGTCGGGTTGAGTCGACACAGGCGCGTGGACACGCGGTCGTGCGTGCGCGCGCACTGGCAGGTTAATCCCCTGCTACCCGGGCTAGTTTTTGAGCTGGACATGCCACGTCGACCCACAAAAATTGACACACGTGTCGTGTCCGTGACTGACACGGGGTCCCCCAAGTGGTTCGACCCTTCGTGTCGTATCGGACACGCATTTGCCTGTGCACGTGTCGTGCACTGTGTAGTTCAGTGTTCTAGTATTTGTGTTCCCTGTTTATTCGATTTTTAATAGTTTAAATAATATTTTTAATTGCTAAATTGATCCTAAATATAATGTATTATATGTGTTAGATTTAGTTTCCATATTAGTTTAGGTTTTGTTTGGAATTGTGGCTCGAATTGGGTTGAATTGGCTGTCGACTGACACTGTCCTGATACATGGGTTTTCCATTGTTTTCCTAACCAATTAATTCATTGTTAATTCATGTTTTTCACTGTTGGTTATCCCCACATGATTGTTAGCTTAGGTAAATTCAGTATTTACATTCGAATGTGGTATTTGGGTTGTAAATAAGAAATTAAGCATTAATTTGAAATTCGAATTCTGTTGACTGATAACTTAGTTCATCCTTTTTAAACTAAATATTAAACTATGATAACTGAGATTGATTCCTGTTAATTAGCATGATTGAATGACATGATTTGGTTAATGGTTTTGAATTGGGTTCCCTATTGTGATAACCTGAGATTGTTGATTCCCATTCCTTAAAACTGTGATAACTAAGATTCACTGTTTAGAATAGCCTGGACTAATTCCCCTTCATTTCGAATACTAAAACGTGAGAATGGGATATTGTTTTGAACTGGGGATTGAGTTCATTAATAAACTGAGTTTAATTCCTTTTCATTATTCTGTGAATGAATGTTAGTTTAATTTCTTAATTCCTGAACTGAGATTGGGTTGGTTTTTGAACTGATTATTAAAACCTGGGAAATGACTGAGTTTGTGTTTTGAAACCTGAGAAGTAATCTCTTAAACTGAGAAATGGGGGTATTGATTTGATTTGTAAACTGATTTCCTTTTAACTGAAATGAATTTCATATACCTAAGTTACCTCTTCATTTGATTGCAATGTGGTTTCTGCAAAACTTGGGAATGAGTTGAGCATTCACTATTTTCCCTACCATAGACACACACATGTATCACTCTTATTCCTATTTCCTGTGTACATACACTCATGCACACAAGTCACACACAACACTGTCCTCTTGACAATATCTCTCACACCCTCACTCTCTTTCATACACACACACACCCACAGATAAACACTCACATGTCTATGCCTCTTTCACACACACACTTGACACATGAGCACATGTGTCCCTCTCTCTTTACACTTGACACTCATATAGATATAAGTTTCCTATATATATATGAGTGTGTGTACTTTTTATATATATATTAGATATATATAGTGTATGGTGATACCATATGATATAATGTATTATATATATGATATATTGTATGGGTGATATGTGTATTGTTAGATATAGATAATATCTTGTGTAGATATATGTTATAGGTTAGGTAGGCATGATATTGCCTAGTAAACCTAGATTAGTCTTGTTAGAACCTAGAATGGCTTGTTAGACCTAGATTAGACTAGTTTGACTTAGGTTGACTTGGTTGACCTAGTTTGACTTCTAGGGTTGACCAGAGTTGACCAAGAGTTGACTTTGGTCTAGATTGACCTAGATTCATGTA
Source organism: Iris pallida (assembly GCA_029216955.1). Lineage (NCBI taxonomy): Eukaryota > Viridiplantae > Streptophyta > Magnoliopsida > Asparagales > Iridaceae > Iris > Iris pallida. Next base: position 10,698,432 of record JANAVB010039219.1, on the reverse strand, counting down.
GAACGCATTGTAGTGCATTCATTACTATTCTGGACTTGTTGTGACTTGTACTGTTCTAAATAGGAGCCAGATACCACTCCTCGGACAGTACTTTAATCTCGGATATTCAGTTAGCAGGCGAGTACATTCTCTGATCTTTTCATACCTGTCTGGACTATATTCTTGCTCTAGATTACTCTACATGATGCTGACACGTATCTTCACGGATTAGTACTATATGGATCCTTTCCTGAGATGTTATCCCTCTACGGGTGCATCGGGTATTTATGTTCATATACTTTATCATGTGCATCAGGTACTCCTTGTACTCGTACTAGTTCATGTTTTTACATGTTCTCATGTGCTTTCATGTGCTTATCATGTGCCTCATGTACTACTCATTACATGAGTTCACGTATCTTAGCTGTATTCATGTGCTTATAACGTAACTTGAATGGATCCTTGTGTATTGATTGGGGCGGGGTGAGTAGAATTGGTTATGTGAACACTATCCCCAGTAGCTGTATTCATGTGCCCCTAAGCCGTTTACATAACCATATTGTACTCTAAATCACGTAGCCACTTACAGTTTCTACTATCATGTATTTACTTTCAGTTACAAATATCTCCTGTTTACTCGTACTTCCATTCAACAATTCTTGTATTTTACTCTATTGCATGATTTATACTCCTAACCTGCTATGAACTGTTTGAGAGATATGTGCTCGTTCCCGTCCTGACTGGACCTGTTGAAAATATTACAGAGGACGAGGCTGAGGTGCTCTGCCCTACTTACTACGGTGCCACACTAGATGAGTGCCTGGACTTAGACCAGCAGCAGGATCCATTAGCAGTAGACGACACTCCATTAGTATATGATTGTCTTACTTTTCTGGATCACTGTATTAGATTTTGAGATATTCTGAGATATGTATTATTTTAGACACTTAGAATTCTGGATTGTATCTCTGTGTTTTATCTGTTCTGGATATATTATCTTTCATTATCATTCTATCTTTCCTGTTCTACCTTAGCTGTGATTGAGTTATATTTCTGTTATGTCACCCCCATTCGGGGAGTATAACTGTTATTACCTTCAACTGTTAGATGTTGTGACCTAGGACAGCGTTCTACCGTCGACACTGCGGCGTAGGCTGGACGTACCCACGTCACGTGCCCTTACTCTAGGGTGCGGGTCGTGACAGGTTCAACATGAACCGAAACAAACCCCCACCTACCACCACCCCTTCATTTAAAGCCATCCCCTTTCTCTCTCTTCATTACTTCACCATTACTCTTCTTACACTTCTTTATCATCCATAACTCCTCCCCCACCATCCAGCCGCCAAGACAAGTGCCAAACTTGCTTCTTGATGGATCACCATTATTATTGTTCCATCATCATCCTTACTTGATTTTGAGCCTCTTTAGTACTTAACATTTTCAATTTCCATGGTTCATTTCTTGTATATCTAAGTTTTGTAGCATTTTTTGGATTCCTTAGGTTTTGATCTAGTAAACTTTGTTATTTTTAAGTTTTGGTGGTTCCATGTTGTAGAGAATTTCGTTCTACCCCATTTTGACCTATGGAAGTTCAGATTTGGGTTTGGAATGAAGGATTTGGAGAGCTTGGAAGCAATGGTTTTCATGGTTCTGTCCTTAGAAATTCGGAGAAGAAGAACAGATCCTGGCCGCATGACAGACTTGACCGCATGAGTTTTTTATGCGACAAGTCTTCTTGAGCCGCATGAAGAGTTCCGGCCGCATATAATTCTGAGCCGCATAAACCCGATGATTCCCAACCGCATATGTCCCGTCCAATTTTAGCCGCATGAGTATTACATCCTGGCCGCATAAAGGACCCGAGTCCTTCTGGCCGTACATGACTTAACTCTGTCTGTATGGCACTGTTCAGCCGCATGAGGCTCGTCATTTGGGCCGCATAGGCTTAGTCAGTTCCAGCCGCATGAATTTAGTTTACCCGCAGCCGCGTGAGACTTTCCCCCAAGCCGCATAAAGCTTGGTAATACTAGCCGCATGGATCTTGGCGACCTTTGGCCGCATGGTATCTTGAGCCGCATAGGACTCGTCTCAATTCCAGTCGCATAAAGACTTATCACCCCGACCGCATGAGAATTGTCATTTAGCTCCATAGGCTTGCCTTTTTGAGCCGCATGTAATTTATTAATCGTATATGCATGTTTTATTCAGCCGCATAGATCAGTAACTCCCCGGCCACATGGACTATAGCCCATAATGCCCTTTTGGCTGATTCTGTCCCGAGTTGGCATTAATTAAACATAAATTGTTATTTCGGCCTTAATTGACATTGATTGACATATATTACCATTGATTGTTTGACTTGGCATTTATTAACATTAATTATTGTCTTGACATTAATAAACAAGGATTGTCATCTTAATTTAATAATTGATCATGCGTTCCTAGTTGGAACTAAGAGACTGGCTAGTCGTCTTATTGAATTAAATGAATGAGACACATTCATATCATGAACTATTGTAATCGACTAGCTGATCCTGAATATTGGCATACGGACACATGCAGGTTTTAATTTGTTTATTTATTTATTTTACAACAGCAGCATGTGTACTTTATGGTCAAGGCATGATTATTCCGTGGTTAGTTTTGATTGTTGTATTACGTTATGTAAGACCTACAACCTAGTCGCACGGGTATCGTTGTAGAGTTGTGCATATCGTATCCCGCACACAAGTACTCACTCTGAATGACCATGATCCACGGTATGGGATTTTGCTCAACATAGAGACTATTAAGTTAAATAAATTAATGATTGCATGGAGAGAATGGATTCCCGAGTTCTTACATGGCAGCCCTCTTGGGACTAGTAGTGTCCGACAGGCCGGCTGGTCCCCACAGATACTGCAAATCTGCCACACGGGCAGAGAGCGGTATCTGGTTATATTATTTATTGTATATTGATGACGGGCGTCCCGCTGGGACTCGTCTAATTCATGATTGGCGCAATTGATTGACTGGGTAAACTAGCCTTGCTTGCACATAGTAAGAACTGAGGAATCCCTATTGCATAGTTCCCGGATAACTTGGAACTCACAGTAGCAAGCCGTAGTAGTTGCATGGCCGTTTAAATTGATTTGTTTATGTACTGTCTCTACTCTGATGACTAACTAAGATGATCGGAATATCAGGACATGACGGGTCAACTTCTGTCCTTGTTTGGTTGGGAGGTTGGTTCGAAGTGTCGTGATGTGATGTGAATCCCAGTAGCCAGCAAAGATCTATTTATTATGTTTCCTATTACTGGTTTATTCCTCATATCGTGCTTCCTTGCGGTACTTGCTATTAGAGGTCTAACCTCTCTGGTTTTGCATGGCCAAATTTAGAGCCAGTTCCCGAGGATCCAACTTACTTCTACCTCCAAGATGGTCAACACTAGAGGGATGATCGCAGGAGGACTCGAGTGGGTTTCTTACTTCCCCGCTCGTTTTGTTATTTACTTAAAACTTTGCCATTTGGCACCGACATGTTAGTCGAATTGTCTTGTACTTACTTTTTCATGATTGTAACTAAAGTCAGGCTGCAGCTGATAAACAATTGTGTATATTTTGCTACATCATCTGGCTATGTTTTGTAAAGCCAGATATCAAGAACATTTTGATTAAGCGTTTGGGACGCCTTACTGCTTCATCTTACATGTTCTCTATTTCTATTTCTTGTTCGAATGATTGAGACAATAGATGTGAAGTGACCATAGGGAGACTTTCATGTAGTATGCACCCCCTCGTCTTGTAGACAGTATTGATCGTATTATACGGTATTCATCTACCCGTAATACGTAGCTGGCTGAGTCATTCCACCGCTCTCCAGTATTCTGGTTCTGGGGCGTGACATGGCGGTGGCACGATGTTCATGGTGAAGAATAAAGGAGGCTGGTGGAGAGTGTGGTTTGTACGTAGTGGAGGATGGGATAGCAGCAAAATTCTACTTTCGTTGCACTATTTCCTCTTTTTTGTTGTAATGGAAATGGAGAAAAAGAGAGGGAGGGTGGGGGGTGGGGGGTGGAGGGGACAACAACTGATAATATGTCAAAGAGTCTTCACTTTTAGAACATCTGCAATACCAACCAAACGTTGAAAGTGTCAGTTTCAACGAGCAGTTGCAGTGAAAATGGACACTTTTAGTCCACTTCCATCTAAATAGCCCCCAATTGTGAGGACCATACTTTTGTAATGAACCACACCTTATGGGTTGCTTCCCTTGGTTACTTGGAAATGGACGGTGAAATAAAAAAAAAGAATAGTAAATTGAACATGAACTTCCACTTTCAGGAAAGTGCTTCTTTGATGTAGTCGCTTCATGTCCTAAATAGTTGAAAATCTATAATTTTTTCGATAAACTGGCAAGTTTGGGGATTCTTCCAGCTTTTTTGTTAAGTTCCTAGCCGATATAATGGAACTTGAGAATATAAGGGTAGAGGGAAGGTAGTGGGGATCATAATGCTCGAGTTCTTTGGCTTCTAATTATAGTAAAATATTTTTCCTACAAAAAACTGAGTTAAAAAGGAGAACAATAACATGTAGAATTTCGCCATGACACTCATTATATGGTTTCTCGTTTCTCTTAAGTTCCATACGTTCAAAGTAACGAAGGAAAAAAAAGTTATATTCTTTCCTTAAAGAACTCTCTCTAGAAGGGATTGAAGGGAAAAGAGAATTCTCTCTCTCGGTCAGGGTGGTTGGGTTATGATGTTTCTTTGGAAGAACTCTTTTTGGGGTATGTTTTTGGCCTTCTGACGAGACAATTTCAACCATATGTGTGAATCTCGATGTTGGTAGCAATTGTGTAAACATGCTATACTTTATAGATGATATCTTCTATTGTTCTACAAAATTCTAGAATTAGATTAAATTTAACAAATAAGAGTTATAATTTAAGTGACCTTGCAAAGCTAGCTTTTACTAGGTGCTTGGTTGCCCATAAATAGCATGAAATATCATGTAGTCTTTGTTATTTGTTGTATGTTGTTGTTGTAAGTTATGTGATGAATCCATTGTTTGGTTGCATGAAAATAATATTGTGAAACGTACAAATTCATTGTTTGGAATAACGTAATTAGAATATCTATTTGCTACTTTTGTTTTACAATTTTTTGTTTGGTGACATGAATGGAGAAAGAATGAGAGAATGATGTAAATATTGTAATGTTATTGTTCGTGTTGGAAACGAAGTTGCACAACTATGAGACCTGTCTCATATTTTCGGATTATGAACTAATAACTGACTAACTAATCCAAGTCCCTCTGTCATGACCCGCTGAGTAGGGACACGAGCACGTGGGTACGTCCAGCCTACGCCGCAGAATCGGCGGTAGAACGCTGTATAGGTCTACTAGAAAGTATAGCATCTAGACACAATATATATGTACCTGTCATCTCTGCAAGTTGGTATATAATCTCAACTCAATCACAAGACATCTAAGGAAGATAGACACGAATATCATAAAGATATGATAAAAATAAATGAACTGAAATAGATGCAAAGTCACAACACAGTTTAGAGTTAAAGATATAACACAAGATCCCAAAATATAATGTATAACATAAGTCTCAGTGCTAGCTGGAACGCAGTCCAGTTAAACCTATCTAACATATCTAGACATGTGGTATATCCTCTACTGGCTCCTGGGGTAACTCCTGGTCAAAGTCTCCGTCCTAGCCATACTCGTAATAGGTAGAGCAGTCGGCCACTAAATCCTCTATAAACATCAACGGTAATCCTTTCAGGATAATGAACGAGCACGAACACCAACAGCAGTTCTATAGTATTGACAAATGCTATAAGAGACAATCATAATGGAATACAAGATGATATATCAAGACTGTAAGTAAAATAGGATATATATAAACTGGAAATCATGTTAGGGTGTAACGTACAAGAAAGTAGAATTGAACAAGAATAACTGATGTACAATATAAATATAAAATGTGCCTTGAGTATTAATTGGTATTAGAACAATTATGTGATCGACTTGGGTGCAAGACTCATACCTTTCCATTTGGCTCGGCTATCACAAGATGAAACAAGATAGGGTCTAGCCGACCAACATGGAAAGCGAGCACAAGAAATGATCTCACTACACCCTACGTGTGGTGAGGGTTGCACAAGCACAAGAAAATGAACAAGGTGGATATGATCACATAACCCATAATAACTCCCCATCCCCAAATAGTATAATGGATCCGGACATAATACGTCATGACACGGGATTCTCTAAGTGGGTTGCAAATATCCTTATGAATCTGTGTCTATACAAGTACAAGAAACAAGATCGAACAATGTACTAATATACCAAAAAAGTCCAGGAATTACATCTCATGCCAGGATCCGACGTACACTAGTCCGTGCACCATCGTGTCGAGAATCAAGTAAAATACTACAAATAAATCAGATATAGCAGATATCAAGACAATAAAAACTATCAGTGAATGTACTCGCCTGCGGTCCTGAGCTGTCAAATGGGGTTGTTGCTCAGAGTGATGTTACAGGCGTAAAGATGAGATATCATGAGTTAAATTAGGGTTTGACAGTGTATGGCATGATTTTCTAATGTATGATATGCAATTTAAGTCAAACTCAGTCAATCTAAGTCACACTAAATCAAGCTCAGTCAAACTAGGTCAAAGGTTGACTTACAGTTAACTTTTGGTCAACTGGTCAACTCTGATCAACTCCTAGTCTAATCTAGGTTAAACTAGGCTAAGGGTTGACTTACAGTTAACTTTTGGTCAACTAGTCAACTCTGGTCAAGTTCTAGTCAATTCTAGGCCAAATGTTGACTTTTAATTGTCAACCGAGGTCAAAACTAGTCTAAGTATCCTATTCCTAACATTTACCTACCAAGATACCATATACCTTGTGTTAGGGTTATATACTAAAAGCATTACTTTTGTAGTAACCTTATTTCCTTAAATTTTGAATGAGAATCATATGGGCAAATATTTGCATATTGTATTTGTTGCAAGTGTTAGTACAAATGTCTGATATTCTATATTGTAGATAATATGGTGTGTGTTGTCACATAGAAGATCATATTATCAGTTCCCTATGGAGTATATAAATAGTTCACAACCTAGATGGACTTGGGCAATCTATTGGAAAGGTTGTAGTGTAATATGGTATTAGTCTATCTTGACTATAGGTTTACACTAGTACACTTTGTGTGTATTGAACAGGACCACTTGAGGTTGTTCTCTTTGTACTGACTACATAAGAGAACAAATACCTCTGTTATTATGGATGCTTGTGCACTTAATCCGGATATAATAACAGACATGTATATGTAGTGTGTATTACTTTGACTCATAAAAGAGTGAGATTCATTATGGATCAACAACCTCTATGAATTGGGTAATAACATTGTATGTATGATGGGCTGTTGATTATAAATGGAATCCATGCCCCGATACATCGGGTTAATGATGTCCCCTTAAGGAGCTCATAAGGATTGTCATGTAAACCCTGCAGGTGGATTATATACGACATGACAAATAAAGTTGAGCGGTACTACTTAAGGATAAAAGATGTCGAATCAATATAGTTGTCGGTAACTTAATTTGATCGATAGACATACGATATCTTAACATGGGGAGCCAAACGGGCATATAATAAAAGGAGCCCACAAATATAAATTGGGATTAGGGAGGTAGTGCAACAATAGCTCATTAGTGGACCGACCTATTGTTAATGGGCCTGGATTGTGTGTTCGGGCTGAACACAGGATATCCAGATCCGTTAGGAGGCCTAACCCTAATTTCTCCTCATGGTCCCTGCCGTAGCCTATATATATCTTCTATTCTCTGGCCGCCAGATTACTGATCAGAAATTAAATACTTTCTCTAAATTCGTGATTCACGTAAGGAGAGAAAGAGAGGGCTGCCAAGGAGAAAAAAGGTTGGGAGATCGTCGCCCACACGATGTCCAACACGAGGAAGGAATACGTACAAAAGATCTTGGGGTCGTCCGCTCGAGATTGCCAGGAATTACTTGTCTCCTTTCCGCCACAGGTATAATTCGTGAACCCTAGTTTCTGCCTATGAAGGGTTAGAACACGTATTAGATCTTTTTAACTTTCTATCGATCAATACGCACACCAAAGAAAGGGTCCTGAAATCCCCAGTTCCATCAATTGGTATCAGAGCCACTTTGGATCTACGTATTGATTGATACGTCCATGTTGTCCAATAAAACCTGCACTGTGTAATAGTCGGTAGATGTAGATCTGTTCTAACTCAATTTTGCAGGCATCTTAGATCAAACTATTATGGTCCAATGCATGTTTTTGATTGTGTTGTTTAAACCACGGATATGTCGTGGATGTTGTTGTTGATATGGATGTAATTAAAATCATGAGGGTTGATCGTGCTTATTATTTTAATTTTTTATTCTAGATTATGTGTGAACTCCTTCGGGAGGCATATGATTGATGTAATTTTAATTATTTTTGATCAATCGTGATGGCGATGGTGGCTGTTTCTGACGCCGGATGAGATGCTGGTTTTAAACAGTCTAGAGGCAGACAAATGATTTTCGATGAAGGAATCGACAGCCAAAACCTTTAAAAAAATCGGGGCGTTGCCCCGAACCCCGCGACCTGACCGGGCAGGTTGAACCCCGAATAGATCTGCACAGCACCAGATTTTGGATTCGGATAGTTGAGGACGGAGCAGCAACGATGACCATAAATAGTTGGATATTTTTTATTATTTTTGTCATTTTGCTTTTTTTTGATTATGCATGTTTATTGTTGTGTGGATGTTTTTTTGTAAAAAACTAAGCCTACATTAATAATGGACACCATGGACATAATATCAACTAGTAGAAAAACCCTCATTGTTAAATAACTAAGCGGAAGAGGATATTTACTTAGTATAAATCCTATGGTCTCCATTACTGGTTTGTAGGTGTTGTAATTATACTTGCGCGTTGGCTTTAGTGCTTTCCTCCATATCGGATGAGTATAATTATGGATCACCAGTACAAAACTTCTTTAGAAATAATTGTAGAAAGTTACCTAGTATGTGTTCACTTCTCCATCTGAAGGAACTCACTACAAGGTAATGGACTTTGTATTAAGTAATGGTATATACTTAGATACAAATAATGGTATCCTCCCCATCGGAGTCACTGCTATTATTTGTATGACCAGAGCAAGACCAACATATTAATTTTATTTGTCATAAAGTTATGTTGACATGATAGTAAATTTAATAAGAAAAACCTACTTGAACAAAGTTGAATTTGTATACGTCGACACTATCGTGGCATGCTAAATTTATGGTGTTCAAGGTGTTGGTGAATTTCTTATTATTGTTTTAAGGGAATCAATATTTAGTTAATTCAAAAAGTTTTTTGCCCTACATAATTTTATTTATGTGATTCTCAGGATTTCAAAAATGGGTTCTTTCAGTCCACTTATGGTGATTCTTAAAGAAAACAAACTTACTGGACCAAATTATATTGACTGGAAACGTAATTTAGATATTGTTCTGACTGCTGAGGAGTACAAATATGTACTTTTTGAGGAATGCCCACCTAAGCCTGATGCTAACTCTGATGAAGATGTCAAAGAGGCTTCTAAGAAGTGGAAAAAGGCAGATGAGATGGCACGGTGTTACATTTTGGCATCTATGTCAAATGTACTGCAATATCAGCATTAGGCCATGGCTACAGCTTATGACATGATGTATAACCTCAAGGAACTCTTCGGACATCAGAGTAGAGCAGCTAGGCAGTTTGCTATAAAATGTTTGATAAATACAAAAATGGCTGAGGGTACACCAGTAAGGGATCATGTTCTCAAGATGATGGGTCATTTGAATGAGATGGAGATCCTTGGAGCTGAAATCGATGGGGAATCCCAGGTCGATATCATTCTCGAAACTCTGCCTAAAAGTTTTGACAATTTTTGCCTTAATTACAACATGAACAAAAGGTTGTATAGTTTGGCAGAACTTGCAAAAGAGCTACAGGATGCTGAATCTCTCTTTTGGCAGAGTGGTCATGTTTTTGTTTCTGAAAAGGCTTCTACTTCTAAGCCAAAAGGCGGTAAGAAGAAGAATAACATTCAAAAACAGGCAAACTCAGCAAAGAAGGGCATGGGACCTCAAGGCGCGGTGAAAAAGCCGAAAGGCAAATGTTTCAAGTGCAAAGGGTCCACTTCTCAAACAAGGGAACAAAGAAGGTATATCTCATTTACTAGTAGTTGAAACATGTTTAGCGGTGTTATCTACCGACACCTGGTGTGTAGATATAGGAGCCACTAATCATGTCTGCAATACATTGTAGGGGCTTCAGGAAACCAGACGGCTCAGTGATGGAGAGATATGCTTGTTCATGGGTGATGCTACAAAAGTATCGGTCTTGCATTAGGAGATGTTAATTTATCTTTTGGTAGAAATAAGTCTTTGACATTGAGAGATTCTTTATGCACCTTCACTTAGAAGGAATTTAGTTTCTGTTTCTATGTTAGTTAAGGATGGATATTCAGTTTATTTTAATGACAATATTGTTATTAGAAAGAATAAAATTTTATCTGTTCTGGTGCATTAGTTGATAATCTGTATGTCATTAATCCTATTTCGCCCACAATGCAACTTATGGAAATGAATAATATGTCATCTAACTTAAATAAGAGAAAAGAACCTTTTTGTATGAACCAAACATATCTTTGGCACTTGCGATTGGGACATATTAACCTAAGAAGGATTCAAAGACTAGTTGAAGATGGACCTTTGAGTTCATTGGAAGTGGAGGCACTACCAGTCTGTGAATCCTGCTTGGAAGGTAAAATGACCAAAAGACCTTTTACGGTGAAGGGGTATAGGGCCAAAGATGTGTGGAATTGGTTCATTCTGATATGTGTGGACCCATGACTATCCAAGCTAGAGGTGTCTTTGAATATTTTGTCACATTTATTGACGATTATTCAAGGTATGGATACATTTATTTGATGCGCCGTAAGTCTGAGTGCTTTGAGAAATTCAAAGAGTACAAGGCTGAAACGGAGAAATGTCATGGAAAATGTATCAAGTCATTACGATCAGATCGTGGTGGCGAGTACCTCTTTGGAGAGTTTAGGGATTATTTATCAGAGGCTGGGATTGCATCCCAATTTACTGCACATGGAACGTCCCAGCAGAATGGTGTAGCCGAAAGAAGGAATAGAACTCTTATGGAGATGGTTAGATCAATGATGAGTTATTCGGATTTGCCAGATTCGTTTTGGGGATATGCCTTAGAGACTGTATCTTATATTTTAAACTTGGTTCTTTCTAAGTCAGTACCTCTTACTCCCACAGAGCTGTGGATTGGGCGTAAGCCTAGTCTGAAACATGTTCGCATCTGGGGTAGTCCAGCACATGTGCTGAATGGGAAAGCAGATAAGTTGGATCCAGACTCGCCAACTTCAACACGAGTTTGGATCCGAAGCACATATGCTGACGGAATACCGTTCCAACTTATTTGCTGACGGAATGCTGACGGAATGCTAACGGAATACTCGCTAAACATGTTCGCATTTGCGGTACTACCGTTACCTCTCAAGAACGGAATGCTGACGGAATACCGCTCCATATCGACGGTATTACGTCAGCCTTATGTTTGGAGCATTAAATGTCTAGTTCTCTTGGTTCTCTATTTAAGGTGGTTGAGTCTTCTCTTTTAAAGCCATCTGTAGAACCCTAGAGGGGGGGGGGGTGAATAGGGAAATAAAAAATAACTTGATCACAAGAAGCAATATATGACAAATAAAAAGAGAGTAGGAAGATCAAACACAAGATGTATCCTGGTATCCTCGCTTGAGGCAATCCAGTCCCGAAACTCTCTCCGGCTTAAATCTACTATTTAATAAAATAGTACACACGAGTTTGGATCCGAAGAACTCGCCAACTTCAACACGAGTTTGGATCCGAAGAACTCGTCAACTTCAACACACGAGTTTTCTTACGAGGCTCGCCAACTTCAAAGAAATGAGAAGAGAACTTGTTTATCTTCTAACACTTGAAGATCGAAAATTATAACTCTTAATAACTCTAGCACTTTGGGAGAGGATGACAATCAAAAGCTTGGTAGAGTATTAATGGTGGAGCTCTTGGTAGTTTGGAAAATTTATGGCAAGAGTTGGTGAAAGCTTCAAGAGAGAGAAGGCTTTCATTTATAGAGAAACCAATAGTAGGTTGCACTTAATGCTCCTGGATACAGCCTGACCGGCATACCGTCGGTATGTACCGACATACCGTCGGTATATCGGTCGAACAGTAACGGTCATATTTGTATCCGTTGGGAGCATTTAATGCTGCCATTAATGCAGTCTATGCCATTCAAAAATTAAATATTCTTAACCCGATATACCGTCGGTATGTCGCGGTATACCGTCGGTATACCGACATTTATCATAGAACGTTTTTGAGGCAAACAGAACGGTATACCGTCGGTATGCCGGAGCATACCGTCGGTATGCCGAGGTTTGTCAAAGAACGTTTTGTGGTCCATAAAACGGTATACCGCCGGTATGCCGGAGCATACCGTCGGTATACCGACATTTCTCACAGAAGGTTTTGTGGACAATAAAATGGTATACCGCCGGTATGCCGGAGCATACCGCCGGTATGCCGATCTATAGGATATTGATTTTTGACTTTAAGAAGTAGAAAGCTTTTAGTTTGTCATCCAACCTTAAGTGTTTACAGAAAGACCTAGACCTTGTACAGACTCAAAATCATGCAGTGTAGGAAGCCGTCTATGCAAGGAGCGCCGGTCTTTACTTCAGTCTTCAAGGCTATGGATGGTAAACTTGAATGGACAGACTTTATGTAGTAGAGCTTCTGAAATGATATCAATATGAAAACAGAGAAAACTAAACTACGAAGATGCTGTTAATAATATCAAAATAATAATGTGCCAACAATCTCCTCCATTTTGATAATTGACAAAATAGAGAGATAGCATCTTCAGGGAGTGACTCCCCCGTAGGTAGACAACTCCCCCTCAATACGTTTTCTTCCCCATTGTCACTTAGTCAAAGATGGAAAAAATAATAATAAAAAAAATAGCAGAAATATGGAGCACAATATCATAGACAAAAGCATGTATTGATAGATAAAGTTGGAAATTGAATACATGCAGGTGTAGAAGCATGGAAAATACTAAAGAAATTGACTCATGCGGCCAAGAAAGACCCATGCGGTTCAGAAAACGCATGCGGCTCAGGGAGTCATGCGGCATAAGGAGCTATGCGGCCGGAGGCATTCCATGCGGTTCAGAAGACATGTGGCGTGACAGTGCTCCCCTCCGATCCATGCTGCATTAATTGCTTTAACGGCTGACCCCTCTGAAAAGTTGACAGACCTGACACCAAAGCAGGTAATTATGACTCTGTCATGATGATGAATCTCTAGGAAAGAGAAAGAAATCTCTGACACGATCCCCCGAGAGCAACAAAATGCCACGTGGCCCTGCCACATGGGTGTGCTTATGCGGTTCGAAGTGGAGACTTCCCATGCGGTTCAGAGTGAAGCTGTCCCATGCGGCTCGAGTGGAATCATCCCTATGCGGCTCAAGAAGATCATGCCCATGCGGCTCAAGCAGACACACCATTATGCGGTTCATGCGGCTCATCATATGGTTCAGAAGTCTGAAGGAGGGGGCCACTGCCCAGACAGCCCTGACACGTGTCCCAAGTCTTATGCGGCCCAAAATTCATGCGGCCCAAATCTCATACGGCCCAATCTGCATGCGGTTCCAGTCTCACCGTTGGCTCTCAGGACACGTGTCCTCAGTCGATCAATCTCCCAGATTTATGGCAATCCAAGATCGGGTCGAATCCCAATGATCTGGGGCACGTGGCAGGAGAATAAATTTGATTTATTCGCAGATATTAGAGAATCATTATAAGGAAGATTTATGCCAATCAGCATTAATTGCTAATGGGGATTTGGTGTAATCTACCCTTAATGGTTCTGATTCGTCACAATCAGAAACAAACGGCCTGGATTGATCAATTCCCAGGCCACCGCCATCTCCAAGAGCTAATCATTGGCAACCCTAGTGATCACATCCCACTATTATAAATAGCAAGGTGCCATTCCCTTGTGAGAGATAGAGAGATATACAAAAAAAAACAAGAGAAGAATACGTATACACAGAGAGACTTCCCCCATAGTCAGAGAGAGAATATACACAGAGAGAGAAGCCAGGAGAGCAATCAGAGAGAGAGCAAGAAGGCATTTCTTCGTCAACGACCAAGCAGATCTTCCCCGAGTCAAGGCTGTGTACCGATCGTCCAAGGAGTAAGGCAGAGCGGCCGTCGCTTTCCCGAGCCTCTATCGTCACCCCCCAGAATCTAAAATAAACAATCGTACTTAGACTGCTGTACCTAGATTTTCGTCCCTAGGCTTTCTTTGTACGAGCGAGTTTGTATTATGAGTCTAAGTTCAGTCCTCCGATAATTGTTCTGTACTTTTACAATCAATGGCAAACACGATGGTGACTCTGCTGGGGACTAACTTCTCCACGGCTGAGGAGTTGGTGACGCAATCGGACGCAGCCAAACTTGGCTCTATACAACAGAAGATGGTCGTACGCTTCGACCAACAGGCGTTCGAAGAGATGCTCTCTGAAGGTAGCACTGGCCCGGTCCAGAAGCGCACCCGCACCATAAAGGCTCGCAAAGAGTGGAGGCCAAAATTATTTGCTCCTCTGCAAGCCCTTGATGGGGTGCTCTCTATTGCTCAAGATGGCGAGAAAGACTCCCCTGCGGCCCTACTTCAGACCGTAGACAACTCTGCTGTCCCCAAGTCCGGCAGAAAAAAACACTATGATGCTGGACTTGCAAGGACAAAGAGGAACTCTACGCGATCCGAGCCATAAAAGAGTATTAGCCGCAGGGAGAAACACCATGCGGCTACAACCGCCGACCGCATAAAGAAAACTCATGCGGTCACATCTGTCAGCCGCATAACTTATGCGGCTACAGTTGCCAACCGCATGGATGAGACTCATGCGGCTATTAAAGTCAATCGCTTGCAGAAAACCCATGCGGCCACAGATGCCAACCGCATGCGGTCAGCCCGCACGGTCGTGACTCCTAGCCGCATAAAGACTCATCCTACAATAAAAGACAGCCGCATGCAGACAGCCTGCACGGTACCCAATGCTAGCCGCATAGCATCCGTCCCATGCTTCTCTCGATCAGTCTTCGACCGGCTTTCATGCAGTCCTGACTCTGATCATTCTCTGGATGATAATCCAGACTCTGTGGTATTCGACTTAGACTCCTCCTATTACGCACCCACAAGTGCTAAAAGGAGGAAGTCTAGGGCAGCACGGGCTCATCAAGTCCAGACGACTGCACCAACCTCTGACTATCGGGGTGTCCCGCTGATTATCACACGGGCCTCTAATGGAAAGTTGTATAAAACCACTCAAGTCCAGCCCCCGGCGGCAAACAGATAAAGTGGTTCCTCTGACCTGCGTGAGGTTATCCCCCACAAACACAAGGAAAGAGAAGGAGCTTCGGGGTGTAAAGAGCCCTCATACGGACATCAATGCACCCAGATCATCGTCAACTGCTGTTGCAGCAATGCGGCGGTGACGGAAGACCGGCCATCCGTCTTCCAAAGACTACATCACCCGAGCTCAGAAGACGAGGCACCTCCTGTTGTCTCCTGCAAGTCCGCGCAGAAAGTTCCCGCCAAGGGAAGAGGGAAGAAAACGAGCATCTCCAGCCCAAAGGTGTCAACTACTGCAGCTAAGAAACCGTCGTCTAAAGGGTTATCCTCCACTGGAGTATTTCAACACACCCGTTCGAAGACGAAAACTGCTGCAGTAGGAAGTTCATCGTCTGCAACATTGGGGGTCGTCGGAACTGGGGTAGCACTCCTCCAAACATCCACGACAATCCGACATTCTAGGAATACGGACTGGAGGAAGCAAATCCTCCGACGGATATAACAGATACCGACGTCCCCAAGGACATCCTAGACGAAGCAAGCTCCGAAGCTGGGGGTAGTGTTCCTTCCGAGTCCGAACCTGAAGAGAACATCCCTATATATCCTGATGATTTTTCGATGCACGGGTACGACTCGGAGGGTACATCCTCCACCACTCCTTCTGTCATTCCTCATGTGAAGACTGTGTTCATGACAGACAACAATCAAGGTGGTTCCGGTGATCGCCAGCGCATCGACACTTTGGAGGCCATATTGTACGCCTTGGTCAAGTCTGTAGACGAGATCAAAACGGCGCTTCCTAATCTGCAGGGGGTGACACCTGGCCAGACAAGCACGGGTCCAGCAATCAACGTAGATTCAAATTCAGTGGCACCGAACCCGGGCAACAATCCTCCCGAGAAAACGGCCCCTACCGCGACAGATGAGACCCGAAAAGTAAGAAGAGAGGTTCAGGAGCTCCGAGCAATGTTCCATGCCCGAGAAAACTCTCAAGACCTCAGGATACGACAACCATATCCTGCTGAATGGAGGGATGTTCCCTTTCCACCAAGATATAAGCCATTCAATATCAACCCATATGATGGCAAGACTTCAGCAAGTCGGTACATCACTTACTTTGAGGTCACTACCGACCATCTGCCCCATGATGACGCTATCCTCACGCAGTTATTCATTGGAGCATTGGAAGGAGTCGCCTTCGATTGGTACCGCAACCTGCCGGACAATTGCATCCATTCCTTCGCTGGCTTCAAACGCCTGTTCTTGGAGAGGTTCTATGAGGTAGGGCAGGACGTCACGATGTCTACCCTCATGGACGTCATTTAAGGAGAGAAAGAGCTGACGAGGAACTATATTGAGCGGTTTCGTCAAACCGCAATGAAGTTACCATCTGGCAACCCGGACTCTTCCTTGATCAAAATTTGCCAAAAGAGACTACTCCCAACAATCAGTCTCTGGATGGGCGAGAGTCAATTCAAGGACTGGAAGGCTTTTATCATTAGTGCTACGAGTGCCGAAGAACGATTAAAGAAGGCTCGCCAACTGGGATTACATATCTCAGAGGAAGAGAACAAGGGCAAGCGTCCCAGCACCACCAACGACAATGGGGGTAGCCCTTCCAACAACCGGGACAACAGAGGCAAGCAGGCTATGGTGGCCGATACAGCCCAGAAGCCTGAGTCGCAACCTGCGAACAAACAATGGCCTCAAATCACTTACTCTTTTGAAGACGGTCACGTCAAGCCTATCTTGGACATGCTCATACAAGGAGATAGGATTCAGCTTCCTCCACCAAGACGGGAGCCTCTGCCGGCTGATCTGGAGAACCCAAAGTTCTGCCATTACCACCGCTACGTCCACCATGCTACGCACGACTGCTACCAACTGAAACGATATATCCAAAAGCTCATCGATTCAAACGCTCTGGCCATCGATTTCGAGGAGGTAACCGTGGCAGCCAACATGGTGTCCGTATAATTCGGCAGCTTCCCTCCAACAGAGACCCAAGACGGGGTTATATCCATCCCTCTGGCAACGATGGAGATTGCTAATCTCCCGCCTGCTCAAGCTGCTGGTCTAGTACCCCATACTACATCACGAGGGGAAATCATGTGGGTCCATTCGGACCTAGTCCACGAGGTAACTCAGTCCACTCCATCTTCTAAAAAGAAAAGGGGAAAAGTCAGATCCTGCCGCACCACCTCAGCAGATGAAGAGGAAGTCACGGCCGTTGTTACTCGATCCGGAGCACAATCTCAACCTGTGGCTGAAAACTCGACTGATGATCATCCGCCCACTACCACGGATGCTCCGGGACCGGCTCAGCCTTCGACGACCGACAAGCCTAGGCCGAAGGAGACTCGCTTCGACAAATCCCTCCGAAAAGAAACATCTCAGGGGCTGGAGAGGCCCTACAACTTCGACATCTTGGCACAATTGGCCAATACACCGGCCAAATTGTCCTTATATGAACTCCTGAGGCTCTCAAAGGATGTCCGCACAGCTTTGAGCAATGCACTTCAAAATGTCGATGCGTACCTGGCTCAGGTCAACCTCACGGGAGAAAATCAGCCCACAGACCTCCAAGACAGTGCCTGTACGGGAGCAATGCCTAACATCGTCTTCACTCCATAAGACATGCTCATCAAAACCAACCTACATGATCGCCCGCTATACTACACGGGATACATCGGCGACGTGAAAGTGGATCGGATGCACATTGATCCTGGCTCTTCCATAAGCATCATCCCGAAAGGTCTGCTACATCATCTCCGCATTCCAATGCATCGCCTAACACCTACAAGCACCGCCATCAGCAGTTTCAATTCGGGCAGGAGCTACCCTATCGGGAAGATTCGTCTGAAGTGTCAGATTGGCGATCTCCAATCCGAGGTCACCTGCTACGTCATAGATGCAGACACTTCATACAACATCCTTTTGGGGCGCCCTTGGATACACGATTACATGATCGTGCCTTCCACACTACACCAATGCTTCAAATATGTCGACAAGCACGGCTTCATGAGGACAGAATTTGCTGACATCGATCCCTTCAAAGGGGTCGAATCTTATTACTCGGACTCCTGCCTATACGAAAAGTCGAAGAGGCACCTTGAAGGAGGAAATAAACAAACTGATGTTGAAGCAACCACGGGATCAGAAGAACCTCTGACAATCCACCTCCAGGCTCGCAAACCAGGCAATTTCGTACCCCTTACGGCCACCCTGCGTAAGGACGCGATCAGCCTCTCGGCACAGGAAGAGCAGTTGAGAATCCGGCTGCCAAGGTCCGGCCAGGTACCGAGACCCACGACAGGGCCATTTACCATCAGATTGTCGAGAGTCGGTCAATCCCAAACAGAGAAGCTCAATCCCTCCGATAGACCTCTGACGATACGCCTGCCTAAGAAAGGTCGTCACCCCGATGCGAGGTCTGACACTTCAAGCGAACCAGCCACCCCTCGCTCCACATCAAGTGCCAGACTGGGGGTTGCTAGTCTACCGACAACCCCTACGCTCCGCTCCGTCAGTTGAACCTCTGAAGATCAAGCTGACTAGGATGCCCTCTCAATCTTCATTCACACAGGGGATAGCCGAAGAGGAACCAGAGCTAGCCAAGTATGTGGCTGCCCACACTGACGCTCCCTCCGCAGATGATGTAATCCCTCTAGAAAAGATACCTTACTTCATCAATAAAGGGTTATCTTTGAACTACACCGAGCTCAATAAGCTATGTACAATGTATGCTATGGAACACGGTATAGGCACTCACCTACATACACAGGTGACAAATGTGTACACCACTATCCAACTTACTCCAGTAGAAGACGCTTACCGAATAATCGAGGGAGGGAACCACCCAATCATCTTCGGCCGGACGAACAACCCGTATCCCCTCGCCATAGAAGAAGTCGACTTCGGGTCAGACGCTGGAAGACTGCCTCTGTATCTCTATAGCCCTCAATCCAAATATCTTATGCAAAAACAGGGGTATGATCTAGAGACAACGCCAGGACTGAACTACGGCACTGGACGACGATTACCTTTAAAGACGCCAGCCCCGGCGGGCAAACCACGGAACTACTATAACAAAACCCGATGCGGTTTAGGGTATGTAACGCCTACTACGACCCCTGAAAGCTCAGATGAAGAATGCGACTGGCAGTCACATTCAACCGGATCACCGACTTTCGACTCAGATACCAGCATCGGAGATGTGTTCAGACAAGTCATGTCAGTCAACATGGCATTCACCGACGCTTACGAGGAAACGAAGACATCCCCGAAATCCTTGAGCTAGAGCCATGGGCCCAGCAATTAGACGCACAATGGGAAAAGCGGTTCGAACTGAGAGAACCTCCTACTGAAGATGAGGTCATACAAGTGGATCTCGGCAGCGAATCTTCTTCAAAACCGATCTTTATCAGTAAAAGCCTAACTGACGAAGAACGAGAGTCGCTGTTAGAACTTGTCAGAGAATATATTGATGTGTTCGCCTGGAGCTATGAAGACATGTCGAGGTTAAATTCTGACATCGCTCTCCACAAACTCAATATACGGCCAGATGCAAAGCCAGTCAAGCAGCAACAACGACGCTTCTGCCCAGGCGTCATGGATGCGATCGAAGCCGAAGTCAACAAGCTAATAGCCAGCGGCTTCATTCGTGAAGAGCAACATCCTGATTGGGTCGCCAAAATAGTACCCGTCCTCAAGAAGAATGGGAAGATTCGAATCTGCATCGACTTCCGCAACCTGAACGAGGTATGCCCCAAAGATGAATTCCCCCTTCCTATCACAGACATCATGATCGACAATACATGCGGCTTTGAACGTATGTCCTTCATGGATGGATTCTCGAGGTACAATCAAATCAAGATGTCTTCCGACGACGAAAAGCACACCTCATTCCGAACCCCGATTGGCACATACTGCTACACAGTCATGCCATTCGGTCTAAAGAATGCTGACGCTACATATCAGCGAGCCATGAGTATCATTTTCAGAGAACATTTGTGCAAGACAGTGGAATGCTATGTCGACGACATCGCCGTCAAGAGTCACCGTAAGGAAGATCATCTGCAAGACCTGAGAACGGTGTTCAACTTAATACTATCCCACAATCTGAAGATGAACCCTACAAAATCGTTCTTGGGCGTATCCAACGGGAAGTTCTTGGGCTTCATTATCACTGCACGGGGTATCCATGTAGACCCCGAGAAAACGAGGGCAATCATGGAGATGGGTCCCCCGAGAAATCTCTGTGAACTTAGAGGCCTCCAAGGGAGGCTAGCTTATATCAGGAGGTTCATTTCCAACCTCTCTGGGCGATGCCGACCGTTCACCCACCTCATGAAGAAGGGAGTCTCGTTCGTATGGGACGAGGAATGCCAGCACGCTTTCGATGACATCAAAGAATATTTATCAAATCCTCCAGTCCTGGTGGCCCCGGTCCCTGGAAAACCATTCCTGCTCTATGTACGAGCAATGGAACACTCCCTCGGTGCCCTGCTGGCACAAAACAATAACGCAGGCTACGAGCAGGCCATTTACTATCTCAGCCGAATGATGGTCGGGCTCGAACACCGATACACCGCTGTGGAGAAAGAATGCCTCGCCCTGGTATTCGCCATTCAAAAGACGCGGCACTATGTCACGGGGCAAACCATACATGTGATCTCACGAATCAACCCTCTCAGGGTCCTCATGACCAAACCAGGGGCACTCAGCTCCCGCCTCGCTACATTGGCGATATTGCTGTCCCCCTATCATATGATCTTCGTCCCGCAGAAGGCTGTCAAAGGTCAAGCCCTGGCAGAATTTTTGGCGGCCCATCCAGGATCGGAATCATCCAGAATATATGAAGAAATCCCAGATGAGGTCGCCGATTCAAATACAACCACCCACGATAACATATGGCGGATGTTCTTCGATGGCGCTTCAAAAACCGGACCCAAGGAAAACATCGTCGTCGGAGTCGGAGTAGTATTGGTCTCTCCTACCGGGCTAGTGATCAATCGTGCCTACTCTCTCACGGAACCCTGCTCTAACAATGTGGCCGAGTACAACGCTTTGGTCATTGGCCTCCAACTCGCAAGAGAACTAGGTGTAGAATACCTTGAAGCATACGGCGATCCGTAATTAATCGTCAACCAGATTCGGAGGACGTACGAAGTCCGCCATGAAGACATGATCTCCTACCACCAAATAGCGATCAACATTATCTCATCATTCGAGGGATTCTTCATCGAACACGTCCCCAGACTCCAAAATATCGAAGCTGATGCCCTAGCAGGCCTGGCTGCTTCCCTAGCAGTGCCAAACCACTCTCATCATTCGGTCGATGTAATCGGCCATGAGCTGGTCTGCCCCAAGAACAACGTTCAAGCCATGGCGAGTTATTCTGCTCAGATGATCGACGAAGCACCAGACTGGAGACAACCATTCATAGACTTCGTGGTCTACGACATCCTGCCCGAGAACCCGAAGGAGGCTACTTCTATCAGACGGCGTTCTCTCAGATTCTTCTACGATACAGAGACGAAAATGCTGTATCGCCGCTCCTACGACGGATTACTACTTCGGTGCTTGTCGAACGCAGAAGCTAAAGAAGCCGTACGAGAGGCTCATGACGGTGTCTGCGGGGCCCATCAGCCTGGCCCTAAGCTGCAAGACCGCCTTCGCCGGATGGGCTACTACTGGCCCACGATGGTGGCTGATACAATAGATTATGCCCGATAATGCAAGGCCTGCCAAGTCCACGCAGACTTCATTCACCAACCATCCGAATTTCTACATCCGACAGTGGCGTCCTGGCCATTCGAAGCATGGAGAATGGATATCATTGGTCCAATCACCCCACCTTCCTCCCGAGGACATCGCTTCATACTTGCGATCACTGATTACTTCTCAAAGTGGGCAGAAGCTGTCCCACTCGACGAAGTCAAGACTTCGAACGTAATCAGCTTCCTGAAGCACCACGTCATCTACCGCTTTGGACTGCCCCAAAGGATCATCCATGATAATGGTCCGCAGTTTATAAGCCACGCATTCTACCAATTCTGCGACAAATACCCCATTCAGAATGTTGCTTCGACACCATACAACCCGACAGCAAACGGGTTAGCAGAGGCATTCAACAAAACAATCATCAAACTCCTCAAGAAATTTGTCTCCTCCAACAAACGCGACTGGAACGAGAAGCTCGACGAGTGCTTATGGGCTTATCGCACCACGGTTCGAACAGCCACCGGGAATACACCATTCTCTCTGGTGTACGGGAGTGAGGCAGTTCTCCCATTAGAGACTCAGATTCCCTCACTCTGAGTCGTCCTCACTTATCAATTGACAACGGATGATAACTACCGACGTCGACTACAAGAGTTAGAGGCCTTAGATGAAAAATGCCTCCTAGCTCAGCAAAGGATCGAATTATACCAAGCACGCATCTCAGGAGCCTTCAACAAAAAGGTCAAAGTCAGAACATTCCAAGTGGGCGATCTTATTTTGGCAGTCAGGAGGCCAATGGTCATGACTCACAAGACCACCGGCAAGTTCCAGCCAAAATGGGAAGGCCCATTTATCATCGAGGCCGTGTTCTCCAATGGTGCTTACCGCCTCGCCAAGCAGAACGGAGACTTGCTCATGTTGCCCGTCAACGGCAAGTTCCTGAAGAAATACTATGTTTAAACAACATTTTCCAGAGTTTTGAGTTATGTGCCCGCTGGTACCACTGAACTCAACCCCCTAATTTTCTAACTTATCGAGTCACGTACCCTCTTGTACCGCTGAACTCATATCCCAAATTCCCAAGTTATGTACCTGCTGGTACCTCTGAACTTACACTTTGATTCCAACATTCACAGATTTTCGAGTCATGTACCCGCGTGTACCGCTGAAGTCATGCCCTTCTTCCATAAAGATATCCCAAATTTCCAAGTCATGTACCTGCTGGTACCTCTGAACTTACACTTTGATTCCAACATTCATGGATTATCGAGTCATGTACCCGCTAGTACCAATGAACTCACCCCATAATTTTCCAGATCTTCGAGTCATGTATTCGCTGATACCACTGAACTCACCCTCATAGTTTTTCAGATTTTCGAGTCATGTACCCGCTGGTACCGCTGAACTCACACTCACCATTCTCCAGATTCTCGAGTCATGTACCCGATGGTGCCTCTGAACTCACATCCTGGTCACTCTTTCAGGTAGAAAGTTATGTATGATCATACCGCTGAACTTTCTTCCTACAAGAGATCCTCCCTCATGATCTAATACCTGCACTCCCAGTGCACAACAAAGGTAACGGATCCACAAATTTCCAAGACGACCATGTCCTCATCACCTCTGAGTCGTCCTATTTCCGCCGAAAACAAAACACCCCTACATAGAATTTCCATGTCCTTATTACCTCTGAGTTATTCTACGTACCCCCCTTCATTGAGCCCACTCCTGTCATGTCCTCATTACCTCTAAATGGGAAGGCTCCGTCGAAGAAACCTTCATACTTGCCATGTCCTCATTACCTCTGAGTAAGTATGATGATCCCCTTTCGACCTATTACCTGTACCCACAACCGGAGTACGCCAAAGGTAATGGGTCCACAAATGTCCTTTGTTGACCACAAATGTCCTCTGTTGACCACAAATGTCCTCTGTTGACCACAAATGTCCTCTGTTGACCACCAATACCCTCCATCGAGTTCGCTCCTGCCATGTACTCATTACCTCTGAATAGGAAGACTCTACGTTCGAAAAACTTTCCTACTTGCCATGTCCTCGTTACCTCTGAGCAAGTATGCCAGTTCCCCTTCATCCTATTATCCGTATCCTAAACCAGGGTATGCCAAGGGTAATAGGCCCACAAATATCCTCAGCTAAATTTCTTAACACAAACCTATCACCTCATCATGCCCCAGGAGCCCAGCTGCTCTACGGCAATTCTTTTCTCAATACCAAGAGCACCCATGACCACTTTGCTATGGCTGCTTCAGGCATCCTGACCGAAACTTGTTATCTCTACCTAAAACCAAGGTACGCCATGGGTAACAGGTCCACAAATATATCCCCTATGCGGGGGAGAACATCACCACAATATCACAGGCACAGCAAGCAATACAAATGAAGGGTAGAATTAAAAGTACTCTTTATTTGAAGGAAGAAAAAAAAAGCATTACATATTTCGGGACCACGTCCCTTTCAAAAAAAAAAGAAGAGAAAGAAAAAGAAGGGAAAAGAAAAGGCCGACTACATTTCAGTGTTACTCAATTCTAGGAGGCGGTCTCTCAATGAGGTGGTCTCCCGCTCAATCCGTTGCCGAGCGCGACGCTCGGCCTCCTGGAGTAACCGCTCCTCATTGTCCAAATCCAGAAGCGCCTGACAGTCATCTTCCAATTTCTTCAAGACAGCCTCCAGGTTAGTCGAAGCTTGAGTAACCCTGTCAGCTTCCTGAACAATTAGCCCCCTGTCATTGTGGGCAGTCTCGAGTTCAGACTCCAGGAAAGTCAACTTCTTCTGAAGCACAAGGATCTGCTCCCGCGTCTCGATAATCTCACGAGAGACAGACTCCTTCCGAGCCACAACGTTTTCGGTCGTATAACTCAATTGATCATACCGATCAGCTAAGTCACTGAGATCCTTCAGTACGGCCGGTCTGGTCTTATCTCGAGCCGCTCTGGTCCTCTCTATAACAGCAATAAGGGAATTCCGCTCCTCGTTTATAACAGCAGGCAGATTAGCCTGCCGCAATACTCGAAGCTCGGACACCAGCTGATCAGCCTCCAGCAATTTCGCCTCCAGAAGCGAAGCCATTCCTGCATCATCAGGAAGATCCCTAAGGATGTTTATTTGACCATGGGCGCATCTTCGGGCTAAGGTAAAAGAGGTCCCTCTTTCTACAGCGGCCTCGATTCCCCTCTTCAAATGACGATAGAAACTGGCAACCACGTCCTGCAATGCGTCGTTCAAAACTTCAGCAGAGGAGGGCGTCAGGGGAAGCCGGAGCGGCAACGTCGGAGGAGTAACGCTAGAGCTCGCCACCAAGGGAGCGGAGTCCGAGCAGAACGATGCATGAATAGCGGCCAACTCGTCTTCCGCCGCCCGGAGAGCTTGGATGCTCGGCAGGGAAGAAAGGTCGATTCTCGAAGCCATTAGAGCGGAGGATGCAAGGACCATTATTCCCTGCCCCGACTGCCCCGAGAACTGGCCCGTTAAACTCGGGCCCCCAGAAGGCCCATCAAGACGAGTCGGGCATGAGAAAGTACACCCCTTTCCACCGATGCCCCTTCGGTTGGGGTTGTCTCGACGACGTCCATCCTCGGTACTGAAGGGGCAGGACCTGAATGTCCAGAATAACAGTCAATCGACGTAACCCGAAGGACATGATGATAGAGCAGATAGGCTTCCTCACGGTTTAAGATTCGGCTAATCTTACCAGGGGAGGGGCATGAAGGTCGCGGCTCATCCACAACTAGCATGGTCCCCCCACCCGGGATCCCCGAGTTAAACTCAGTCACGTCCCCTGACCCCGTCACCTTGAAGGGGGATACAGATTGATCTGCGTCCTCTTGAATAGGAACAGGCTCATGGGAGGCCCCGTCATCCTGGGTCACCGCCTCGACATCCTGAAACTCTTCTTCTTCCCCCGACACCTAAAAGAGGGAACGAAGACAATCAGGATTGAAACTCAAAGGAAAGAAGGAAGAAGGGATCGAGAGCAGTTTTGTTACCTCTGACGCAGGATTGACTTCTTCTCCACTCTCTTTTGTGGCTGGCGGACGGTGCCTAGTCGCAACCAGCTTCCGGGATCGAGAAACACTGCCTACAGGAGGAACCTGCCTGCTACGTTTCGGGATAGGACCAGGCGCAACAAGGGACTGATCCCTCAGCATCTCATCTGACAAAATATGCAACTGACCCACCTCTGCGCCTACCACTGGAAGGATAGAGTCATCTTCATTATGCTCGTTGCTTTCATCACCTTCAGCAGCGGAATCCAAATCTGGCACTTCGGCTCTAGTCTTTCTTTTCTTGGCCCCTTGAGAGCCTTCCTCCAGACCGGTGCCAGCAATAAAACTGGTACCTAGGTTAAAATCGACCGGGGGCTTGTTCGCCATGACATGATACAGAGCCGCCATATACAAGATCTCCACTGACTCCTTAATAGCAGGGACCGAGAAAATGGTGCGAGTATGGAACGAATCATAATATTGCCAAGCTCTGATACCATCAAGTAGACTTTCCTCATAACCCAGACAAGAGCTGGGGCTGTCTAAACAAAGTTGGCTGTACCCAAACTGTCGGGCAAACCTGCTAGGCAGATACGGCTCCAGAAAAACAATATTGCGGTTACGGTACACCAGATGTGAGGGACGGATGTTACGCAACCATAAGAGCATCTGGCCATCCAGAAGTTGAGGAGGTGCAATACCGTCTATATGCACAGTCTCTATGTCCCTGGCAGAAAGGCGAGGGACGGATACGAAAATATGATACTTATCTGCCCTTGCCAAGACCATCCGGCAAACCCGCATGGCCTCACATTCCCAAGGCTCATCACGGTAACGGAAGATAAGGGAGTCGTCATCAGTCGCACCGCCCTCAGAGCCCGACCTCATCAAAGATGGATAATGTATCAGCAGCCACCCCATCAAATAATGATAAGGTAACTCAGTTCGTTCAAAATCCTTGGTCACATCGCGGGCAATGACTTTGGACGTGAAGGTACGAAGGCCACGGTGTATGCTATACACCATAGTCGGAAGGAGAGCTAGCCTGATTCGCAAGACTAATTTCACAGCCGGAAGGATGAAGTTACAACTAATTCTCTCAATAGAACCGGTTCCTCCCGAGACTACACAATTTCGTAGCCAGATCATCAAAAATCCCGCCAGAAGCGCTTTCTCAGACAGCTCTTGAGTATCCTGGTAAAAGTAATCGAAAGTGTCGGTTTGGCTCCCGAATCTGCCACTAGTAGATGACACCAATTCTTTGACCGCCTCCCGAGACCTAGGGCGACGAGAGGTAACCAGACCTGAGGCATCTGCTGAGAAGAGATAATGCACCCAATCCTTGGTATAAGGAGCATTCCCTTCCAGGTTATCCTTGCGGGTTATCTGATGGCATGTGTTATAATGACACAATATCTCCTGATAAAGGGCCGCAAAGCCAGGATACCGTCGTTCCAAATCTTCGAGTTCCTCATTAGTGGGAGTATATGCTTCAAACGCTTCGTCCCCCCAAGGAAGCTTGGAGACCGCATGCATTTCATGGAGCACAAGTCCCATCTCCCCTACAGGTGTGTAAAAGGTCCCTGTACGACAATTATACATTTCCAGCAGGGACATGAATAGCTTCTTGTTTCTGAACAAGCCATGACTGGTACCTCGGATAGCATGGTACAGGCCAATCTCGCACAAAAAAGCCTCATACTTCTGTAGGATCCAGGTAGATAAATTGATCCACGAGGGAATAGGGTGTATCCAACCAGGAAACGTCAACCGACCAACGGGATAGGAGCCTTTCCGGGCAAGTCGATTTATAAAAGTATCGGCGGTAGAAAACATGAAGTTAGGACCTGCCACATTCAGGAAAGAACCTGGGACCAACCCTGTCACAGAACAACTGGTATGCACCTTGCCAGTAACCATGGACTTCAGATGGTTATTATAACGGATGTTCTCCACGAACATCCCACTCCTGGTAGGGGTTAGAGTCCCCTCCATCTTCCGGTCCAAAGGGAGCATATTGAACCAAGATAATGGAAAGTATCGCTCCATCTGAGGGATGCGGATCGCCATCCCGTTAGAAACAAAATTCCAATCCTCCGACACCTCCAGAACATGATCATTCTCCACGGTCAAGGCGTCTCCAAAAAAGAACGCAGGCTTCAAAAACTCTCCTTCGAATTTCCCGGAGTTCATCATAGCATTAAGGAAATGGAAAGGCTGATTCTTGATGGCATTCAATCTGGCCATAGGCTCATCGCTCGGAAACTGATCCGCCACGTGCTGAACAATATGGTCGTACCTATAGCCGAGAGCAGCTTGAGCGCTACCCACCAAGAGTTCTCCGGCGGCATTAACCGGCAAATTCACTGAAGAACAGACAAAGAAAAAATAAGTTAAACAGAGAATAAAAAAAGAGCTGATTAGGTGTTTTTAAACCACATGCGGCTCAAAAAAATATCCATGCCCCCATGAAGTTCTCAGAATGCTTATGCGGCTCCAGAAAGCCCCATGCGGCTCCAGTTCAGAAGACTGCTTATGCGGCTCCGCACAATAAAAGTCTATGTGCCACCTATGCGGTTTCACTAATAAGGCGCACATACAGACATAATGATTTTTCTTATGCAGTTCACAGCTCAGCCGTAGGGCGAATATACGATTTACAAAGGCTCGTGCATAAAGTATGCGACGTAGCCATGGCGGTTGGGGTTTCTTAATTCATACATTATCCTTACCAACAATGGGGGGATGGACGTCAGGATGAACAGCAGGCACGACGACGGGCGAGGCAGCAACCGCACCCAAGGTGGAAGTGGAGGCCGCCTTCTTGCCCTTCACTGCCACGATCTTCTTGGGAGCCATCAATTATCGAAGAAAAGAAAGGCAAGCGAGATAAGAGAAGAAAGAAAATAATGAAGTCTTCTCTCTCTTCAAACCCCTCCTATTTATAGGAGGAGGGGAGAAGGCGGACACGTGGGCCAATGACTGACTCTTGAAGAGCGAAACCGACTCCTTGGGTTTCGTCTCCAAGATTCACCCAAGGCATCAAATCCAAAAAGATTTAATGAACTGACCCTTGAGATTCCCCCTACAAAGACGGTGCTGAAGCAACTTGGAGATAAATAAAGACCCGCACACGTGGACTGGACCATCTATGCGGCTAACACACCCCCTGCGGCTGAAACAGTCATACGAATAACACATCCAAGCAGCCAGGACATCTATGCGATCGGGATTGCATATGTGGCTAATACGGCCATGCTTCTTGTTCAAAGTATTTCAATTTTACAAATTGAAAACTTTGAAGGGGGTCCTGTAGAAGCATGGAAAATACTAAAGAAATTGACTCATGCGGCCAAGAAAGACCCATGCGGTTCAGAAAACACATGCGGCTCAGGGAGTCATGCGGCATAAGGAGCTATGCGGCCGGAGGCATTCCATGCGGTTCAGAAGACATGTGGCGTGACAGTGCTTCCCTCCGATCCATGCTGCATTAATTGCTTTGACGGCTGACCCCTCTGAAAAGTTGACAGACCTGACACCAAAGCAGGTAATTATGACTCTGTCATGATGATGAATCTCTAGGGAAGAGAAAGAAATCTCTGACACGATCCCCCGAGAGCAACAAAATGCTACGTGGCCCTGCCACGTGGGTGTGCTTATGCGGCTCGAAGTGGAGACTTCCCATGCGGTTCAGAGTGAAGCTATCCCATGCGGCTCGAGTGGAATCATCCCTATGCGGCTCAAGAAGATCATGCCCATGCGGCTCAAGCAGACACACCATTATGCGGTTCATGCGGCTCATCATATGGTTCAGAAGTCAGAAGGAGGGGGCCACTGCCCAGACAGCCCTGACACGTGTCCCAAGTCTTATGCGGCCCAAAATTCATGCAGCCCAAATCTTATGCGGCCCAATCTGCATGCGGTTCCAGTCTCACCATTGGCTCTCAGGACACGTGTCCTCAGTCGATCAATCTCTCAGATTTATGGCAATCCAAGATCGGGTCGAATTCCAATGATCTGGGGCACATGGCAGGAGAATAAATTTGATTTATTTGCAGATATTAGAGAATCATTATAAGGAAGATTTATGCCAATCAGCATTAATTGCTAATGGGGATTTGGTGTAATCTATCCTTAATGGTTCTGATTCGTCACAATCAGAAACGAACGGCCTGGATTGATCAATCCCCAGGCCGTCGCCATCTCCAAGAGCTAATCATTGGCAACCCTAGTGATCACATCCCACTATTATAAATAGCAAGGTGTCATTCCCTTGTGAGAGATAGAGAGATATACAAAAAAAAAACAAGAGAAGAATACGTATACACAGAGAGACTTCCCCGATAGTCAGAGAGAGAATATACACAGAGAGAGAGAAGCCAGGAGAGCAATCAGAGAGAGAGCAAGAAGGCATTTCTTCGTCAACGACCAAGCAGATCTTCTCCGAGTCAAGGCTGCGTACCGATCGTCCAAGGAGTAAGGCAGAGCGGCCGTCGCTTTCCCGAGCCTCTATCGTCACCCCCCAGAATCTAAAATAAACAATCGTACTTAGACTGCTGTACCTAGGTTTTCGTCCCTAGGCTTTCTTTGTACGAGCGAGTTTGTATTGTGAGTCTAAGTTCAGTCCTCCGATAATTGTTCTGTACTTTTACAATCAATGGCAAACAGCAGGACACCCATAACATACTTCATAAGACCAAAGTAAAAACTCTCCTCTATGAGAGTTAGCAAGACAAAAAAAAGCAGATAACAAGTCTCCGTAGGACTACAAACAACAAGTAACAACCAACCACTGGTCCCCGAAGGACCTCAAAAGACAGAAAAAGACACAAACACAAACAACACTAAGACAAACATTTATTTGACACCACCATCAAAAGGAAGCAACCCCTACTCGTCAGCCGGATCATCCCCACCATCCTAAGCCTGGGGGAAAGTGCCAAAAGGATCAATGTCGTCCAGGTATATGAAATCGTAGGCATTGGTATCGAAAAAGCGGAAGGCCTGGTATATTGGATTCTGAAGATTCAGATCCAGAAATGTATCTCGGTCCTGAAGGGTGAGCTGAATGAAATAGGCCTGGTCATGGAAGCGGGACTGAATCAGAGTGCCAAGGCCACGAGTGTTGGCTCGCATCTGCTCCTCTGCCTGAGCCATATGCATATCGAAATACTGCTGAGTCAGCGGCATGTAGCGGCCAGAGGCAGGAGGAGTAGAGGTGGGTGCGGCAGGAGCAGAAGCTGGCGGCTCTTGGGAGGAGAAGGCACGGGATGTGGAGGCACCACCGACAAAGCGAGAAACAACGAGGAAGGATGTGACACCGTCTGAGTAGCATTGGGAGAGGTCGACTTGCTTGGCTTCCAAGATGAGAGTGATGAAGGAGCCATAATAGAGATTCTGCTTCCACGCGGGTAGGACGCCGAAGAAAGTATGAAGAAGAGTCTTGGGGAAGGAGAAAGGCTTCCTCGAATACAAGTAGTACATGCACACCAGGTCGTCACCAGTGATGGCGTTATAATTGTCGTCCTTGGGATAGAGAGTGTGGCACGCGATCCTATGGAGCTCGTAATTGAACGGCTCCAGTTGGGCGGAAAGAGCCAGAATATTAGAAGGGTTTGGGCCCTTGCAAATAATGGCGCAGAATTCGTCAAAGGAGACCGATGTCGAAGAATGAAGAGCAGCTAAGCCCGATAGAGCCTCTCATCTGTCCGGGACGCCAAGAATGCTAGAGAGGTCACGAGCCGTCAGACGAAAATGACGATCATTGACCATCATCTCAATGGCTCCGTTCTCCATGTCCGGGACCATGTTGTAGTAGAAGAGACGAACGGCGACGGGGTAGACAGACACCTGACGTCGAAGAAGGGAAGATAGTCCAGTCGCCTCGAAGAGAGAAATATGGTCGGGGAAGAGATTCCAGTTTATGGCACGGCCTTTGTAAACGTTATGGTGCACGAAGTGGTGAAACCAAGACTCGGCAGCCAGGGGAAAGGTGAAGACCCGCTGATTGTAGCCATAGGGGAGAGCCACTGGGGTGAAGGGATTCAAAGCGATGGAGGAGGAACGAGCACGCTTGGGGGCAGCCATTGGGAGAAGAAGATAGTTGGTGAAGGAAGTAGGGTTTTGAGAGTATGTGAGAAGTGGAGGAGAAGGAAGAAGAAAATAGGGTTTTTAAGGAGCTGTTGGGAAGGGGAGGGTTGGTTAATAGGGAACGGTTATAGAGAGGAAGTAGAGAGGTTTATGGGTTGGAAATGATGATAGTGGAGATAAAGGAGGAGTAAAGGTGAATAAGAAGAGATGGGTAGTTAATGTTGATGGAAATTTAAGATATGGGAAGAGGAGAGGAGGAGGTGGGTAATAAAGAGGGAAGTGATGGATGTGAAGGATATTAATGAAAAGAAGAAGAGAATAAAGAGAGAATGAAAGAAAGGTAGGCCCGAGCTGGATTTGACACAGCAGTCCGCCGCGAACCGGTATACCGTCGGTATGCCGACATATGTCGACGGTATACCGATTTTTGGTACAGAACATAATTCTGAACCAAAATCGGCATGCCGTCGGTATACCGTCGTTTACCGTCGGTGTGCCGGCAGAGAAGAACTATGAGTCAAAATTTAAAATGCCCAATTCTTGGCAACGAAAAATAAAGCGATCCTCTGGGAGCGGTTTGGTGAAAATATCGGCTAACTGATAAGTAGTGTCAATAAATTCAGGACGAATATCCCCTTTTTGTTGATGGTCACGAAGAAAATGGTGTCTAATTTCAATGTGCTTCGTACGTGAGTGACAAATCGAGTTTTTCGTGAGATTGATCGAGCTAGTGTTATCACATTTAATAGGGGTGCAAGTATGAGAAATGCCATAATCTATGAGTGTTTGTGACATCCAAAGAATTTATGCACAACAGCAACCGGCCGCAATATACTCGGCCTTAGTGGTTAAAAGAGCAACAGAATTTTGTTTCTTACTAAACCACGATACCAATGATTTCCCAAGGAATTGACATGTGCCGCTAGTGCTTTTTCTGTCAATCTTGCATTCGGCAAAATCTGCATCCGAAAAGCCGTGAAGCTCAAAGGATGAAGATTTCGGATACCAAAGGCCCATGTTCACAGTGCCTTTGAGATACCGAAAATATGCTTTACGGCACATAAGTGCGATTCTTTTGGATTTGCTTGATATCGTGCACAAAGACAAACACTAAACATGATATCAGGCCGGCTAGCAGTTAGATAAAGTAAACTACCAATCATACCTCGATACTTACGAATGTCAACCGATGTGCCATCTTCATCATTGTCAAGCTTTGTCGTTGTTACCATAGGAGACCTCATTGATTTGGATGAGTCAAGTTCGAAATGCTTGAGGAGATCCTTTGTATATTTTGCTTGATTGATGAAGGTCCCTTTGGGTCCTTATTTGATTTGTAAGCCCAAAAAGAATGATAGTTCACCCATTATGCTCATTTCAAATTCTTTCTGCATAACTTTAGCACATTCTACACAAAGTGTATTGTTAGTAGAACCAAAAATAATGCCATCGACATAAATTTGAACCAATAAAAGAGTGCCACTATGGGATTTGATAAAAAGTGTTGTGTCGACTTTACCCTTAGAAAAATCATGTGAAACAAGAAAGGAGCTAAGGCGCTCATACCAAGCACGGGGAGCTTGTTTGAGGTCATAAAGGGCTTTGTGGAGTTTGAACACGTGATTAGGAAATTGAAAATCTTCAAAGCCAGGAGGTTGTTTTACATAAACTTTCTCTTTAATAATACCATTTAGAAAAGCACTCTTAACATCCATTTGAAAGAGTTTAAAATCATTAAAGCAAGCAAAAACACATAGCATGCGAATGGATTCAAGACGAGCAACCGAAGCATAGGTTTCGTCGTAGTCAATGCCTTCCTCTTGGTTATAGCCTTGAGCAACCAATCGGGCATTGTTACGAGTCACTAACCCATCTCCATTAAGTTTATTTCGAAACACCCATTTAGTTCCAATAATGGGGTGATTGCTAGGTTTTTGACAAGTTCCCAAACCTTGTTTCGCTCAAATTGATTTAGCTCTTCTTGCATCGCTATCATCCAAAATTCATCAAGAAAAGCACCATTAACATTTTTAGGCTCTATTTGAGAGATAAAAGCCACGTTTGCACAAAGATCACGAGTGGAGGATCTAGTGCTAGTACTGGAGGAAGGATCCCCAATGATAAGTTTCTTAGGATGATTGGTGACAAATCTCCATTCTTTTGGGAGGTCCTTTTGAGGAGGCTCGAGAGGTGGAGACTCTTTTGTTGGAGGAGTCACAACTTCATTGTTAGATGAAGAAGGATGATCTCCAATAGTGGAGTTCTCCAACCCAAATGAGATATCATCAATATCATCGGAAGAAGAGAATGTAGAAGAGTTAAGTTCATTAAAAGAGACATTGATTGACTCTTCGACAACAAGACTTCTTTTATTAAAAACACAAAAACCTTTACTATGAGTAGAGTGTCCAAGGAATATTCCTTCATAGGCTTTTTCTTCAAACTTGCCTAGGTTATCCTTGGTATTCAAAATAAAACAACTACAACCAAAAACTTTAAAAAATTCAATAGAGAGAATTTTGTCAAACCAAAGCTCATAAGGAGTCTTCTTAGAAATAGGTCTAATCAAGACCCTATTTATAACATGACATACCGTGTTAACGGCTTCCGCCCAAAAATATTGGGGGAGCTTATATTGGTTTAACATAACCCGGGCCATATCGCCAAGGGTTCTATTCTTTCTCTCCACAACACCATTTTGTTGAGGAGTTCGTGGATAAGCAAAATCATGTCCAAAACCATTCTTTTCACAAAATCTTTTGAAATCGGCATTGTCAAATTCTCCTCCATGATCACTTCTAATCTTGTTAATAGAAAAACCTTTCTCATTTTGAACACGTTTACAAAAAGCAACAAATTTACGAAAAGTATCACTTTTGCAAGCAAGAAAAATAATCCAAGTAAATCTCAAAAAATTATCAACCAAAATAAAAGCATAAAGCTTGCCTCCAAGACTAGCAACTCTACTAGGACCAAAAAGATCCATATGAATAAGTTGAAGAGGTCTAGAGGTACTCACAGAGTTGATGGATTTGAAGGATGACTTGGTCAACTTACTCTTCTCGCATTCTTCACACACCATATCCTTCTTGAACGGGATACTTGGGAGTCCTCTTACGAGCTTCTTGGTAGCAAGACGAGAAATGGTATCCATATTGGCGTGTCCGAGCCTCATGTGCCAAAGCCAACTTTCATCGTTCTTAGCAACTAAGCACCTGTAATTGTTATTATCTTCGACAAGATATAAAACATAGATATTGTTTTCTCTAATGCCTTCATAAACAATAGATCCACTTGAACTAATCGATAATGAAACATTTGAGCTTAACAAACTTGATATCATAACCATTATCGGTAAGATGAATAATACTAAGAAGATTGCGTTTAAGATTAGTAACAAGACACACATTCTTAATACAAGGATAATGAGGGGAACCGATATTACCATTTCCTATAATGTGACCTTTAAGATTGTTACCAAAGGAGACGTGTCCTTCCTTCTTCATCGATAGCGTTGTAAATAATGAAGCATCCCCGGTCATGTGCCGTGAACAACCGCTATCGAGAATCCACTTGCTTCTAGCATGAGAAGGACTCTTCACCTACAACATAAATTGAAGATGAACATTTTGGTACCCATAATCGTATGGGTCCTTGAGTGTTAGTCTTAGGAACCCTTTTAAAAACTTTCTTATCAACTAGTTTCTTTGTATGACAATAATTGGTCGTATGTCCAAGCAAGCCACAGTAGTTGCAAATCATAGAGGATTTAGAAGAAGATATGTGAGTATCATGCATATGTGAATCTCTAGTGCGATGAGTTCTATCATTAGTATTATAATAATGATAAAAAAAAGCATGATGCGAAGTATTTTTCTTAACAAATGGTCCTTTTCTTGTGTTAGAAAAGGATTTGTGTGTAGTGTTCATGTAAGAAGCATGCCTAGCATTGTGATGAGTGTAGAGGTGTCTTGGAGTATGCATGTGAGTAGTGTTCTTATTACCTAGTTTCTTACTCTGTACAAGAAGATCATTATACTTAATAGAAGTATCATATTCTCTCCTATTAGCATCTTGAACCTTATGCATAACAAATTTATAAGCCCTTCTCATGGATTGAATCTCATCATCCTT
This sequence comes from Iris pallida, assembly GCA_029216955.1. NCBI lineage: Eukaryota > Viridiplantae > Streptophyta > Magnoliopsida > Asparagales > Iridaceae > Iris > Iris pallida. The sequence goes on along the minus strand of JANAVB010039219.1, from coordinate 10,661,994 downwards.
CTTCTTGATGGTGACAAGAGATTCTTGAAACTTGAGTCGCAAAGACTCTATTTCATCTATGTCAGAAGCAGGAGATTTCCCCTTTACATCAATAATGATGCTTGAGAGTCTCTCTACTTCAAGTTGAAGATCATCAACCTCTTTAAGAGATTTCTTGTATTTATTCCTAACACCTTTGTGCTCTTCATGTAGTTCAAGGATGGCTTTCTCCAAGTCATCATAAGTAAGAGTATTTAAGGAGAGATCATCAAGTACCTCATCGGTTGCCATGAGACAAACGTTGGCATTGTGTTTGCACTCTTTGTCATTGTCGGAGTCGCTTGCATCACTCTCACACCAAATGCTTGTGTTGGCAAATTTCCTGGAGGACGAGCTTCCTTTGCTAGGCTTCTCATACTTGCTTGAGTCTTTTCTTATCATAGGACAGTCCCTCTTGATGTGTCCGGTTCTTCTGCATTGATAGCATGCCGAATTTTCCTCAGTGTCTCGTCTGAAGCGGTTGGCTTTGTTGAATTTGAGGAACTTTCGGAAGTACTTATCTGTAACAGCTATTTCTTCATCATCGTCCAACTCGTTGTCGTCGGAGCTATCCTTGGAGTAGGACTTTGTAAATTTGAGAGCAAGAGACTTCTCCTTCTCTTTGGCCTTCTCCTTCTCCTTCTCTTGTATGAAAGATTTGTCTTGATCTTTCATATCGAGTTCATGAGTCATTAGCTTCCCCATGAGGGTCTCAAGGTTCATGACTGTCAGGTCGTTCCCCTCAATGATTGCGGTAGCTTTAGGACTCCATCCTTTTGTCAATCCTCTAAAGATTTTTTTGATCTTTTCATGAGCAGGATATTCTTTACCAAGAGAAGAAAGAGGATTAATAATATCACCAAAACGAGTAAACATACAAGTAATAGACTCATCATGTTTCATCTTAAAGGACTCATATTCTTGCGTGAGTCTACTAATCTTGGATTCCTTTACTTGTGATGTACCCTCATGTGTGACTTCAAGTAACTTCTAAATCTCATTGGAAGTCTTGCAAGTAGATATTCTATTGAATTCACTACTATCGAGAGCACAATAAAGAACGTTCATAGCCTTGGCATCTCGACTAGCAAGCTTCTTGGTGTTTTCAGTAAGTATGTCCCTAAGGGTGTCAGCAGCAACATCCTCAATAACTCTGGAAGGAGTAGGGAGACCATTTATCACACAATCCCATAAATCAAAATCTATGGACTTCAGATAAATACTCATCCTAATCTTCCAGTAGTTATAGTTGGTTCCATCAAATATGGGAGGCCTATTTGTGGAGTGTCCCTCATTGTGGAAGGTATTGATACTAGGGTTAGTGGCCATGGATCACTCAAAGGGAGTAAATCCAAATCAAGAGAACCTGGCTCTGATACCAATTGTAGAACCCTAGAGGAGGGTAAATAGGAAAATAAAAAATAACTTGATCACAAGAAGCAATATATGACAAATAAAAAGAAAGAGTAGGAAGATCAAACATAAGATGTATCCTGGTATCCTCGCTTGAGGCAATCGAGTCCCGAAACTCTCTCCGGCTTAAATGCACTATTTAATAAAATAGTACACACGAGTTTGGATCCGAAGAACTTGCCAACTTCAACACGAGTTTGGATCCGAAGAGCTCGCCAACTTCAACACACGAGTTTGCTTACGAAGGCTCGCCAACTTCAAAGAAATTAGAAGAAAACTTGTTGATCTTCTAACACTTGAAGATCGAAAATTACAACTCTTAATAACTCTATCACTTTGGGAGAGGATGACAATTAAAAGCTTGGTAGAGTATTAATGGTGGAGCTCTTAGTAGTTTGGAAAATTTATGGCAAGAGTTGGTGAAAGCTTCAAGAGAGAGAAGGCTTTCATTTAAAGAGAAACCAAGAGTAGGTAGCATTTAATGCTCCTGGATACAGCCTGACCGGCATACCGTCCGTATGCACCGGCATACCGTCGGTATATCGGTCGAACAGTAACGGTCATATTAGTATTCGTTCGGAGCATTTAATAGTGCCATTAATGCAGCCTATGCCATTCAAAAATTAAATATTTTTAACCCGGTATACCGTCGGTATGCCGCGGTATACCGTCGGTATACCAACGTTTATCACAGAATGTTTTTGAGGCAAACAAAATGGTATACCGTCGGTATGCCGGAGCATACCGTCGGTATGCCGGAGCATACCGTCTGTATGCCGACATTTATCACAGAAGGTTTTGTGGACAATAAAACGGTATACCGTCGGTATGCCGGAGCATACCGCCAGTATGCCGATCTATAGGATATTAATTTTTGACTTTAAGAAGTAGAAAGCTTTTAGTTTGTCATCCAACCTTAAGTGTTTACAGAAAGACCTTGACTTTGTACAGACTCGAAATCATGCAGTATAGAAAGCCGTCTATGCAAGGAGCGCCGGTCTTTACTTCAATCTTCAAGGCTATGGATGACAAACTTGATTGGACAGACTTTATGTAGTAGAGCTTCTGAAATAATATCAATCTAAAAACAGAGAAAACTACACTACAAAGATGCTATTAATATTATCAAAATAATAATGTGCCTACACCACCCACTTAAGCCTTAAAATTTCTGAACAACCAAAGAGCCTCTCCATTACTACTGTACCCAAAGCTTTAATTTGTCATCCAACCGAAGAGTGCTAGAGTATTTCAAGAGTTGTATGTTTCGATCTTCAAACTATTGTAGAAGATCAAAAGCCCTTTTTCCTTTCCATTGAAGTTGGTGAGCCTTCGTAAGAAAACTCGTGTGTAAGAAGTTGACAAGTTCTTCGGATCCAAACTCGTGTTAAAGTTGACGAGTTCTTCGGATCCAAACTCGTGTGCAACTATTTACTCAAATAGTGGATACCAGGATACATCGAGTGTTTGAATCTCTATCTCTTTTACTCTTCATAAAATAGTAGTAAATTATTTGGTAATTATTTATTTACCCTATTCACCCCCCCTCTATGGTTCTATAATTGGTATCAGAACTTTGTCACTTGATTTGGACTCACATCCTTAGAGAGATCCATGGCCACTAACCCTAGTACCAATTCATTCTACAACGAGGGACACTCCACAAATAGACCTCCTCTATTTGATGGAACCAACTATAACTATTAGAAGATTAGGATGAGCATTTATATGAAATTCCTAGACTTTGATCTATGGGAATGTGTCGTCAACGACATTCCTGTATCTTCCATAGTTATTGAAGAAGTTGTCTCAGAAACCCTTAAAGATAGACTTACTGAGAATAATAAAAAGATTGCTAGTCGGGACGCTAAAGCTATGAATGCCCTCTACTGTGCCCTTGATAGCAATGAGTTCAATAGGATTTCCATCTTTAAGACCTCCAATGAAATCTGAAGACTTGGAGGTTACTCATGAGGGAACCTCTCAAGTAAAGGAATCCAAAATCAGTAGACTCACCCAAGAATATGAATCTTTCAAAATAAAACAAGATGAGTCTATTACTATTATGTTTACTCAATTTTGTGATGTCATTAACCCTCTCTCTTCTCTTCGCAAGGAATATCCCACTCATGAAAAGATTAGAAAAATCCTTCGGAGATTGACCAAAGGGTGGAATCCTAAAGCTACCGCCATTATTGAAGGAAACAGTTTGACAACCATGACTCTTGAAACCCTCATGGGAAAGCTCATGACCCACGAGCTGGACATGAAAGACCAAGAAGAATCTTCCACTCAAGAAAAGGAGAAGGAGAAAGCTAAAGAAAAGGAAAAGTCACTTGCTCTAAAAGCAACCATGTCCTTTTCAAAAGACAGCTCTGAGGATGATGACTCAGACGATGAAGAGATCGCTCCCACCGCCAAGCACTTCCAGAAGTTTCTCAAGTTCAACAAAGCAAATCGTGTAAGACGGGACAACGATGAAGAACCCGCCTGCTACAACTGCAAAAAAAATTGGACACATCAAGAGGGACTGTTCCATGGCAAGAAAAGAATCCAACAGATACGAGAAGACCAACAAAGGAAGCTCATCCTCCAAAAAATATGCCAACACCATCATATGGTGTGAAAGCAATGCTAGTGACTCTGATGACGACAAAGAGTGCAAGCACAAGGCAAATGTTTGTCTTATGGCTACTAAGGTAACAAATAACCTATCTATGAATGCACTTTCTTACAATGACTTAGAAAATGCTATTCTTGAATTACATGATGAACACAAGGTCATAAGAGGAAAATATAAGAAATCTCTCAAAGAGATTGAAGCTCATAAATAAGAAATAGAAAAACTTTCCAACATCATTCATGACATTAAAGGAAAGTCGCCTGCATTTGACACTGATGAGATCGAGTCTCTACGACTAGAGCTCCAAGAATCACAAGACATCATCAAGAATAGGGACGTTGAAATCCAATCCCTCAGGGAAGGATATGAATTTGCTATACGCAAGACTCTTGCTGCAAATCAAAGAGAATATGCCACTTCCATCAAGTACAACGACCTTCTTGTAAAATGCAAGAAACAAGTCGATAAGAATATGACACACACGCATACACAAAGGCATGTCAACACCGATCGCATGCCTCATACTCGCAAGAACACAACACATAGGTCTTTCCCTAACCAAGTACATACACGAAAAGGTCCTCTCAAAAGGAAAAATATTACTCATTATGCCTTCTACTATCATCACCATAACACTCATGTGAAAAATCCTAATCATACTAGGACCTCTTATACACTCTGTCACTCATACTCCTCTAGACCTATCACATCTATGGGGTGCTATTATTGTGGTCTCCTTGGACACACTTCTTACTACTGTCAAATGAGAAAACATGTTGATATGAGAATGTTTAAATGGGTTCCTAAAGCTAACAATCAAGGACCCAAATATTCTTCGGTACCAAAGTCTTCATCTTCAACTTGTGTTGTAGGTGAACCCTCCATCGCATGCTAAAAGCAAGTGGATCATCGATAGCAGTTTTTTACGACACATGACCGGTGACGTTTCACTCTTCGCAACGCTATCGATGAAGAAAGATGGACATGTATCCTTGACAACAATCTAAAGTGGTATATCATAGGAAATGGTAACATTGGCTCTCCTCCTTATCCATTGATTAGAAATATTCGCCTTGTTACAAATCTCAAGCACAACCTTCTTAGCATTAGTCATCTTACGGATAATGGTTATGATATTAAATTTGTTAAACACAAATGCTTTATCCCCGATAGTACTAGTGGATCTACTGTGTATGAAGGCATTAGAGAAAATAATATCTATCTTCTTTATCTTGTTGAGAGCACTAACAATGACAGGTGCTTAGTAGCAAAGAACGATAAAAGTTGGCTTAGGCATATGAGACTTGGGCATGCTAACATGGAACCATATCCCGACTCGTCACCAAGAAGCTTGTAAGAGGTCTTCCAAGCATTCCCTTCAAAAAGGATATGGTATGCGAAGAATGTGAGAAAAGTAAGTTGACCAAATCTTTCTTCAAATTCGTCAACTCCGTAAGCACTACTCGACCTCTTCAACTTATCCATATGGATCTTTTTGGTCCTAGTAGAGTCTCTAGTCTTGGTGGTAAACTTTATGCTTTTGTTTTTGTTGATGATTTTTCGAGATTTATGGGGGTTATATTTCTTGCAAACAAAAGTGATACTTTTTGTGAATTTGTTGGCTTTTGTAAACGTGGTCAAAATGAGAAAGACATTATGATCAACAAGATTAGAAGTGACCATGGAGGAGAATTTGATAATGTCGATTTTAAAAGATTTTGTGAAAAGAATGGTTTTGGTCATGATTTTGCTTGTCCTAGAACTCCACAACAAAATAAAGTTGTGGAAAGAAAGAATAGAACCCTTGGCGACATGGCAAGGGTTATGTTAAACCAATATAAGCTTCCCCAATACTTTTGGGCGGAGGCCGTCAATACGGCTTGTTATGTTATAAATAGGGTCTTAATTCGACCTATTTCTAAGAAAACTCCTTATGAGCTTTGGTTTGACAAAATTCCTTCAATTGAATACTTTAAAGTTTTTGGATGCAAATGTTTTATTTTGAACACCAAGGATAACCTAGGCAAATTCGAAGAAAAAGCCTATGAAGGTATTTTCCTTGGTTACTCAATACATAGTAAAGGATTTTGTATTTTCAACAAAAGAAGTCTTGTTGTCGAAGAGTCAATTAATGTCTCTTTTGATGAACTTAACTCTTTTACATCCTCCTCATCCGATGATGTTGATGATATCTCTTTTGGTTTGGAAAACACTTCTCTTGGAGACACTTGTCCTTCTTCATCTAACCATGAAATAGTGACCCCTCCAACCGAAGATTCTTTACCATTAGAGAATCCTCAAGTGGACCTCCCAAAATAATGGAGATTTATCCCACATCATCCCAAGGAGCTTATCATTGGTGATCCATCTTCTCGTGTTAGCACTAGATCCTTTACTCGTGATCTTTGTGCAAATGTTGCTTTTATTTCTTAAATAGAGCCTAAAAACATTAATGATGCCTTTAATGATGAATTTTGGATAATAGCAATGCAAGAAGAGCTTAACCAGTTTGAGAGAAACAAGGTTTGGGAACTTGTCCCTAAACCCCACAACCATCCCATTATTGGGACAAAGTGGGTATTTCGAAACAAACTTAATGAAGATGGGTTCATCACTAGTAACAAAGTCCGATTGGTTGCTCAAGGCTATAACCAAGAGGAAGGCATTGACTACGATGAAACCTATGCTATGGTTGCTCGTCTTGAATCCATTCGCATGCTATGTGCTTTTGCCTACTTTAATGATTTCAAGCTCTTTCAAATGGATGTCAAAAGTGCCTTTCTAGACGGTATTATTAAGAAGGAAGTTTGTGTTAAGCAACCTCCTGGTTTTGAAGATTTCCATTTTCCTCATCATGTTTTCAAATTACACAAAGCCCTTTATGGCCTCAAACAAGCTCCTCGTGCTTGGTATGAGCGTCTTAGTTCCTTTCTTATTTCTCACAACTTTTTAATGGCAAAGTTGACCCTACACTTTTTATTAAATCTCTTAACGGCACCCTTTTGTTAGTTCAAATTTATGTTGACGATATTATTTTTGGTTCCACTATAGAAGCATGGAAAAGAATAAAGAAAGATCCATGCGGCCAAGGAGCCCCATGCGGCTCAGAAAGCTCATGCAGCTCAGGGATCCATGCGGCTCAAGTGTCTATGCGGCTCAAATAAGTTCCATGCGGCTCAGAGAGGAGCCACGTGGCCTGTAAACATCTCTTCCGTTTGTCCTTTACTGCATTAAATGCCTTGACGGCTGACAGCTCTGACAAGATGAGAGTTCTGACACAAAGATACCATTATAACTCCCTCATAATGACGGACTCCTAGGGAAATGAAGGAAATCTCTGACACGATCCCCCGAGATCCAGAAACTGTCATGCGGCCTTGACACGTGGACAGTCGCATACGGCTCAAGTAGAGACCACCCCATGCGGCTCAGACCGAAGCTATCCCATGCGGCTCAAGCAGAGACTGCCCCATGCGGCTCACGAGGACTGTCTCCATGCGGCTCACAAAGAAGGCACCCATCATACACTCATGCGGCTCAGATCATTACCATGCGGTTCAAATGTTCAGGGGCCACTCTCAAGCAGCCTTGACACGCGGTCAGTCTTATACGGCTCAATGAGGAGCAACCTTCCTGCGGCTCAAATTTTTGCAGTGGCTCGCTGTTAAGACACGTGGCATGATAGTGGGACACGTGGCATCAAATCGGGCAAAATCCATCAAAAAATCCTAATAAAATATTGGGATCGAATCAGATCATTTGCAATCGAGCAAATCAATGACACGTGTCGGGAAATCCGAGATTGGCATGACAAATCAGGAGGATTTATGTCAATCATCATTAATTACCCACAAAAGATTTGATGTAATCATATTTATTGCTCAAATCTCTTATATTCAAGATGAACGGCCAAGATCCAGTGATCCTTAGCCGTCGACTTTTAAGAATGGGCAATCATTGCAAACCCTAATGGTGCCCTCCACTCTTATAAATAGTAAGGTGCCATTCCCTTGCGAAGGAGGAGAGTCTCGGATAAAAAAAGAGAGACACAGAGAGCCAGAGAGCTAGAGAGAGAATATACAGAGATCAAAAGGAGAGCATTTCTTCATCAACGCCAAGCAGTTCTTCTACAGAGCCAAAGCTGCACCCGATCGTCCAAGGAGTAAGGCAGAGCGGCCGTCACTTTCCCGAGCCTCTATCGTCACCCCCCAGAATCTAAATTAAATAATTGTACTTAGATTGCTGTACCTAGGTTTTTGTCCCTAGGCTTTCTTTGTACAAGCGAGTTTGTATTGTGAAGTAAAAGTCCAGTCCTCCGATAATTGTTCTGTTCTTTTTTATTTTATGGCAAACACGATGGCGACTCTGCTGGAGACAAACTTCTCCACGACTGAGGAGTTGGTGACGCAATCGGATGCAGCCAAACTTGGCTCCACGTAACAGAAGATGGTCGTCCGCTTCGACCAACAGGCGTTTGAAGAAATGCTCTCTGAGGGAAGCGCTGGCCCGGTCCAGAAGTGAACCCGCACAAAGAAAGCTTGCAGCGAGTGGAGGCCAAAATCATTTGCTCCTCTCCAAGCTCTGGACGGAGTACTCTCTACTGCCCAAAACGGCAAAGACGACTCTCGCGCAGCCCCACTTCGAGCCATAGAGGACTCTGCTGTCCCCAAGTTCGGCAGAGGAAAGCACTACGATGCTGGACTTGCAGGGGCAAAGAGTGATTCTATGTGCTCCAGGAAGAAACCAAACAAGGGCACTAGCTGCAAGATGAAGACTCATGCGGCCAAGATTGCCAGCCGCATGAATGATGACCATGCGGCTGAGACTGCTAACCAAGGGCATAATACTCATGCGGCCAGGATTTCTAGCCGCATGGAGAACACTCATGCGGCCGAGATTCCTAGCCGCATGAAGAAGACCTATGCGGCTACAACGGCCAGCCGCATGAAGATTATTGATGCCAGCCGCATGACGCCTACTCCACATGGCTCTATCTTCGACCGCCTCTCCTATGGTCCCGATCTCTTGTGCTCCCAAGAAGACATGTCTGACTCTCTCCAGCACCACTTAGACTCTTCCTACTATGTGCCCTCACGCACTAGAGTGAAAAAGTCTAAGGCAGCACGAGCTTGGCAAGTTCGGTCCGCTGATCCGACCTCTGACCATCCGAGCGTCCCACATACTGTTATACGGGCCTCTGATGGGAAGTTGTACAGAACCACTCGAGTCCAGCCCCTGGCGGCAAACGGACAGAGAGGTTCCCAAAAGTCTTCCAAAATCCAGGGAGCAAACATGGTCGATCCGGACCCATCTGACTTGCGTGAGGCCATCCTCCACAAATGTAAGGAAAGAGAAGGTACATCGGGGTGCAAAAAGTCCTCCCATGGACATCACTGCACCCAAGTCATTGTCAACTGCTGTTGCAACAACGCGACGATACGAGAAGACCGGCAGTCCGTCTTCCAAAGACAGCAACAACTATGTTCAGAGGATAAGGCATCTCCCGTCGTCTCCTGCAACTCTGCTCAAAAAATCCCCGCCGATGGGAGAGGGAAGAAGACCAACGTTCCCAGCCCGAAGATTTCAACCACCATGACTAAGAGACTACCGTCTAAATGAGTGCCCACCACAGGAGTTTTCCAAGGTACCCGTTCAAAGACGAAATCTGCTACAGTGGGAGATTCATCGTCCACACTACTGGGGGTTGCTGGGACTGGGGGTAGCACTCCTCAGAACGTCCACGATAATCCAATGTTCCGCGGAGATGAGCCCGAGGAAACAACTCTCCCATCAGATACAGCAAGGACCGACGTCCCCGAGGACGTCTACGACTTCCAAGATAAAGCAAACTCTGAGGCTGGGGGTACTATCCCTTCTGAGTCCGAACCAGAGGAGAACATTTCCACATACCCCGATGACTTCTCGCTACTGGGTATGATTCGGAGGGCACTTCCTCCACCATTCCGTCTATCTCTCCTCATATAAAGACGGTGTTCATGACGGACAGCAGCCAAGGTGGTTCCAGGGATCGCCAACGCATCGACACTCTGGAGGCCATACTGCATGCCTTGGTCAAGTCTGTGGACGAGATCAAAGCGGCCCTTCCAACTCTCCAAGGAGGGACGCCTAGCCAAACAAGCACGGGTCCCGCGGTCAATGCGGACTCGAACTCAGCGGCACCGAACCCAGGCAATAATCCTCCTGAAATGACGGCCCCCACCGCTGTGGATGAGGCCAGGGAAGCAAGAAGAGAGGTCCAGGAGCTCCTAGCCATGTTTTATGCTCGAGAAACCTCTCAAGACCTCAGAATATGGCAACCATACCCTGCAGCATGGAGGGATGTCCCCTTCCCACCAAGATATAAGCCGTTCAATATCAATCCTTATGATGGAAAGACCTACGCAAGTCGGTATATCACATACTTCGAGGTCACCACCGACCATCTGTCCCATGATGATGCCATCCTTACACGATTATTCATCGGGGCATTGGAAGGGGTCGCTTTCGACTGGTACCGTAACCTGCCGGACAACTGCATCCACTCCTTCGCCAGCTTCAAACGCATATTCTTGGAGAGATTCTATGAAGTAGGACCGGACGTCACGATGTCCACCCTCATGGACATTGTTCAAGGGGAGAAAGAGCCGACAAGGAACTACATTGAGCAGTTTTGCCAAACCGCAATGAAGCTGCCGTCTGGTAACCTGGATTCCTCTTTAATTGAAATTTACCAAAAGAGACTGCTTCCAACAATCAGCCTCTGGATGGGCGAAAGTCAATTCAAGGACTGGAAGACGTTTATCATCAGTGCCACAAGCGCCGAAGAACGATTGACGAAGGCTCGCCAATTAGGATTGCACATCTCGAACAGAGAGAACAAGGGCAAGCATCCTAATACCAACAACGACAATGGGGGTAGTCCCTCCAACAATCGGGACAGCAGGGGTAAGCAGGCTATGGTGGCCGACACAGTCCAGAAACCTGAGTTAATATCGGCAGACAAACAATGGCCGTAAATTACTTACTCCTTCGAAGACGGTCACGTCAAGCCTATCTTGGACATGCTCATACAAGGAGGCAGAATTTAGCTCCCTCCACCAAAATTGGAACCTCGGCCGACAGACATGGAGAGCCCGAAGTACTGCCATTACCACCGCTATGTCCACCATGCTACACACGACTGCTACTAATTGAAGCGATACATCCAACATCTCATCGATTCGAACGCTCTGGCCATCGATTTCGAGGAGGTAACTGTGGCAGCCAATATGGTGTCAGTGCAATTTGGCAGCTTCCCTTCGACGGAAACTCAAGACGGTGTGGTCCCCATCCCTTTGGCGATAATAGAGATTGCTTATCTTCCACCTCTCCGAGATCAGGCTGCTGGTCTAGTGCCCCTCACCACATCACGAGGGGAGGTCATGTGGGTCCATCCAGACTTGGTATATGAAGTGACTCAGTCTACACCATCTTCCATTCGCACGAAGAAGAGTGGAAAAGTCAGATCATGCCGTACAATCTTGGCAGATATCGAAGAAGTCACAGCTGTTGTTACTCGATCTGGGGCACAATCCCAACCTGTGGCGAAAAACTCGACCGAAGATCATTAACCCGCTACAACTGACGCTCCGGGACCTTCTCAGCCTCCGACGACCGACAAGCCTAGGCCGAAGGAGACTCGCTTTGACAAATCCCTCCGAAAAGAGACACCATAGGGCTGGAGAGGCCCTACAACTTCGACATCTTGGCACAATTGGCCAACACACCGGCCAAGTTGTTATTATACGAGCTTTTGAGACTCTCAAAGGATGTTCGCGTGGCTTTGAGCGATGCACTGCAAAATGCCGACGCGTACCTGGCTCAGGTCAACCTTACAGGAGAGAGCCCGCCTGCAGATCTCCAAGACAGCGCTTGCACGGGAGCGATGCCCAATATTATCTTCACTTGGCAGGATATGCTCATCAAAACCAACCTGCACGATCGCCCGTTATACTACACTGGATACATCGACGACGTAAAGGTGGATCGGATGCACAATGATCCTGGTTCTTCCATAAGCATCATCCCAAAGGGTCTGTTACATCATATCCGTATCCCTATGCATCGCCTGACGCCTACAAGCACCGCCATCAGCGGTTTCAATTCGGGCAGGAGCTACCCAATTGGGAAGATTCGTTTGAAGTGTCAAATTGGCGATCTCCAGTCAGAAGTCACCTGTTACGTCATAGATGCAGACACTTCTTATAACATCCTCCTGGGGCGCCCTTGGATACACGATTATATGATCGTGCCTTTCATACTGTACCAAAGCTTCAAGTATGTCGACAAACACGGCTTCGTGAGGACAGAATTTGCCGACATCGATCCCTTCAAAGGGGTCGAATCCTACTACTCAGACTCCTGCCTGTACGAAAAGTCAAAGAGGCACCTTGGTGAAGGAGATGTACAAGCTCATACCGAGACAGCCACAGGATCAGAAGAACCCCTAATGATCCACCTCCAAGCTCGTAAACCTGGCAAGTCCACACCCCTTATAGCCACTCTGCGTAAGGACGCAATCAGCTTCTCGGCACAAGAAGAGCAAATGATAATCCGGCTGCCAAGGTCGGGCCAAGTGCCAAGACCCACAACGGAGCCACTGACAATCAGACTGCCAAGAGTCGGCCAGCCACAAACGGAGAAGCTCAATCCCTCCGATAAACCAATGACGATACGCCTTCCCAAGAAGAGTCGTCACCCCGATGCAAGGTCTGGGGCATCTAGCAAACCAACCACTCCCCGCCCAGCATCGAATACCAAACTGGGGGTCGCTAGTTTGCCAACGACCCCACGCTTGGCTCCACCAGCTGAACCTCTGACGATCAAGCTGTCCAGGTCATCCTCTCAGTCTTCTTTTATACATAGAGTAGCCGAAGAAGAATCGGAGCTAGCCAAGTATGTGGCTGCCCATACTGATGTTCCGCAGATGATGTAATCCCGCTAGAAAAGATACCTTACTTCATCAATAAAGGGCTATCTTTGAACTACCTCGAACTCAATAAGCTTTGTAAAATGTATGCTATGGAACACGGTATAGGCACTCACCTACACACACAAGTGACAAATGTGTATACCGCAAACCAACTTACTCCAGTGGAAGACGCTTACCACATAATCGAGGGAGTGGACCATCCAATCATCTTCGGCCGAAAGGACAATCCGCAGCCTTTCACCATAGAGAAGGTCGATCTCGAATCAGATGCCGGAAGACTGCCTCTGTACCTTTATAGCCCCCAATCCAAATACCTTATGCAAAAACAAGGGTACGATCTAGAGATTACGCCAGGTTTGAACTATGGCACCGGGTGACGTTTACCTCTAAAGCTACCAGTCCCGACTGGCAAACCACGGGACTACTACAGCAAAACCCGGTGTGGATTAGGGTATGTTACGCCTACAATGACCCTTAAAAGTTTAAATAAAGAATGCGACTGGCATTCACATTCAACCGGGTCACCAACTTCCGATTCGGATACCAGCATCGGAGACGTCTTCAGACAAGTCCTGTCAGTCAACATGGTATTCGCCGACACTTATAAAGAAGATAAAGACATCCCTGAAACCTCAAGTTAGAACCGTGGGCCCAACAGTTGGATGTACAATAGGAAAAGCGGTTCGAACAGAGAGAACCGCCTACGGAAGATGAGGTCATACAAGTGGATCTTGGCAGCGAATCTTCTCTAAAACCGATCTTCATCAGTAAAAGCCTAACAGACGAAGAGCGAGAATCGCTGCTGGAACTTGTCAAAGAATATATTGATGTGTTCGCCTGGAGCTATGAAGATATGCCAGGACTAAACCCCGAGGTTGCTCTTCACAAACTCAACATTCGGCCAGATGCAAAGCCAGTCAAGTAACAACAGCGACGCTTTCGCCCAGGCATCATGGATGCGATCGAAGCCGAAGTCAACAAATTAATAGCCAGCGGATTCATTCGTGAGGAACAACATCCGGATTGGGTCGCCAACATAGTACCAGTCCTCAAAAAGAATGGGAAGATTAAAATCTGCGTCGACTTCCACAATCTGAACGAGACATGTCCTAAAGATGAATTCCCCTTCCCTATCACATACATCATGATTGACAACACCTGCGGCTTCGAACGTATGTCATTCATGGATGGCTTCACATGGTACAACCAAATCAAGATGTCTCCTGACGACAAAAAGCATACATCATTTCGAACACCGATTGGCACATACTGCTACACAGTCATGCCTTTCGGTTTAAAGAATACTAGTGCCACATATCAAAGAGCTATGAGTATCATCTTCAGAAACCACTTACGCAAGACGGTGGAGTGCTATGTTGATGACATCGCCGTCAAGAGTCGCTGTAAGGGAGACCATCTGCAGGATCTGAGGACGGTATTCGACCTGATGCGAGCGCACAATTTGAAAATGAACCCTAGGAAGTCCTTCCTAGGCATATCCAGCGAGAAGTTCTTGGGTTTCATCATCACCGTCTAGGGTATCCATGTAGACCCTGAGAAGACAAAGGCAATTATGGAGATGGGTCCCCCGAGAAATCTCCGCGAACTCAGAGGCCTTCAAGGGAGGCTAGCTTACATCAGGAGGATCATTTCTAACCTCTCCGGGCGATGTCGACCATTCACCCATCTCATGAAGAAAGGCGTCTCATTCATATGGGACAAAGAATGTCAGCGTACCTTCGACAACATCAAAGAATACTTGTCGAACCCACCAGTCCTGGTGGCCCCAGTTGCTGGAAAACTATTCCTGATCTATGTACGAGCAATGGAGCATTCCTTTGGCGCCCTGCTAGCACAAAACAACGATGCAGGCCATGAACAAGCCATATATTACCTCAATCGAATGATGATTGGGCCAGAGCACCGATACACCACCGTAGAGAAGGAATGCCTCGCCCTGGTGTTCGCCATTCAGAAGACGCGGCACTATGTCACAGGACAAACCATACATGTGATCTCACAAGTCAACCCTCTCAGGGTCCTCATGACTAAACCAGGGGCACTCAGCTTCCGCCTCGCTACATGGGCAATATTGCTGTCCCCTATCATATGATCTTCGTCCCACAAAAGGCTGTTAAAGGTCAAGCCCTGGCAGACTTTTTGGCAGCCCACCCGGGTTCGGAGTCGTCCAAAATATATGAAGAAATCCCAGATGAGGTCGCCGACTCACATGTGACCTCCCACGATGATATCTGGCAAACGTTCTTCGACGGCGCCTCAAGGACCGGACCTAAGGGCAACATCGTCGTCGGCGTCGGGGTGGTACTGGTTTCTCCCTCCGGTTTGGTGATCAACCGCGCTTACTCTCTTACAGAGCCCTGCTATAACAATGTGGCCGAGTACAACGCGTTGGTCATTGGCCTCCAACTTGCAAGAGAGCTGGGGATAGAATATCTTGAAGCATACGATGATTCTCAGTAAATCGTCAATCAGATCTGGGGTTCATACGAAGTCCGCCATGAAGACATGATCCCCTAACACCAAATAGCAATCAATATCATCGCGTCATTCGAGGGGTTCTTCATCAAACACGTTCCCAGACTCCGAAATATCGAAGCCGATGCCCTAGCTGGTCTTGCCGCTTCCCTAGCGGTTTTGAACTATGCTCGCCAATCCGTGGATGTGATAGGCCACGAACTGGTCTGTCCCAAGAACAACGTTCAATTCGTGGCAAGTTATTCCGCTCAGACGATCGACGAAGTCCCAGATTGGAGACAACCATTCATTGACTTCGTAGTCTACGATATCCTGCCCGAGAATCCGAAGGAAGCCACCTCTATCAGAAGGCGTTCTCTCAGATTCTTCTATGATACAGAGACAAAAATGCTGTATCGCCGATCCTACGATGGATTACTGCTTCGGTGTCTGTCGAACACAGAAGCCAAAGAAGCCGTACGCGAAGCTCATAACGATGTTTGCGGTGCCCATCAGCCTGGCCCTAAATTATAAGACCGTCTTCGCTGAATGGGCTACTACTAGCCCACGATGGTAGCAGATGCGATACACTATGCAAGAAAGTACAAAGCCTGCCAAGTCTACGTGGACATCATCCACCAACCATCCGAGTTTCTACATCCGACAGTGGTATCCTGGCCATTTGAAGCATGGAGAATGGACATCATCGGTCTGATTACTCCACCGTCCTTCTATGGATATCGCTTCATACTCGCGATCACGGATTACTTCTCCAAATGGACGGAAGCTGTCCCGCTCACAGAAGTAAAGACTTCAAACGTGATCAGCTTCCTCAAGCATCATATCATCTATCGCTTTGGACTGCCCCGAAGGATCATCCACGATAATGGTCCACAGTTTGCAAGCCACGCCTTCTATCGGTTCTGCGACAAGCATCGCATCCAGAATATTGCTTCGACACCATACAATCCGACAGCAAATGGGTTGGCAGAGGCATTCAACAAAACAATCATCAAACTTCTCAAGAAGTTTGTCTCTTCCAACAAACGCGACTGGAACGAGAAGCTTGGTGAATGCTTATGGGCGTACCGTACTACAGTCAGAACGGCCACTGGGAACACGCCATTTTCCCTGGTGTACGGGAGTGAGGCAGTCCTTCCATTGGAGACTCAAATACCCTCACTCCGTGTCGCCCTTACTTAACAATTGACGACTGACGATAACTACCGTCGTCGGCTACAAGAGTTGGAGGCCTTAGATGAAAAGCGCCTCTTGGCTCAGCAACGAATCGAGCTATACCAAGCACGCATCTCTGGAGCCTTCAACAAGAAGGTTAAAATCAGAACATTCCAGGTGGGCGATCTCGTCATGGCAGTTCGAAGGCCGATGGTCATGACTCACAAAATCGTCGACAAATTCCAGCCAAAATGGGAAGGGCCGTTTATCAATGAGGCCGTATTCTCCAACGATGCTTACCGCCTCGTAAAACAAAACGGAGACTTGCTCATGTTGCCCGTCAACGACAAGTTCCTGAAGAAATATTATGTCTAAACGACATTTTCTAGATCATCGAGTCATGTACCAGTCGGTACCGCTGAACTCGTACGACATTCTTCAGATCATCGAGTCATGTACCTGCCGGTACCGCTGAACTCGTACGAAATTTTCCAGATTATCGAGTCATGTACCCGCCAGTACCGCTGAACTCACACTCTCATAAAACTCTAGATTATCGAGTCATGTACCTGCTAGTGCCGCTGAACTCACTTTCACAATATTCTAGATCTTCGAGTCATGTACCCGCTGGTACCGCTGAACTCACTTTCACAATATTCTAGATCATCGAGTCATGTACCCGCTGGTGCCGCTGAACTCACATTCACAAAAATCCTAGATTGCTGAGTCATGTACCCTCTTGTACCGCTGAACTCACGTCCTCCTTCCACAAAAATCCTAGATTATCGAGTCATGTACCCGCTGGTACCTCTGAACTTACACTTTGATTCCAAAATTTATGGATTGTCGAGTTATATACCCGATGGTACCCCTGAACTTATATCCCGGTCACTCTTTCGGGGGAAAGTTATGTATGACCATACCTCTGAACTTTCTTTCTGAAGGAGCTCCTTCCTCATGATCCACTACCCGTACTCCCAGTGCACAAAAAGGGTAACAGATCCACAAATTTCCAAAACGACCATGTCGATGTTACCTCTGTGTCGTCTCAATTCCGCCAAAAACAAATCATCCTCCTACATAGAACTTCCATGTCCTCATTACCTCTGAGTCGTCCTATGTACCCCCCTTCATTGAGCCCACTCCTGCCATGTCCTCATTACCTCTGAGTGGGAAGGCTCCGTCGAAGAAACCCTCATGCTTGCCATGTCCTCATTACCTCTGAGTAAGTATGTTGATTCCTTTTCGACTTATTATCTGCACCCACAATCGGAGTACGCCAAGGATAGTAGGTCCACAAATATCCTCCGTTGAGTCCACTCCTGCCATGTCCTCATCACCTCTGAGTAGGAAGATTCTGCGGTAAGAAAACCCTCGTGCTTGCCATGTCCTCATTACCTCTGAGTAAGCATGTTGGTTCTACTTCATCCTATTATCCGTATCCTAACCCAGGATACGCCAAGGATAATAGGCCCATAACTATCCTTTGCTGAATTTCTCCGCAAAGGCCTATCATTCCTCATCATGTCCCGGGAGCCCAGCTGCTCCATGACATTCCTTCTCCCGATACTCGGAACGTCCACGACAACATGACCATGGAACCGTTCTAGGTATCCCCAATCAAACTTGTTACCTGTACCTAAAACCAAGGTATGCCAGGGGTAACAGGTCCACAGACAAGTCCCCCATGCAGGGCACACATCATCACAATACCACAGGCACAACAAGCAATACAAATGAAGGGTAGAATGGAAAGTACTCTTTATTTGAAAAGTCAAAAAGGCATTACATGTTTTGGGGACCACGTCCCCCTCAAAAAAAAAAAAAAAGGAAAACAAAAACAAAAGAAGAAAAGGCCGACTATAGGTCGGCATTACATAATCCCAAGAAGCGGTTTCTCACTAAGGCCGTACCCCACTCAAGCCTCTCTCTAGCTCGGCGCTCAGCCTCCTGGGACAACCGCTCCCCATTATCCAGGTCCATGAGTGCCCGCCAATCGTCTTCCAACTTCTTTAGAGCCATTTCCAGGTCAGCCGAAGTTTGATTAACTCTGTCAGCCTCCTGGATAATTAGCCCCGTGTCGATACGGGCAGCCTTAAGCTCAGACTCAAAGAAAGTTAACTTCTTCTGAAGCTCAAGGATCTGCTCTCGCGTGTCAGTGATCCCGCGGGAGGCAGTCGCTTCCCGAGCCGTAACATCTTCACTCTCATGGCTCAATTGATCATATCGATCAGAAAGGATTGCGGAGATCCTTCAGTATGGCAGGCTTGGTTTTATCCCGAGCAGCCCTCGCCTTCTCTATAGCAGTTGTGAGGGAACCGCGCTCCTGATCTATGGCAGCAGGCAGATCTGTCTACCGCAGTACCTGAAGCTGGGCCATAAGCTGATTAGTCTCCAGCAATTTTGCCTCCAAAAGAGCAGCCACCCCTGCCCCACCGGAAAGAGCCTTAAGGATATCAATTTGACCCTGAGCGCATTGCCGGGCTAAGACGAAAGAGGTCCCTTTTTCCACAGCAGCTTCTATCCCCTTTTTCAAGTGACGATAAAAGCTGTCGACCATGTCCTGTAATGCTTCGTCTAGGACCTCTGAAGAGGACGGCGTCAGAGGAAGCGTGGCCGGCAACATCGAAGGAATTTTGCTAGAACTTGCCACCAGGGGGACAACTTCCGAGCAGAACGATGCACGGATAGCGGCTAACTCTTCCTCTGCCACCCGAAGAGCCTGGACACTTGGCAGGGCGGAGAGGTCGACTCTCGGAGCCGCCCGAGCAGAGGAAGAAGCAAGGACCATCGTCCCCTGCCCCGACTGTCCCATCACCAGACTTGCCAAACTCGAGCCCGCGGAAGGCCCATCGAGACGAGCCAAAAGGGGAGGGGGTACGTCCCTCTCCGCCAGTGCCCCTTCGGCAGAGTCCGTCTCAACAATGTCCATCTTTGGCACGGGAGAGGCAGGACCTGCATGTCCATGACAACAATCAATCGACGTGACCCGAAGGATGTGATGATAGAGCAGATAGGCCTCCTCGCAAGTTAAGATTTGCCTTATCTTACCAGGGGAGGAGCATGGAGGCTGCAGCTCATTCGCAGCTGGCGTGGTCTCCTCACCCATGATCTCCAAGTTAAATTCGGCCGGCTCCTCTGTCCCAGCCACCGCGGAGGGAGAGACAACTCGATCAGCACCATCTTGATAGAATTCAGCAATTTCAGGGGCAGACTCACCGGAGCCCCCGTCATCCCGAGTCACGACCTCGGTAACTTGAGAGTCCTCTTCTTCTGACACCTACAAGAGGGAAGAAAAATGATTAAAATTAAAGCTAGAATAAAGGATGAACTGGTAATGACTTATTTACCTCTGACGCGGGGTCAACTTCCTCTGCTCTTTCCCATATAGTTAGCTTGCAGTGTCTGGTCACAGCCAGCTTCCGGGAGCAAGAAATACCGCCAACAGGAGAAATATGCCTGCTACGCTTTCGTGCAGGGCCAGGCACAACGGATGACTGATCTACCACCATCTCATCTGGCAAAACAGGCTGCTGACCCGCCTCTATATCTGCCACCGGAAGGAAAGAGTCATCCCCATCATGCTCATCGCCTTCATCATCTGCAATAGTGGAGTCCGAATCTGGCACTTCGACTCTATTCTTCCTCTTCCTCGTCTTGGCCTCCTGGAAACTCTCATCCAGGCCGGTACCAACAATAAAACTGGCACCCGGGTTAAAACCGACAGGGGGTTGTTCGCCATGACGTGGTACAGAGCCGCCATATACAAGATCTCTACCGATGCCTTGATAGCAGGAACTGAGAAAACGGTACGGGTATGGAATATGTCATAGTAGTGCCAGGCCCTGATGCCGTCAAGAAGGCTACCTTCAAAACCCAGACAAGAGCTGGGGCTGTCTAGAAAAAGCTGACCGTATCCAAACTGCCGGGCGAATCTTCTTCAAAACCGATCTTTATCAGTAAAAGCCTAACTGACGAAGAACGAGAGTCGTTGTTAGAACTTGTCAGAGAATATATTGATGTGTTCGCCTGGAGCTATGAAGATATGCCGAGGTTAAATCCTGACATCGCTCTCCACAAACTCAATATACGGCCAGATGCAAAGCCAGTCAAGCAGCAACAACGACGCTTCTGCCCAGGCGTCATGGATGCGATCGAAGCCGAAGTCAACAAGCTAATAGCCAGCGGCTTCATTCGTGAAGAGCAACATCCTGATTGGGTCGCCAAAATAGTACCCGTCCTCAAGAAGAATGGGAAGATTCGAATCTGCATCGACTTCCACAACCTGAACGAGGTATGCCCCAAAGATGAATTCCCCCTTCCTATCACAGACATCATGATCGACAATACATGCGGCTTTGAACGTATGTCCTTCATGGATGGATTCTCGAGGTACAATCAAATCAAGATGTCTTCCGACGACGAAAAGCACACCTCATTTCGAACCCCGATTGGCACATACTGCTACACAGTCATGCCATTCGGTCTAAAGAATGCTGGCGCTACATATCAGCGAGCCATGAGTATCATTTTTAGAGAACATTTGTGCAAGACAGTGGAATGCTATGTCGACGACATCGCCGTCAAGAGTCGTCGTAAGGAAGATCATCTGCAAGACCTGAGAACGGTGTTCAACTTAATACTAGCCCACAATCTGAAGATGAACCCTACAAAATCGTTCTTGGGCGTATCCAACGGGAAGTTCTTGGGCTTCATTATCACTGCACGGGGTATCCATGTAGACCCCGAGAAAACGAGGGCAATCATGGAGATGGGTCCCCCGAGAAATCTCTGTGAACTTAGAGGCCTCCAAGGGAGGCTAGCTTATATCAGGAGGTTCATTTCCAACCTCTCTGGGCGATGCCGACCGTTCACCCACCTCATGAAGAAGGAAGTCTCATTCGTATGGGACGTGGAATGCCAGCGCGCTTTCGATGACATCAAAGAATATTTATCAAATCCTCCAGTCCTGGTGGCCCCGGTCCCTGGAAAACCATTCCTGCTCTATGTACGAGCAATGGAACACTCCCTCGGTGCCCTGCTGGCATAAAACAATAACGCAGGCCACGAGCAGGCCATTTACTATCTCAGCCGAATGATGGTCGGGCTCGAATACCGATACACCGCTGTGGAGAAAGAATGCCTCGCCCTGGTATTCGCCATTCAAAAGACGCGGCACTATGTCACGGGGCAAACCATACATGTGATCTCACGAATCAACCCTCTCAGGGTCCTCATGACCAAACCAGGGGCACTCAGCTCCCGCCTCGCTACATTGGCGATATTGCTGTCCCCCTATCATATGATCTTCGTCCCGCAGAAGGCTGTCAAAGGTCAAGCCCTGGCAGAATTTTTGGCGGCCCATCCAGGATCGGAATCATCCATAATATATGAAGAAATCCCAGATGAGGTCGCCGATTCAAATACAACCACCCACGATAACATATGGCGGATGTTCTTCGATGGCGCTTCAAAAACCGGACCCAAGGGAAACATCGTCGTCGGAGTCGGAGTAGTATTGGTCTCTCCTACCGGGCTAGTGATCAATCGCGCCTACTCTCTCACGGAACCCTGCTCTAACAATGTGGCCGAGTACAACGCTTTGGTCATTGGCCTCCAACTCGCAAGAGAACTAGGTGTAGAATACCTTGAAGCATACGGCGATCCGTAATTAATTGTCAACCAGATTCGGGGGACGTACGAAGTCCGCCATGAAGACATGATCTCCTACCACCAAATAGCGATCAACATTATCTCATCATTCAAGGGATTCTTCATCGAACACGTCCCCAGACTCCAAAATATCGAAGCTGATGCCCTAGCAGGCCTGGCTGATTCCCTAGCAGTGCCAAACCACTCTCATCATTCGGTCGATGTAATCGGCCATGAGCTGGTCTGCCCCAAGAACAACGTTCAAGCCATGGCGAGTTATTCTGCTCAGATGATCGACGAAGCGCCAGACTGGAGACAACCATTCATAGACTTCGTGGTCTACGACATCCTGCCCGAGAACCCGAAGGAGGCTACTTCTATCAGACGGCGTTCTCTCAGATTCTTCTACGATACAGAGACGAAAATGCTGTATCGCCGCTCCTACAACGGATTACTACTTCGGTGCTTGTCGAACGCAGAAGCTAAAGAAGCTGTACGAGAGGCTCATGACGGTGTCTGCGGGGCCCATCAGCCTGGCCCTAAGCTGCAAGACCGCCTTCGCCGGATGGGCTACTACTGGCCCACGATGGTGGCTGATACAATAGATTATGCCCGATAATGCAAGGCCTGCCAAGTCCACGCAGACTTCATTCACCAACCATCCAAATTTCTACATCCGACAGTGGCGTCCTGGCCATTCGAAGCATGGAGAATGGATATCATTGGTCCAATCACCCTACCTTCCTCCCGAGGACATCGCTTCATACTTGCGATCACTGATTACTTCTCAAAGTGGGCAGAAGCTGTCCCACTCGCCGAAGTCAAGACTTCGAACGTAATCAGCTTCCTGAAGCACCACGTCATCTACCGCTTTGGACTGCCCCAAAGGATCATCCATGATAATGGTCCGCAGTTTATAAGCCACGTATTCTACCAATTCTGTGACAAACACCCCATTCAGAATGTTGCTTCGACACCATACAACCCGGCAGCAAACGGGTTAGCAGAGGCATTCAACAAAACAATCATCAAACTCCTCAAGAAATTTGTCTCCTCCAACAAACGCGACTGGAACGAGAAGCTCGACGAGTGCTTATGGGCTTATCGTACCACGGTTCGAACAGCCACCGGGAATACACCATTCTCTCTGGTGTACGGGAATGAGGCAGTTCTCCCATTAGAGACTCAGATTCCCTCACTCTGAGTCGCCCTCACTTATCAATTGACAACGGATGATAACTACCGACGTCGACTACAAGAGTTAGAGGCCTTAGATGAAAAATGCCTCCTAGCTCAGCAAAGGATCGAATTATACCAAGCACGCATCTCAGGAGCCTTCAACAAAAAGGTCAAAGTCAGAACATTCCAAGTGGGCGATCTTATTTTGGCAGTCAGGAGGCCAATGGTCATGACTCACAAGACCACCGGCAAGTTCCAGCCAAAATGGGAAGGCCCATTTATCATCGAGGCCGTGTTCTCCAATGGTGCTTACCGCCTCGCCAAGCAGAACGGAGACTTGCTCATGTTGCCCGTCAACGGCAAGTTCCTGAAGAAATACTATGTTTAAACAACATTTTCCAGAGTTTTGAGTTATGTGCCCGCTGGTACCACTGAACTCAACCCCCTAATTTTCTAACTTATCGAGTCACGTACCCTCTTGTACCGCTGAACTCATATCCCAAATTCCCAAGTCATGTACCTGCTGGTACCTCTGAACTTACACTTTGATTCCAACATTCACAGATTTTCGAGTTATGTACCCGCGTGTACCGCTGAACTCATGCCCTTCTTCCATAAAGATATCCCAAATTTCCAAGTCATGTACCTGCTGGTACCTCTGAACTTACACTTTGATTCTAATATTCATGGATTATCGAGTCATGTACCCGCTAGTACCAATGAACTCACCCCATAATTTTCCAGATCTTCGAGTCATGTATTCGCTGATACCACTGAACTCACCCTCATAGTTTTTCAGATTTTCGAGTCATGTACCCGCTGGTACCGCTGAACTCACACTCACCATTCTCCAGATTCTCGAGTCATGTACCCGATGGTGCCTCTGAACTCACATCCTGGTCACTCTTTCAGGTAGAAAGTTATGTATGATCATACCGCTGAACTTTCTTCCTACAAGAGATCCTCCCTCATGATCTAATACCTGCACTCCCAGTGCACAACAAAGGTAACGGATCCACAAATTTCCAAGACGACCATGTCCTCATCACCTCTGAGTCGTCCTATTTCCGCCAAAAACAAAACACCCCTACATAGAATTTCCATGTCCTCATTACCTCTGAGTTATTCTACGTACCCCCCTTCATTGAGCCCACTCCTGTCATGTCCTCATTACCTCTAAATGGGAAGGCTCCGTCGAAGAAACCTTCATACTTGCCATGTCCTCATTACCTCTGAGTAAGTATGATGATCCCCTTTCGACCTATTACCTGTACCCACAACCGGAGTACGCCAAGGGTAATGGGTCCACAAATGTCCTTTGTTGACCACAAATGTCCTCTGTTGACCACAAATGTCCTCTGTTGACCACAAATGTCCTCTGTTGACCACCAATACCCTCCATCGAGTTCGCTCCTGCCATGTACTCATTACCTCTGAATAGGAAGACTCTACGTTCGAAAAACTTTCCTACTTGCCATGTCCTCGTTACCTCTGAGCAAGTATGCCAGTTCCCCTTCATCCTATTATCCGTATCCTAAACCAGGGTATGCCAAGGGTAATAGGCCCACAAATATCCTCAGCTAAATTTCTTAACACAAACCTATCACCTCATCATGCCCCAGGAGCCCAGCTGCTCTACGGCAATTCTTTTCTCAATACCAAGAGCACCCATGACCACTTTGCTATGGCTGCTTCAGGCATCCTGACCGAAACTTGTTATCTCTACCTAAAACCAAGGTACGCCATGGGTAACAGGTCCACAAATATATCCCCTATGCGGGGGAGAACATCACCACAATATCACAGGCACAGCAAGCAATACAAATAAAGGATAGAATTAAAAGTACTCTTTATTTGAAGGAAGAAAAAAAAAGCATTACATATTTCGGGACCACGTCCCTTTCAAAAAAAAAGAGAAGAGAAAGAAAAAGAAGGGAAAAGAAAAGGCCGACTACATTTCAGTGTTACTCAATTCTAGGAGGCGGTCTCTCAATGAGGTGGTCTCCCGCTCAATCCGTTGCCGAGCGCGACGCTCGGCCTCCTGGAGTAACCGCTCCTCATTGTCCAAATCCAGAAGCGCCTGACAGTCATCTTCCAATTTCTTCAAGACAGCCTCCAGGTTAGTCGAAGCTTGAGTAACCCTGTCAGCTTCCTGAACAATTAGCCCCCTGTCATTGCGGGCAGTCTCGAGTTCAGACTCCAGGAAAGTCAACTTCTTCTGAAGCACAAGGATCTGCTCCCGCGTCTCGATAATCTCACGAGAGACAGACTCCTTCCGAGCCACAACGTTTTCGGTCGTATAACTCAATTGATCATACCGATCAGCTAAGTCACTGAGATCCTTCAGTGCGGCCGGTCTGATCTTATCTCGAGCCGCTCTGGTCCTCTCTATAACAGCAATAAGGGAATTTCGCTCCTCGTTTATAACAGCAGGCAGATTAGCCTGCCGCAATACTCGAAGCTCGGACACCAGCTGATCAGCCTCCAGCAATTTCGCCTCCAGAAGCGAAGCCATTCCTGCATCATCAGGAAGATCCCTAAGGATGTTTATTTGACCATGGACGCATCTTCGGGCTAAGGTAAAAGAGGTCCCTCTTTCTACAGCGGCCTCGATTCCCCTCTTCAAATGACGATGGAAACTGGCAACCACGTCCTGCAATGCGTCGTTCAAAACTTCAGCAGAGGAGGGCGTCAGGGGAAGCCGGAGCGGCAACGTCGGAGGAGTAACGCTAGAGCTCGCCACCAAGGGAGCGGAGTCCGAGCAGAACGATGCATGAATAGCGGCCAACTCGTCTTCCGCCGCCCGGAGAGCTTGGATGCTCGGCAGGGAAGAAAGGTCGATTCTCGAAGCCATTGGAGCGGAGGATGATGCAAGGACCATTATTCCCTGCCCCGACTGCCCCGAGAACTGGCCCGTTAAACTCGGGCCCCCAGAAGGCCCATCAAGACGAGTCGGGCATGAGAAAGTACACCCCTTTCCACCGATGCCCCTTCGGTTGGGGTTGTCTCGACGACGTCCATCCTCGGTACTGAAGGGGCAGGACCTGAATGTCCAGAATAACAGTCAATCGACGTAACCCGAAGGACATGATGATAGAGCAGATAGGCTTCCTCACGGTTTAAGATTAGGCTAATCTTACCAGGGGAGGGGCATGAAGGTCGCGGCTCATCCACAACTGGCATGGTCCCCCCACCCGGGATCCCCGAGTTAAACTCAGTCACGTCCCCTGACCCCGTCACCTTGAAGGGGGATACAGATTGATCTGCGTCCTCTTGAATAGGAACAGGCTCATGGGAGGCCCCGTCATCCTGGGTCACCGCCTCGACATCCTGAAACTCTTCTTCTTCCCCCGACACCTAAAAGAGGGAACGAAGACAATCAGGATTGAAACTCAAAGGAAAGAAGGAAGAAGGGATCGAGAGCAGTTTTGTTACCTCTGACGCAGGATTGACTTCTTCTCCACTCTCTTTTGTGGCTAGCGGACGGTGCCTAGTCGCAACCAGCTTCCGGAATCGAGAAACACTGCCTACAGGAGGAACCTGCCTGCTACGTTTCGGGATAGGACCAGGCGCAACAAGGGACTGATCCCTCAGCATCTCATCTGACAAAACATGCAACTGACCCACCTCTGCGCCTACCACTGGAAGGATAGAGTCATCTTCATTATGCTCATTGCTTTCATCACCTTCAGCAGCGGAATCCAAATCTGGCACTTCGGCTCTAGTCTTTCTTTTCTTGGCCCCTTGAGAGCCTTCCTCCAGACCGGTGCCAGCAATAAAACTGGTACCTAGGTTAAAATCGACCGGGGGCTTGTTCGCCATGACATGATACAGAGCCGCCATATACAAGATCTCCACTGACTCCTTAATAGCAGGGACCGAGAAAATGGTGCGAGTATGGAACGAATCATAATATTGCCAAGCTCTGATACCATCAAGTAGACTTCCCTCATAATCCAGACAAGAGCTGGGGCTGTCTAAACAAAGTTGGCTGTACCCAAACTGTCGGGCAAACCTGCTAGGCAGATACGGCTCCAGAAAAACAATATTGCGGTTACGGTACACCAGATATGAGGGACGGATGTTACGCAACCATAAGAGCATCTGGCCATCCAGAAGTTGAGGAGGTGTAATACCGTCTATATGCACAGTCTCTATGTCCCTGGCAGAAAAGCGAGGGACGGATACGAAAATATGATACTTATCTGCCCTTGCCAAGACCATCCGGCAAACCCGCATGGCCTCACATTCCCAAGGCTCATCACGGTAACGGAAGATAAGGGAGTCGTCATCAGTCGCACCGCCCTCAGAGCCCGACCTCATCAAAGATGGATAATGTATCAGCAGCCACCCCATCAAATAATGATAAGGTAACTCAGTTCGTTCAAAATCCTTGGTCACATCGCGGGCAATGACTTTGGACGTGAAGGTACGAAGGCCACGGTGTATGCTATACACCATAGCCGGAAGGAGAGCTAGCCTGATTCGCAAGACTAATTTCACAGCCGGAAGGATGAAGTTACAACTAATTCTCTCAATAGAACCGGTTCCTCCCGAGACTACACAATTTCGTAGCCAGATCATCAAAAATCCCGCCAGAAGCGCTTTCTCAGACAGCTCTTGAGTATCCTGGTAAAAGTAATCGAAAGTGTCGGTTTGGCTCCCGAATCTGCCACTAGTAGATGACACCAATTCTTTGACCGCCTCCCGAGACCTAGGGCGACGAGAGGTAACCAGACCTGAGGCATCTGCTGAGAAGAGATAATGCACCCAATCCTTGGTATAGGGAGCATTCCCTTCCAGGTTATCCTTACGGGTTATCTGATGGCATGTGTTATAATGACACAATATCTCCTGATAAAGGGCCGCAAAGCCAGGATACCGTCGTTCCAAATCTTCGAGTTCCTCATTAGTGGGAGTATATGCTTCAAACGCTTCGTCCCCCCAAGGAAGCTTGGAGACCGCATGCATTTCATGGAGCACAAGTCCCATCTCCCCTACAGGTGTGTAAAAGGTCCCTGTACGACAATTATACATTTCCAGCAGGGACATGAATAGCTTCTTGTTTATGAACAAGCCATGACTGGTACCTCGGATAGCATGGTACAGGCCAATCTCGCACAAAAAAGCCTCATACTTCTGTAGGATCCAGGTAGATAAATTGATCCACGAGGGAATAGGGTGTATCCAACCAGGAAACGTCAACCGACCAACGGGATAGGAGCATTTCCGGGCAAGTCGATTTATAAAAGTATCGGCGGTAGAAAACGTGAAGTTAGGACCTGCCACATTCAGGAAAGAACCTGGGACCAACCCTGTCACAGAACAACTGGTATGCACCTTGCCAGTAACCATGGACTTCAGATGGTTATTATAACGGATGTTCCCCACGAACATCCCACTCCTGGTAGGGGTTAGAGTCCCCTCCATCTTCCGGTCCAAAGGGAGCATATTGAACCAAGATAATGGAAAGTATCGCTCCATCTGAGGGATGCGGATCGCCATCCCGTTAGAAACAAAATTCCAATCCTCCGACACCTCCAGAACATGATCATTCTCCACGGTCAAGGCGTCTCCAAAAAAGAACGCAGGCTTCAAAAACTCTCCTTCAAATTTCCCGGAGTTCATCATAGCATTAAGGAAATGGAAAGGCTGATTCTTGATGGCATTCAATCTGGCCATAGGCTCATCGCTCGGAAACTGATCCACCACGTGCTGAACAAAATGGTCGTACCTATAGCCGAGAGCAGCTTGAGCGCTACCCACCAAGAGTTCTCCGGCGGCATTAACCGGCAAATTCACTGAAGAACAGACAAAGAAAAAATAAGTTAAACAGAGAATAAAAAAAGAGCTGATTAGGTGTTTTTAAACCACATGCGGCTCAAAAAAAAATCCATGCCCCCCATGAAGTTCTCAGAATGCTTATGCGGCTCCAGAAAGCCCCATGCGGCTCCAGTTCAGAAGACTGCTTATGCGGCTCCGCACAATAAAAGTCTATGTGCCACCTATGCGGTTTCACTAATAAGGCGCACATACAGACATAATGATTTTTCTTATGCAGTTCACAGCTCAGCCGTAGGGCGAATATACGATTTACAAAGGCTCGTGCATAAAGTATGCGACGTAGCCATGGCGGTTGGGGTTTCTTAATTCATACATTGTCCTTACCAACAATGGGGGGATGGACGTCAGGATGAACAGCAGGCACGACGACGGGCGGGGCAGCAACCGCACCCAAGGTGGAAGTGGAGGCCGCCTTCTTGCCCTTCACTGCCACGATCTTCTTGGGAGCCATCAATTATCGAAGAAAAGAAAGGCAAGCGAGATAAGAGAAGAAAGAAAATAATGAAGTCTTCTCTCTCTTCAAACCCCTCCTATTTATAGGAGGAGGGGAGAAGGCGGACACGTGGGCCAATGACTGACTCTTGAAGAGCAAAACCGACTCCTTGGGTTTCGTCTCCAAGATTCACCCAAGGCATCAAATCCAAAAAGATTTAATGAACTGACCCTTGAGATTCCCCCTACAAAGACGGTGTTGAAGCAACTTGGAGATAAATAAAGACCCGCACACGTGGACTGGACCATCTATGCGGCTAACACACCCCCTGCGGCTGAAACAGTCATACGAATAACACATCCAAGCAGCCAGGACATCTATGCGATCGGGATTGCATATGTGGCTAATACGGCCATGCTTCTTGTTCAAAGTATTTCAATTTTACAAATTGAAAACTTTGAAGGGGGTCCTGTAGAAGCATGGAAAATACTAAAGAAATTGACTCATGCGGCCAAGAAAGACCCATGCGGTTCAGAAAACACATGCGGCTCAGGGAGTCATGCGGCATAAGGAGCTATCCGGCCGGAGGCATTCCATGCGGTTCAGAAGACATGTGGCGTGACAGTGCTCCCCTCCGATCTATGCTGCATTAATTGCTTTGACGGCTGACCCCTCTGAAAAGTTGACAGACCTGACACCAAAGCAGGTAATTATGACTCTGTCATGATGATGAATCTCTAGGGAAGAGAAAGAAATCTCTGACACGATCCCCCGAGAGCAACAAAATGCCACGTGGCCCTGCCACGTGGGTGTGCTTATGCGGCTCGAAGTGGAGACTTCCCATGCGGTTCAGAGTGAAGCTGTCCCATGCGGCTCGAGTGGAATCATCCCTATGCGGCTCAAGAAGATCATGCCCATGCGGCTCAAGCAGACACACCATTATGCGGTTCATGCGGCTCATCATATGGTTCAGAAGTCAGAAGGAGGGGGCCACTGCCCAGACAGCCCTGACACGTGTCCCAAGTCTTATACGGCCCAAAATTCATGCGGCCCAAATCTTATGCGGCCCAATCTGCATGCGGTTCCAGTCTCACCATTGGCTCTCAGGACACGTGTCCTCAGTCGATCAATCTCTCAGATTTATGGCAATCCAAGATCGGGTCGAATCCCAATGATCTGGGGCACATGGCAGGAGAATAAATTTGATTTATTTGCAGATATTAGAGAATCATTATAAGGAAGATTTATGCCAATCAGCATTAATTGCTAATGGGGATTTGGTGTAATCTATCCTTAATGGTTCTGATTCGTCACAATCAGAAACGAACGGCCTGGATTGATCAATCCCCAGGCCGTCGCCATCTCCAAGAGCTAATCATTGGCAACCCTAGTGATCACATCCCACTATTATAAATAGCAAGGTGTCATTCCCTTGTGAGAGATAGAGAGATATACAAAAAAAAAACAAGAGAAGAATACGTATACACAGAGAGACTTCCCCGATAGTCAGAGAGAGAATATACACAGAGAGAGAGAAGCCAGGAGAGCAATCAGAGAGAGAGCAAGAAGGCATTTCTTCGTCAACGACCAAGCAGATCTTCTCCGAGTCAAGGCTGCGTACCGATCGTCCAAGGAGTAAGGCAGAGCGGCCGTCGCTTTCCTGAGCCTCTATCGTCACCCCCCAGAATCTAAAATAAACAATCGTACTTAGACTGCTGTACCTAGGTTTTCGTCCCTAGGCTTTCTTTGTACGAGCGAGTTTATATTGTGAGTCTAAGTTCAGTCCTCCGATAATTGTTCTGTACTTTTACAATCAATGGCAAACAGCAGGACACCCATAACATACTTCATAAGACCAAAGTAAAAACTCTTCTCTATGAGAGTTAGCAAGACAAAAAAAAGCAGATAACAAGTCTCCGTAGGACTACAAACAACAAGTAACAACCAACCACTGGTCCCCGAAGGACCTCAAAAGACAGAAAAAGACACAAACACAAACAACACTAAGACAAACATTTATTTGACACCACCATCAAAAGGAAGCAACCCCTACTCGTCAGCCGGATCATCTCCACCATCCTAAGCCTGGGGGAAAGCGCCAAAAGGATCAATGCCGTCCAGGTATATGAAATCGTAGGCATTGGTATCGAAAAAGCGGAAGGCCTGGTATATTGGATTCTGAAGATTCAGATCCAGAAATGTATCCCGGTCCTGAAGGGTGAGCTGAATGAAATAGGCCTGGTCATGGAAGCGGGACTGAATCAGAGTGCCAAGGCCACGAGTGTTGGCTCGCATCTGCTCCTCTGCCTGAGCCATATGCATATCGAAATACTGCTGAGTCAGCGGCATGTAGCGGCCAGAGGCAGGAGGAGTAGAGGTGGGTGCGGCAGGAGCAGAAGCTGGCGGCTCTTGGGAGGAGAAGGCACGGGATGTGGAGGCACCACCGACAAAGCGAGAAACAACGAGGAAGGATGTAACACCGTCTGAGTAGCATTGGGAGAGGTCGACTTGCTTGGCTTCCAAGATGAGAGTGATGACGGAGCCATAATAGAGATTCTGCTTCCACGCGGGTAGGACGCCGAAGAAAGCATGAAGAAGAGTCTTGGGGAAGGAGAAAGGCTTCCTCGAATACAAGTAGTACATGCACACCAGGTCGTCACCAGTGATGGCGTTATAATTGCCGTCCTTGGGATAGAGAGTGTGGCACGCGATCCTATGGAGCTCGTAATTGAACGGCTCCAGTTGGGCGGAAAGAGCCAGAATATTAGAAGGGTTTGGGCCCTTGCAAATAATGGCGCAGAATTCGTCAAAGGAGACCGATGTCGAAGAATGAAGAGCAGCTAAGCCCGATAGAGCCTCTCATCTGTCCGGGACGCCAAGAATGCTAGAGAGGTCACGAGCCGTCAGACGAAAATGACGATCGTTGACCATCATCTCAATGGCTCCGTTCTCCATGTCCGGGACCATGTTGTAGTAGAAGAGACGAACGGCGACGGGGTAGACAGACACCTGACGTCGAAGAAGGGAAGATAGTCCAGTCGCCTCGAAGAGAGAAATATGGTCGGGGAAGAGATTCCAGTTTATGGCACGGCCTTTGTAAACGTTATGGTGCACGAAGTGGTGAAACCAAGACTCGGCAGCCAGGGGAGAGGTGAAGACCCGCTGATTGTAGCCATGGGGGAGAGCCACTGGGGTGAAGGGATTCAAAGCGATGGAGGAGGAACGAGCACGCTTGGGGGCAGCCATTGGGAGAAGAAGATAGTTGGTGAAGGAAGTAGGGTTTTGAGAGTATGTGAGAAGTGGAGGAGAAGGAAGAAGAAAATAGGGTTTTTAAGGAGCTGTTGGGAAGGGGAGGGTTGGTTAATAGGGAACGGTTATAGAGAGGAAGTAGAGAGGTTTATGGGTTGGAAATGATGATAGTGGAGATAAAGGAGGAGTAAAGGTGAATAAGAAGAGATGGGTAGTTAATATTGATGGAAATTTAAGATATGGGAAGAGGAGAGGAGGAGGTGGGTAATAAAGAGGGAAGTGATGGATGTGAAGGATATTAATGAGAAGAAGAAGAGAATAAAGAGAGAATGAAAGAAAGGTGGGCCCGAGCTGGATTTGACACAGCAGTCCGCCGCGAACCGGTATACCGTCGGTATGCCGACATATGTCGACGGTATACCGATTTTTGGTACAGAACATAATTCTGAACCAAAATCGGCATGCCGTCGGTATACCGCCGTTTACCGTCGGTGTGCCGGCAGAGAAGAACTATGAGTCAAAATTTAAAATGCCCAATTCTTGGCAACGAAAAATAAAGCGATCCTCTGGGAGCGGTTTGGTGAAAATATCGGCTAACTGATAAGTAGTGTCAATAAATTCAGGACGAATATCCCCTTTTTGTTGATGGTCACGAAGAAAATGGTGTCTAATTTCAATGTGCTTCGTACGTGAGTGACAAATCGAGTTTTTCGTGAGATTGATCGAGCTAGTGTTATCACATTTAATAGGGGTGCAAGTATGAGAAATGCCATAATCTATGAGTGTTTGTGACATCCAAAGAATTTGTGCACAACAGCAACCGGCCGCAATATACTCGGCCTTAGTGGTTAAAAGAGCAACAGAATTTTGTTTCTTACTAAACCACGATACCAATGATTTCCCAAGGAATTGACATGTGCCGCTAGTGCTTTTTCTGTCAATCTTGCATTCGGCAAAATCTGCATCCGAAAAGCCGTGAAGCTCAAAGGATAAAGATTTCGGATACCAAAGGCCCATGTTCACAGTGCCTTTGAGATACCGAAAATATGCTTTACGGCACATAAGTGCGATTCTTTTGGATTTGCTTGATATCGTGCACAAAGACAAACACTAAACATGATATCAGGCCGGCTAGCAGTTAGATAAAGTAAACTACCAATCATACCTCGATACTTACGAATGTCAACCGATGTGCCATCTTCATCATTGTCAAGCTTTGTCGTTGTTACCATAGGAGTCCTCATTGATTTGGATGAGTCAAGTTCGAAATGCTTGAGGAGATCCTTTGTATATTTTGCTTGATTGATGAAGGTCCCTTTGGGTCCTTATTTGATTTGTAAGCCCAAAAAGAATGATAGTTCACCCATTATGCTCATTTCAAATTCTTTCTGCATAACTTTAGCACATTCTACACAAAGTGTATTGTTAGTAGAACCAAAAATAATGTCATCGACATAAATTTGAACCAATAAAAGAGTGCCACTATGGGATTTGATAAAAAGTGTTGTGTCGACTTTACCCTTAGAAAAATCATGTGAAACAAGAAAAGAGCTAAGGCGCTCATACCAAGCACGGGGAGCTTGTTTGAGGTCATAAAGGGCTTTGTGGAGTTTGAACACGTGATTAGGAAATTGAAAATCTTCAAAGCCAGGAGGTTGTTTTACGTAAACTTTCGCTTTAATAATACCATTTAGAAAAGCACTCTTAACATCCATTTGAAAGAGTTTAAAATCATTAAAGCAAGCAAAAACACATAGCATGCGAATGGATTCAAGACGAGCAACCGAAGCATAGGTTTCGTCGTAGTCAATGCCTTCCTCTTGGTTATAGCCTTGAGCAACCAATCGGGCATTGTTACGAGTCACTAACCCATCTCCATTAAGTTTATTTCGAAACACCCATTTAGTTCCAATAATGGGGTGATTGCTAGGTTTTTGACAAGTTCCCAAACCTTGTTTCGTTCAAATTGATTTAGCTCTTCTTGCATCGCTATCATCCAAAATTCATCAAGAAAAGCACCATTAACATTTTTAGGCTCTATTTGAGAGATAAAAGCCACGTTTGCACAAAGATCACGAGTGGAGGATCTAGTGCTAGTACTGGAGGAAGGATCCCCAATGATAAGTTTTTTAGGATGATTGGTGACAAATCTCCATTCTTTTGGGAGGTCCTTTTGAGGAGGCTCGAGAGGTGGAGACTTTTTTGTTGGAGGAGTCACAACTTCATTGTTAGATGAAGAAGGATGATCTCCAATAGTGGAGTTCTCCAACCCAAATGAGATATCATCAATATCATCGGAAGAAGAGAATGTAGAAGAGTTAAGTTCATTAAAAGAGACATTGATTGACTCTTCGACAACAAGACTTCTTTTATTAAAAACACAAAAACCTTTACTATGAGTAGAGTGTCCAAGGAATATTCCTTCATAGGCTTTTTCTTCAAACTTGCCTAGGTTATCCTTGGTATTCAAAATAAAACAACTACAACCAAAAACTTTAAAAAATTCAATAGAGAGAATTTTGTCAAACCAA
Organism: Iris pallida; assembly: GCA_029216955.1. Lineage (NCBI taxonomy): Eukaryota > Viridiplantae > Streptophyta > Magnoliopsida > Asparagales > Iridaceae > Iris > Iris pallida. Next base: position 10,626,430 of record JANAVB010039219.1, on the reverse strand, counting down.
AGCTCATAAGGAGTCTTCTTAGAAATAGGTCTAATCAAGACCCTATTTATAACATGACATGCCGTGTTAACGGCTTCCGCCCAAAAATATTGGGGGAGCTTATATTGGTTTAACATAACCCGGGCCATATCGCCAAGGGTTCTATTCTTTCTCTCCACAACACCATTTTGTTGAGGAGTTCGTGGATAAGCAAAATCATGTCCAAAACCATTCTTTTCACAAAATCTTTTGAAATCGGCATTGTCAAATTCTCCTCCATGATCACTTCTAATCTTGTTAATAGAAAAACCTTTCTCATTTTGAACACGTTTACAAAAAGTAACAAATTTACGAAAAGTATCACTTTTGCAAGCAAGAAAAATAATCCAAGTAAATCTCAAAAAATTATCAACCAAAATAAAAGCATAAAGCTTGCCTCCAAGACTAGCAACTCTACTAGGACCAAAAAGATCCATATGAATAAGTTGAAGAGGTCTAGAGGTACTCACAGAGTTAATGGATTTGAAGGATGACTTGGTCAACTTACTCTTCTCGCATTCTTCACACACCATATCCTTCTTGAACAGGATACTTGAGAGTCCTCTTACGAGCTTCTTGGTAGCAAGACGAGAAATGGTATCCATATTGGCGTGTCCGAGCCTCATGTGCCAAAGCCAACTTTCATCGTTCTTAGCAACTAAGCACCTGTCATTGTTATTGTCTTCGACAAGATATAAAACATAGATATTGTTTTCTCTAATGCCTTCATAAACAATAGATCCACTTGAACTAATCGATAATGAAACATTTGAGCTTAACAAACTTGATATCATAACCATTATCGGTAAGATGAATAATACTAAGAAGATTGCGTTTAAGATTAGTAACAAGACACACATTCTTAATACAAGGATAATGAGGGGAACCGATATTACCATTTCCTATAATGTGACCTTTAAGATTGTTACCAAAGGAGACGTGTCCTTCCTTCTTCATCGATAGCGTTGTAAATAATGAAGCATCCCCGGTCATGTGCCGTGAACAACCGCTATCGAGAATCCACTTGCTTCTAGCATGAGAAGGACTCTTCACCTACAACATAAATTGAAGATGAACATTTTGGTCCCCATAATCGTATGGGTCCTTGAGTGTTAGTCTTAGGAACCCTTTTAAAAACTTTCTTATCAACTAGTTTCTTTGTATGACAATAATTGGTCGTATGTCCAAGCAAGCCACAGTAGTTGCAAATCATAGAGGATTTAGAAGAAGATATGTGAGTATCATGCATATGTGAATCTCTAGTGCGATGAGTTCTATCATTAGTATTATAATGATGATAAAAAAAAGCATGATGCGAAGTATTTTTCTTAACAAATGGTCCTTTTCTTGTGTTAGAAAAGGATTTGTGTGTAGTGTTCATGTAAGAAGCATGCCTAGCATTGTGATGAGTGTAGAGGTGTCTTGGAGTATGCATGTGAGTAGTGTTCTTATTACCTAGTTTCTTACTCTGTACAAGAAGATCATTATACTTAATAGAAGTATCATATTCTCTCCTATTAGCATCTTGAACCTTATGCATAACAAATTTATAAGCCCTTCTCATGGATTGAATCTCATCATCCTTCTTCTTGATGGTGACAAGAGATTCTTGAAACTTGAGTCGCAAAGACTCTATTTCATCTATGTCAGAAGCAGGAGATTTCCCCTTTACATCAATAATGATGCTTGAGAGTCTCTCTACTTCAAGTTGAAGATCATCAACCTCTTTAAGAGATTTCTTGTATTTATTCCTAACACCTTTGTGCTCTTCATGTAGTTCAAGGATGGCTTTCTCCAAGTCATCATAAGTAAGAGTATTTAAGGAGAGATCATCAAGTACCTCATCGGTTGCCATGAGACAAACGTTGGCATTGTGTTTGCACTCTTTGTCATTGTCGGAGTCGCTTGCATCACTCTCACACCAAATGCTTGTGTTGGCAAATTTCCTGGAGGACGAGCTTCCTTTGCTAGGCTTCTCATACTTGCTTGAGTCTTTTCTTATCATAGGACAGTCCCTCTTGATGTGTCCGGTTCTTCTGCATTGATAGCATGCCGAATTTTCCTCAGTGTCTCGTCTGAAGCGGTTGGCTTTGTTGAATTTGAGGAACTTTCGGAAGTACTTATCTGTAACAGCTATTTCTTCATTATTGTCCGACTCGTTGTCGTCGGAGCTATCCTTGGAGTAGGACTTTGTAAATTTGAGAGCAAGAGACTTCTCCTTCTCTTTGGCCTTCTCCTTCTCCTTCTCTTGTATGAAAGATTTGTCTTGATCTTTCATATCGAGTTCATGAGTCATTAGCTTCCCCATGAGGGTCTCAAGGTTCATGACTGTCAGGTCGTTCCCCTCAATGATTGCGGTAGCTTTAGGACTCCATCCTTTTGTCAATCCTCTAAAGATTTTTTTGATCTTTTCATGAGCAGGATATTCTTTACCAAGAGAAGAAAGAGGATTAATAATATCACCAAAACGAGTAAACATACAAGTAATAGACTCATCATGTTTCATCTTAAAGGACTCATATTCTTGCGTGAGTCTACTAATCTTGGATTCCTTTACTTGTGATGTACCCTCATGTGTGACTTCAAGTAACTTCTAAATCTCATTGGAAGTCTTGCAAGTAGATATTCTATTGAATTCACTACTATCGAGAGCACAATAAAGAACGTTCATAGCCTTGGCATCTCGACTAGCAAGCTTCTTGGTGTTTTCAGTAAGTATGTCCCTAAGGGTGTCAGCAGCAACATCCTCAATAACTCTGGAAGGAGTAGGGAGACCATTTATCACACAATCCCATAAATCAAAATCTATGGACTTCAGATAAATACTCATCCTAATCTTCCAGTAGTTATAGTTGGTTCCATCAAATATGGGAGGCCTATTTGTGGAGTGTCCCTCATTGTGGAAGGTATTGATACTAGGGTTAGTGGCCATGGATCACTCAAAGGGAGTAAATCCAAATCAAGAGAACCTGGCTCTGATACCAATTGTAGAACCCTAGAGGAGGGTGAATAGGGAAATAAAAAATAACTTGATCACAAGAAGCAATATATGACAAATAAAAAGAAAGAGTAGGAAGATCAAACACAAGATGTATCCTGGTATCCTCGCTTGAGGCAATCGAGTCCCGAAACTCTCTCCGGCTTAAATGCACTATTTAATAAAATAGTACACACGAGTTTGGATCCGAAGAACTTGCCAACTTCAACACGAGTTTGGATCCGAAGAGCTCGCCAACTTCAACACACGAGTTTGCTTACGAAGGCTCGCCAACTTCAAAGAAATTAGAAGAAAACTTGTTGATCTTCTAACACTTGAAGATCGAAAATTACAACTCTTAATAACTCTAGCACTTTGGGAGAGGATGACAATTAAAAGCTTGGTAGAGTATTAATGGTGGAGCTCTTAGTAGTTTGGAAAATTTATGACAAGAGTTGGTGAAAGCTTCAAGAGAGAGAAGGCTTTCATTTAAAGAGAAACCAAGAGTAGGTAGCATTTAATGCTCCTGGATACAGCCTGACCGGCATACCGTCCGTATGCACCGGCATACCGTCGGTATACCGGTCGAACAGTAACGGTCATATTAGTATTCGTTCGGAGCATTTAATAGTGCCATTAATGCAGCCTATGCCATTCAAAAATTAAATATTTTTAACCCGGTATACCGTCGGTATGCCGCGGTATACCGTCGGTATACCAACGTTTATCACAGAATGTTTTTGAGGCAAACAAAATGGTATACCGTCGATATGCTGGAGCATACCGTCGGTATGCCGGAGCATACCGTCTGTATGCCGACATTTATCACAGAAGGTTTTGTGGACAATAAAACGGTATACCGTCGGTATGTCGGAGCATACCGCCAGTATGCCGATCTATAGGATATTAATTTTTGACTTTAAGAAGTAGAAAGCTTTTAGTTTGTCATCCAACCTTAAGTGTTTACAGAAAGACCTTGACTTTGTACAGACTCGAAATCATGCAGTATAGAAAGCCGTCTATGCAAGGAGCGCCGGTCTTTACTTCAATCTTCAAGGCTATGGATGACAAACTTGATTGGACAGACTTTATGTAGTAGAGCTTCTGAAATAATATCAATCTGAAAACAGAGAAAACTACACTACAAAGATGCTATTAATATTATCAAAATAATAATGTGCCTACACCACCCACTTAAGCCTTAAATTTTCTGAACAACCAAAGAGCCTCTCCATTACTACTGTACCCAAAGCTTTAATTTGTCATCCAACCGAAGAGTGCTAGAGTATTTCAAGAGTTGTATGTTTCGATCTTCAAACTATTGTAGAAGATCAAAAGCCCTTTTTCCTTTCCATTGAAGTTGGCGAGCCTTCGTAAGAAAACTCGTGTGTAAGAAGTTGACAAGTTCTTCGGATCCAAACTCGTGTTAAAGTTGACGAGTTCTTCGAATCCAAACTCGTGTGCAACTATTTACTCAAATAGTGGATACCAGGATACATCGAGTGTTTGAATCTCTATCTCTTTTACTCTTCATAAAATAGTAGTAAATTATTTGGTAATTATTTATTTACCCTATTCACCCCCCCTCTATGGTTCTATAATTGGTATCAGAACTTTGTCACTTGATTTGGACTCACATCCTTAGAGAGATCCATGGCCACTAACCCTAGTACCAATTCATTCTACAACGAGGGACACTCCACAAATAGACCTCCTCTATTTGATGGAACCAACTATAACTATTAGAAGATTAGGATGAGCATTTATATGAAATTCCTAGACTTTGATCTATGGGAATGTGTCATCAACGACATTCCTGTATCTTCCATAGTTATTGAAGAAGTTGTCTCAGAAACCCTTAAAGATAGACTTACTGAGAATAATAAAAATATTGCTAGTCGGGACGCTAAAGCTATGAATGCCCTCTACTATGCCCTTGATAGCAATGAGTTCAATAGGATTTCCATCTTTAAGACCTCCAATGAAATCTGAAGACTTGGAGGTTACTCATGAGGGAACCTCTCAAGTAAAGGAATCCAAAATCAGTAGACTCACCCAAGAATATGAATCTTTCAAAATAAAACAAGATGAGTCTATTACTATTATGTTTACTCAATTTTGTGATGTCATTAACCCTCTCTCTTCTCTTCGCAAGGAATATCCCACTCATGAAAAGATTAGAAAAATCCTTCGGAGATTGACCAAAGGGTGGAATCCTAAAGCTACCGCCATTATTGAAGGAAACAGTTTGACAACCATGACTCTTGAAACCCTCATGGGAAAGCTCATGACCCACGAGCTGGACATGAAAGACCAAGAAGAATCTTCCACTCAAGAAAAGGAGAAGGAGAAAGCTAAAGAAAAGGAAAAGTCACTTGCTCTAAAAGCAACCATGTCCTTTTCAAAAGACAGCTCTGAGGATGATGACTCAGACGATGAAGAGATCGCTCCCACCGCCAAGCACTTCCAGAAGTTTCTCAAGTTCAACAAAGCAAATCGTGTAAGACGGGACAACCATGAAGAACCCGCCTGCTACAACTGAAAAAAAAAATTGGACACATCAAGAGGGACTGTTCCATGGCAAGAAAAGAATCCAACAGATACGAGAAGACCAACAAAGGAAGCTCATCCTCCAGAAAATATGCCAACACCATCATATGGTGTGAAAGCAATGCTAGTGACTCTGATGATGACAAAGAGTGCAAGCACAAGGCAAATGTTTGTCTTATGGCTACTAAGGTAACAAATAACCTATCTATGAATGCACTTTCTTACAATGACTTAGAAAATGCTATTCTTGAATTACATGATGAACACAAGGTCATAAGAGGAAAATATAAGAAATCTCTCAAAGAGATTGAAGCTCATAAACAAGAAATAGAAAAACTTTCCAACATCATTCATGACATCAAAGGAAAGTCGCCTGCATTTGACACTGATGAGATCGAGTCTCTACGACTAGAGCTCCAAGAATCACAAGACATCATCAAGAATAGGGACGTTGAAATCCAATCCCTCAGGGAAGGATATGAATTTGCTATACGCAAGACTCTTGCTGCAAATCAAAGAGAATATGCCACTTCCATCAAGTACAACGACCTTCTTGTAAAATGCAAGAAACAAGTCGATAAGAATATGACACACACGCATACACAAAGGCATGTCAACACCGATCGCATGCCTCATACTCGCAAGAACACAACACATAGGTCTTTCCCTAACCAAGTACATACACGAAAAGGTCCTCTCAAAAGGAAAAATATTACTCATTATGCCTTCTACTATCATCACCATAACACTCATGTGAAAAATCCTAATCATACTAGGACCTCTCATACACTCTGTCACTCATACTCCTCTAGACCTATCACATCTATGGGGTGCTATTATTGTGGTCTCCTTGGACACACTTCTTACTACTGTCAAATGAGAAAACATGTTGATATGAGAATGTTTAAATGGGTTCCTAAAGCTAACAATCAAGGACCCAAATATTCTTCGGTACCAAAGTCTTCATCTTCAACTTGTGTTGTAGGTGAACCCTCTATCGCATGCTAAAAGCAAGTGGATCATCGATAGCAGTTTTTTACGACACATGACCGGTGACGTTTCACTCTTCGCAACGCTATCGATGAAGAAAGATGGACATGTATCCTTGACAACAATCTAAAGTGGTATATCATAGGAAATGGTAACATTGGCTCTCCTCCTTATCCATTGATTAGAAATATTCGCCTTGTTACAAATCTCAAGCACAACCTTCTTAGCATTAGTCATCTTACGGATAATGGTTATGATATTAAATTTGTTAAACACAAATGCTTCATCCCCGATAGTACTAGTGGATCTACTGTGTATGAAGGCATTAGAGAAAATAATATCTATCTTCTTTATCTTGTTGAGAGCACTAACAATGACAGGTGCTTAGTAGCAAAGAACGATAAAAGTTGGCTTAGGCATATGAGACTTGGGCATGCTAACATGGAACCATATCCCGACTCGTCACCAAGAAGCTTGTAAGAGGTCTTCCAAGCATTCCCTTCAAAAAGGATATGGTATGCGAAGAATGTGAGAAAAGTAAGTTGACCAAATCTTTCTTCAAATTCGTCAACTCCGTAAGCACTACTCGACCTCTTCAACTTATCCATATGGATCTTTTTGGTCCTAGTAGAGTCTCTAGTCTTGGTGGTAAACTTTATGCTTTTGTTTTTGCTGATGATTTTTCGAGATTTATGGGGGTTATATTTCTTGCAAACAAAAGTGATACTTTTCGTAAATTTGTTGGCTTTTGTAAACGTGGTCAAAATGAGAAAGACATTATGATCAACAAGATTAGAAGTGACCATGGAGGAGAATTTGATAATGTCGATTTTAAAAGATTTTGTGAAAAGAATGGTTTTGGTCATGATTTTGCTTGTCCTAGAACTCCACAACAAAATAAAGTTGTGGAAAGAAAGAATAGAACCCTTGGCGACATGGCAAGGGTTATGTTAAACCAATATAAGCTTCCCCAATACTTTTGGGCGGAGGCCATCAATACGGCTTGTTATGTTATAAATAGGGTCTTAATTCGACCTATTTCTAAGAAAACTCCTTATGAGCTTTGGTTTGACAAAATTCCTTCAATTGAATACTTTAAAGTTTTTGGATGCAAATGTTTTATTTTGAACACCAAGGATAACCTAGGCAAATTCGAAGAAAAAGCCTATGAAGGTATTTTCCTTGGTTACTCAATACATAGTAAAGGATTTTGTATTTTCAACAAAAGAAGTCTTGTTGTCGAAGAGTCAATTAATGTCTCTTTTGATGAACTTAACTCTTTTAAATCCTCCTCATCCGATGATGTTGATGATATCTCTTTTGGTTTGGAAAACACTTCTCTTGGAGACACTTGTCCTTCTTCATCTAACCATGAAATAGTGACCCCTCCAACCGAAGATTCTTTACCATTAGAGAATCCTCAAGTGGACCTCCCAAAATAATGGAGATTTATCCCACATCATCCCAAGGAGCTTATCATTGGTGATCCATCTTCTCGTGTTAGCACTAGATCCTTTACTCGTGATCTTTGTGCAAATGTTGCTTTTATTTCTTAAATAGAGCCTAAAAATATTAATGATGCCTTTAATGATGAATTTTGGATAATAGCAATGCAAGAAGAGCTTAACCAGTTTGAGAGAAACAAGGTTTGGGAACTTGTCCCTAAACCCCACAACCATCCCATTATTGGGACAAAGTGGGTGTTTCGAAACAAACTTAATGAAGATGGGTTCATCACTCGTAACAAAGTCCGATTGGTTGCTCAAGGCTATAACCAAGAGGAAGGCATTGACTACGATGAAACCTATGTTATGGTTGCTCGTCTTGAATCCATTCGCATGCTATGTGCTTTTGCCTACTTTAATGATTTCAAGCTCTTTCAAATGGATGTCAAAAGTGCCTTTCTAGACGGTATTATTAAGAAGGAAGTTTGTGTTAAGCAACCTCCTGGTTTTGAAGATTTCCATTTTTCTTATCATGTTTTCAAATTACACAAAGCCCTTTATGGCCTCAAACAAGCTCCTCGTGCTTGGTATGAGCGTCTTAGTTCCTTTCTTATTTCTCACAACTTTTTAATGGCAAAGTTGACCCTACACTTTTTATTAAATCTCTTAACGGCACCCTTTTGTTAGTGCAAATTTATGTTGACGATATTATTTTTGGTTCCACTATAGAAGCATAGAAAAGAATAAAGAAAGATCCATGCGGCCAAGGAGCCCCATGCGGCTCAGAAAGCTCATGCAGCTCAGGGATCCATGCGGCTCAAGTGTCTATGCGGCTCAAATAAGTTCCATGCGGCTCAGAGAGGAGCCACGTGGCCTGTAAACATCTCTTCCGTTTGTCCTTTACTGCATTAAATGCCTTGACGGCTGACAGCTCTGACAAGATGAGAGTTCTGACACAAAGATACCATTATAACTCCCTCATAATGACGGACTCCTAGGGAAATAAAGGAAATCTCTGACACGATCCCCCAAGATCCAGAAACTGTCATGCGGCCTTGACACGTGGACAGTCGCATACGGCTCAAGTAGAGACCACCCCATGCGGCTCAGACCGAAGCTATCCCATGCTGCTCAAGCAGAGACTGCCCCATGCGGCTCACGAGGACTGTCTCCATGCGGCTCACAAAGAAGGCACCCATCATACACTCATGCGGCTCAGATCATTACCATGCGGTTCAAATGTTCAGGGGCCACTCTCAAGCAGCCTTGATACGCGGTCAGTCTTATACGGCTCAATGAGGAGCAACCTTCCTGCGGCTCAAATTTTTGCAGTGGCTCGCTGTTAAGACACGTGGCATGATAGTGGGACACGTGGCATCAAATCGGGCAAAATCCATCAAAAAATCCTAATAAAATATTGGGATCGAATCAGATCATTTGTAATCGAGCAAATCAATGACACGTGTCGGGAAATCCAAGATTGGCATGACAAATCAGGAGGATTTATGTCAATCATCATTAATTACCCACAAAAGATTTGATGTAATCACATTTATTGCTCAAATCTCTTATATTCAAGATGAACGGCCAAGATCCAGTGATCCTTAGCCGCCGACTTTTAAGAATGGGCAATCATTGCAAACCCTAATGGTGTCTCCCACTCTTATAAATAGTAAGGTGCCATTCCCTTGCGAAGGAGGAGAGTCTCGGATAAAAAAAGAGAGACACAGAGAGCCAGAGAGCTAGAGAGAGAATATACAGAGATCAAAAGGAGAGCATTTCTTCATCAACGCCAAGCAGTTCTTCTACAGAGCCAAAGCTGCACCCGATCGTCCAAGGAGTAAGGCAGAGCGGCCGTCGCTTTCCCGAGCCTCTATCGTCACCCCCCAGAATCTAAATTAAATAATTGTACTTAGATTGCTGTACCTAGGTTTTCGTCCCTAGGCTTTCTTTGTACAAGCGAGTTTGTATTGTGAAGTAAAAGTCCAGTCCTCCGATAATTGTTCTGTTCTTTTTTATTTTATGGCAAACATGATGGCGACTCTGCTGGAGACAAACTTCTCCACGACTGAGGAGTTGGTGACGCAATCGGATGCAGCCAAACTTGGCTCCACGTAACAGAAGATGGTCGTCCGCTTCGACCAACAGGCGTTTGAAGAAATGCTCTCTGAGGGAAGCGCTGGCCCGGTCCAGAAGTAAACCCGCACAAAGAAAGCTTGCAGCGAGTGGAGGCCAAAATCATTTGCTCCTCTCCAAGCTCTGGACGGAGTACTCTCTACTGCCCAAAACGGCAAAGACGACTCTCGCGCAGCCCCACTTCGAGCCATAGAGGACTCTGCTGTCCCCAAGTTCGGCAGAGGAAAGCACTATGATGCTGGACTTGCAGGGGCAAAGAGTGATTCTATGTGCTCCAGGAAGAAACCAAACAAGGGCACTAGCTGCAAGATGAAGACTCATGCGGCCAAGATTGCCAGCCGCATGAATGATGACCATGCAGCTGAGACTGCTAACCAAGGGCATAATACTCATGCGGCCAGGATTTCTAGCCGCATGGAGAACACTCATGCGGCCGAGATTCCTAGCCGCATGAAGAAGACCTATGCGGCTACAACGGCCAGCCGCATGAAGATTATTGATGCCAGCCGCATGACGCCTACTCCACATGGCTCTATCTTCGACCGCCTCTCCTATGGTCCCGATCTCTTGTGCTCCCAAGAAGACATGTCTGACTCTCTCCAGCACCACTTAGACTCTTCCTACTATGTGCCCTCACGCACTAGAGTGAAGAAGTCTAAGGCAGCACGAGCTTGGCAAGTTCGGTCCGCTGATCCGACCTCTGACCATCCGAGCGTCCCACATACTGTTATACGGGCCTCTGATGGGAAGTTGTACAGAACCACTCGAGTCCAGCCCCTGGCGGCAAACGGACAGAGAGGTTCCCAAAAGTCTTCCAAAATCCAGGGAGCAAACATGGTCGATCCGGACCCATCTGACTTGCGTGAGGCCATCCTCCATAAATGCAAGGAAAGAGAAGGTACATCGGGGTGCAAAAAGTTCTCCCATGGACATCACTGCACCCAAGTCATTGTCAACTGCTGTTGCAACAACGCGACGATACGAGAAGACCGGCAGTCCGTCTTCCAAAGACAGCAACAACTATGTTCAGAGGATAAGGCATCTCCCGTCGTCTCCTGCAACTCTGCTCAAAAAATCCCCGCCGATGGGAGAGGGAAGAAGACCAACGTTCCCAGCCCGAAGATTTCAACCACCATGACTAAGAGACTACCGTCTAAATGGGTGCCCACCACAGGAGTTTTCCAAGGTACCCATTCAAAGACGAAATCTGCTACAGTGGGAGATTCATCGTCCACACTACTGGGGGTTGCTGGGACTGGGGGTAGCACTCCTCAGAACGTCCACGATAATCTAATGTTCCGCGGAGATGAGCCCGAGGAAACAACTCTCCCATCAGATACAGCAAGGACCGACGTCCCCGAGGACGTCTACGACTTCCAAGATAAAGCAAACTCTGAGGCTGGGGGTACTATCCCTTCTGAGTCCGAACCAGAGGAGAACATTTCCACATACCCCGATGACTTCTCGCTACTGGGTATGATTCGGAGGGCACTTCCTCCACCATTCCGTCTATCTCTCCTCATATAAAGACGGTGTTCATGACGGACAGCAGCCAAGGTGGTTCCAGGGATCGCCAACGCATCGACACTCTGGAGGCCATACTGCATGCCTTGGTCAAGTCTGTGGACGAGATCAAAGCGGCCCTTCCAACTCTCCAAGGAGGGACGCCTAGCCAAACAAGCACGGGTCCCGCGGTCAATGCGGACTCGAACTCAGCGGCACCGAACCCAGGCAATAATCCTCCTGAAATGACGGCCCCCACCGCTGTGGATGAGGCCAGGGAAGCAAGAAGAGAGGTCCAGGAGCTCCTAGCCATGTTTTATGCTCGAGAAACCTCTCAAGACCTCAGAATATGGCAACCATACCCTGCAGCATGGAGGGATGTCCCCTTCCCACCAAGATATAAGCCGTTCAATATCAATCCTTATGATGGAAAGACCTACGCAAGTCGGTATATCACATACTTCGAGGTCACCACCGACCATCTGCCCCATGATGATGCCATCCTTACACGATTATTCATCGGGGCATTGGAAAGGGTCGCTTTCGACTGGTACCGTAACCTGCCGGACAACTGCATCCACTCCTTCGCCAGCTTCAAACGCATATTCTTGGAGAGATTCTATGAAGTAGGACCGGACGTCACGATGTCCACCCTCATGGACATTGTTCAAGGGGAGAAAGAGCCGACAAGGAACTACATTGAGCAGTTTTGCCAAACCGCAATGAAGCTGCCGTCTGGTAACCTGGATTCCTCTTTAATTGAAATTTACCAAAAGAGACTGCTTCCAACAATCAGCCTCTGGATGGGCGAAAGTCAATTCAAGGACTGGAAGACGTTTATCATCAGTGCCACAAGCGCCGAAGAACGATTGACGAAGGCTCGCCAATTAGGATTGCACATCTCGAACAGAGAGAACAAGGGCAAGCGTCCTAATACCAACAACGACAATGGGGGTAGTCCCTCCAACAATCGGGACAGCAGGGGTAAGCAGGCTATGGTGGCCGACACAGTCCAGAAACCTGAGTTAATACCGGCAGACAAACAATGACCGTAAATTACTTACTCCTTCGAAGACGGTCACGTCAAGCCTATCTTGGACATGCTCATACAAGGAGGCAGAATTTAGCTCCCTCCACCAAAATGGGAACCTCGGCCGACAGACATGGAGAGCCCGAAGTACTGCCATTACCACTGCTATGTCCACCATGCTACACACGACTGCTACCAATTGAAGCGATACATCCAACATCTCATCGATTCGAACGCTCTGGCCATCGATTTCGAGGAGGTAACTGTGGCAGCCAATATGGTGTCAGTACAATTTGGCAGCTTCCCTTCGACGGAAACTCAAGACGGTGTGGTCCCCATCCCTTTGGCGATAATAGAGATTGCTTATCTTCCACCTCTCCGAGATCAGGCTGCTGGTCTAGTGCCCCTCACTACATCACGAGGGGAGGTCATGTGGGTCCATCCAGACTTGGTATATGAAGTGACTCAGTCTACACCATCTTCCATTCGCACGAAGAAGAGTGGAAAAGTCAGATCATGCCGCACAATCTCGGCAGATATCGAAGAAGTCACAGCTGTTGTTACTCGATCTGGGGCACAATCCCAACCTGTGGCGGAAAACTCGACCGAAGATCATTAACCCGCTACAACTGACGCTCCGGGACCTTCTCAGCCTCCGACGATCGACAAGCCTAGGCCGAAGGAGACTCGCTTTGACAAATCCCTCCGAAAAGAGACACCATAGGGCTGGAGAGGCCCTACAACTTCGACATCTTGGCACAATTGGCCAACACACCGGCCAAGTTGTTATTATACGAGCTTTTGAGACTCTCAAAGGATGTTCGCGTGGCTTTGAGCGATGTACTGCAAAATGCCGACGCGTACCTGGCTCAGGTCAACCTTACGGGAGAGAGCCCGCCTGCAGATCTCCAAGACAGCGCTTGCACGGGTACGATGCCCAATATTATCTTCACTTAGCAGGATATGCTCATCAAAACCAACCTGCACGATCGCCCGTTATACTACACTGGATACATCGGCGACGTAAAGGTGGATCGGATGCACAATGATCCTGGTTCTTCCATAAGCATCATCCCAAAGGGTCTGTTACATCATATCCGTATCCCTATGCATCGCCTGACGCCTACAAGCACCGCCATCAGCGGTTTCAATTCGGGCAGGAGCTACCCAATTGGGAAGATTCGTTTGAAGTGTCAAATTGGCGATCTCCAGTCAGAAGTCACCTGTTACGTCATAATTGCAGACACTTCTTACAACATCCTCCTGGGGCGCCCTTGGATACACGATTATATGATCGTGTCTTTCATACTGCACCAAAGCTTCAAGTATGTCGACAAACACGGCTTCGTGAGGACAGAATTTGCCGACATCGATCCCTTCAAAGGGGTCGAATCCTACTACTCAGACTCCTGCCTGTACGAAAAGTCAAAGAGGCACCTTGGTGAAGGAGATGTACAAGCTCATACCGAGACAGCCACAGGATCAGAAGAACCCCTAATGATCCACCTCCAAGCTCGTAAACCTGGCAAGTCCACACCCCTTATAGCCACTCTGCGTAAGGACGCAATCAGCTTCTCGGCACAAAAAGAGCAAATGATAATCCGGCTGCCAAGGTCGGGCCAAGTGCCAAGACCCACAACGGAGCCACTGACAATCAGACTGCCAAGAGTCGGCCAGCCACAAACGGAGAAGCTCAATCCCTCCGATAAACCAATGACGATACGCCTTCCCAAGAAGAGTCGTCACCCCGATGCAAGGTCTGGGGCATCTAGCAAACCAACCACTCCCCGCCCAGCATCGAATACCAAACTGGGGGTCGCTAGTTTGCCAACGACCCCACGCTTGGCTCCACCAGCTGAACCTCTGACGATCAAGCTGTCCAGGTCATCCTCTCAGTCTTCTTTTATACATAGAGTAGCCGAAGAAGAATCGGAGCTAGCCAAGTATGTGGCTGCCCATACTGATGTTCCGCAGATGATGTAATCCCGCTAGAAAAGATACCTTACTTCATCAATAAAGGGCTATCTTTGAACTACCTCGAACTCAATAAGCTTTGTAAAATGTATGCTATGGAACACGGTATAGGCACTCACCTACACACACAAGTGACAAATGTGTATACCGCAAACCAACTTACTCCAGTGGAAGACGCTTACCACATAATCGAGGGAGTGGACCATCCAATCATCTTCGGCCGAAAGGACAATCCGCAGCCTTTCACCATAGAGAAGGTCGATCTCGAATCAGATGCCGGAAGACTGCCTCTGTACCTTTATAGCCCCCAATCCAAATACCTTATGCAAAAACAAGGGTACGATCTAGAGATTACGCCAGGTTTGAACTATGGCACCGGGTGACGTTTACCTCTAAAGCTACCAGTCCCGACTGGCAAACCACGGGACTACTACAGCAAGACCCGGTGTGGATTAGGGTATGTTACGCCTACAATGACCCTTAAAAGTTCAAATAAAGAATGCGATTGGCATTCACATTCAACCGGGTCACCAACTTCCGATTCGGATACCAGCATCGGAGACGTCTTCAGACAAGTCCTGTCAGTCAACATGGTATTCGCCGACACTTATGAAGAAGATGAAGACATCCCTGAAACCTCGAGTTAGAACCGTGGGCCCAACAGTTGGATGCACAATAGGAAAAGCGGTTCGAACAGAGAGAACCGCCTACGGAAGATGAGGTCATACAAGTGGATCTTGGCAGCGAATCTTCTCTAAAACCGATCTTCAGCAGTAAAAGCCTAACAGACGAAGAGCGAGAATCGCTGCTGGAACTTGTCAAAGAATATATTGATGTGTTCGCCTGGAGCTATGAAGATATGCCAGGACTAAACCCCGAGGTTGCTCTTCACAAACTCAACATTCGGCCAGATGCAAAGCCAGTCAAGTAACAACAGCGACGCTTTCGCCCAGGCATCATGGATGCGATCGAAGCCGAAGTCAACAAATTAATAGCTAGCGGATTCATTCGTGAGGAACAACATCCGGATTGGGTCGCCAACATAGTACCAGTCCTCAAAAAGAATGGGAAGATTGAAATCTGCGTCGACTTCCACAATCTGAACGAGACATGTCCTAAAGATGAATTCCCCTTCCCTATCACATACATCATGATTGACAACACCTGCGGCTTCGAACGTATGTCATTCATGGATGGCTTCACATGGTACAACCAAATCAAGATGTCTTCTGACGACAAAAAGCATACATCATTTCGAACACCGATTGGCACATACTGCTACACAGTCATGCCTTTCGGTTTGAAGAATACTGGTGCCACATATCAAAGAGCTATGAGTATCATCTTCAGAAACCACTTACGCAAGACGGTGGAGTACTATGTTGATGACATCGCCGTCAAGAGTCGCTGTAAGGGAGACCATCTGCAGGATCTGAGGACGGTATTCGACCTGATGCGAGCGCACAATTTGAAAATGAACCCTAGGAAGTCCTTCCTAGGCATATCCAGCGAAAAGTTCTTGGGTTTCATCATCACCGTCTAGGGTATCCATGTAGACCCTGAGAAGACAAAGGCAATTATGGAGATGGGTCCCCCGAGAAATCTCCGCGAACTCAGAGGCCTTCAAGGGAGGCTAGCTTACATCAGGAGGATCATTTCTAACCTCTCCGGGCGATGTCGACCATTCACCCATCTCATGAAGAAAGGCGTCTCATTCATATGGGACAAAGAATGTCAGCGTACCTTCGACAACATCAAAGAATACTTGTCGAACCCACCAGTCCTGGTGGCCCCAGTTGCTGGAAAACTATTCCTGATCTATGTACGAGCAATAGAGCATTCCTTTGGCGCCCTGCTAGCACAAAACAACGATGCAGGCCATGAACAAGCCATATATTACCTCAATCGAATGATGATTGGGCCAGAGCACCGATACACCACCGTAGAGAAGGAATGCCTCGCCCTGGTGTTCGCCATTCAGAAGACGCGGCACTATGTCATAGGACAAACCATACATGTGATCTCACAAGTCAACCCTCTCAGGGTCCTCATGACTAAACCAGGGGCACTCAGCTTTCGCCTCGCTATATGGGCAATATTGCTGTCCCCCTATCATATGATCTTCGTCCCACAAAAGGCTGTTAAAGGTCAAGCCCTGGCAGACTTTTTGGCAGCCCACCCGGGTTCGGAGTCGTCCAAAATATATGAAGAAATCCCAGATGAGGTCGCCGACTCACATGTGACCTCCCACGATGATATCTGGCAAACGTTCTTCGACGGCGCCTCAAGGACCGGACCTAAGGGCAACATCGTCGTCGGCGTCGGGGTGGTACTGGTTTCTCCCTCCGGTTTGGTGATCAATCGCGCTTACTCTCTTACAGAGCCCTGCTCTAACAATATGGCCGAGTACAACGCGTTGGTCATTGGCCTCCAACTTGCAAGAGAGCTGGGGATAGAATATCTTGAAGCATACGATGATTCTCAGTTAATCGTCAATCAGATCCGGGGTTCATACGAAGTCCGCCATGAAGACATGATCCCCTAACACCAAATAGCAATCAATATTATCGCGTCATTCGAGGGGTTCTTCATCAAACATGTTCCCAGACTCTGAAATATCGAAGCCGATGTCCTAGCTGGTCTTGCCGCTTCCCTAGCGGTTTTGAACTGTGCTCGCCAATCCGTGGATGTGATAGGCCACGAACTGGTCTGTCCCAAGAACAACGTTCAATTCGTGGCAAGTTATTCCGCTTAGACGATCGACGAAGTCCCAGATTGGAGACAACCATTCATTGACTTCGTAGTCTACGATATCCTGCCCGAGAATCCGAAGGAAGCCACCTCTATCAGAAGGCGTTCTCTCAGATTCTTCTATGATACAGAGACAAAAATGCTGTATCGCCGATCCTACGATGGATTACTGCTTCGGTGTCTGTCGAACACAGAAGCCAAAGAAGCCGTACGCGAAGCTCATAACGATGTTTGCGGTGCCCATCAGCCTGGCCCTAAATTGTAAGACCGTCTTCGCTGAATGGGCTACTACTGGCCTACGATGGTAGCAGATGCGATACACTATACAAGAAAGTACAAAGCCTGCCAAGTCTACGTGGACATCATCCACCAACCATCCGAGTTTCTACATCCGACAGTGGCATCCTGGCCATTTGAAGCATGGAGAATGGACATCATCGGTCTGATTACTCCACCGTCCTTCTATGGATATCGCTTCATACTCGCGATCACGGATTACTTCTCCAAATGGACGGAAGCTGTCCCGCTCACAGAAGTAAAGACTTCAAACGTGATCAGCTTCCTCAAGCATCATATCATCTATCGCTTTGGACTGCCCCGAAGGATCATCCACGATAATGGTCCACAGTTTGTAAGCCACGCCTTCTATCGGTTCTGCGACAAGCATCGCATCCAGAATATTGCTTCGACACCATACAATCCGACAGCAAATGGGTTGGCAGAGGCATTCAACAAAACAATCATCAAACTTCTCAAGAAGTTTGTCTCTTCCAACAAACACGACTGGAACGAGAAGCTTGGTGAATGCTTATGGGCGTACCGTACTACAGTCCGAACGGCCACTGGGAACACGCCATTTTCCCTGGTGTACGGGAGTGAGGCAGTCCTCCCATTGGAGACTCAAATACCCTCACTCCGTGTCGCCCTTACTTAACAATTGACGACTGACGATAACTACCGTCGTCGGCTACAAGAGTTGGAGGCCTTAGATGAAAAGCGCCTCTTGGCTCAGCAACGAATCGAGCTATACCAAGCACGCATCTCTGGAGCCTTCAACAAGAAGGTTAAAATCAGAACATTCCAGGTGGGCGATCTCGTCATGGCAGTCCGAAGGCCGATGGTCATGACTCACAAAATCGTCGACAAATTCCAGCCAAAATGGGAAGGGCCGTTTATCAATGAGGCCGTATTCTCCAACGATGCTTACCGCCTCGTAAAACAAAACGGAGACTTGCTCATGTTGCCCGTCAACGACAAGTTCCTGAAGAAATATTATGTCTAAACGACATTTTCTAGATCATCGAGTCATGTACCAGTCGGTACCGCTGAACTCGTACGACATTCTTCAGATCATCGAGTCATGTACCTGCCGGTACCGCTGAACTCGTACGAAATTTTCCAGATTATCGAGTCATGTACCCGCCAGTACCGCTGAACTCACACTCTCATAAAACTCTAGATTATCGAGTCATGTACCTGCTAGTGCCGCTGAACTCACTTTCACAATATTCTAGATCTTCGAGTCATGTACCCGCTGGTACCGCTGAACTCACTTTCACAATATTCTAGATCATCGAGTCATGTACCCGCTGGTGCCGCTGAACTCACATTCACAGAAATCCTAGATTGCTGAGTCATGTACCCTCTTGTACCGCTGAACTCACGTCCTCCTTCCACAAAAATCCTAGATTATCGAGTCATGTACCCGCTGGTACCTCTGAACTTACACTTTGATTCCAAAATTTATGGATTGTCGAGTTATGTACCCGATGGTACCCCTGAACTTATATCCCGGTCACTCTTTCGGGGGAAAGTTATGTATGACCATACCTTTGAACTTTCTTTCTGAAGGAGCTCCTTCCTCATGATCCACTACCCGTACTCCCAGTGCACAAAAAGGGTAACAGATCCACAAATTTCCAAAACGACCATGTCGATGTTACCTCTGTGTCGTCTCAATTCTGCCAAAAACAAATCATCCCCCTACATAGAACTTCCATGTCCTCATTACCTCTGAGTCGTCCTATGTACCCCCCTTCATTGAGCCCACTCCTGCCATGTCCTCATTACCTCTGAGTGGGAAGGCTCCGTCGAAGAAACCCTCATGCTTGCCATGTCCTCATTACCTCTGAGTAAGTATGTTGATTCCTTTTCGACTTATTATCTGCACCCACAATCGGAGTACGCCAAGGATAGTAGGTCCACAAATATCCTCCGTTGAGTCCACTCCTGCCATGTCCTCATCACCTCTGAGTAGGAAGATTCTGCGGTAAGAAAACCCTCGTGCTTGCCATGTCCTCATTACCTCTGAGTAAGCATGTTGGTTCTACTTCATCCTATTATCCGTATCCTAACCCAGGATACGCCAAGGATAATAGGCCCATAACTATCCTTTGCTGAATTTCTCCGCAAAGGCCTATCATTCCTCATCATGTCCCGGGAGCCCAGCTGCTCCATGACATTCCTTCTCCCGATACTCGGAACGTCCACGACAACATGACCATGGAACCGTTCTAGGTATCCCCAATCAAACTTGTTACCTGTACCTAAAACCAAGGTATGCCAGGGGTAACAGGTCCACAGACAAGTCCCCCATGCAGGGCACACATCATCACAATACCACAGGCACAACAAGCAATACAAATGAAGGGTAGAATGGAAAGTACTCTTTATTTGAAAAGTCGAAAAGGCATTACATGTTTTGGGGACCACGTCCCCCTCAAAAAAAAAGAAAAGGAAAACAAAAACAAAAGAAGAAAAGGCCGACTATAGGTCGGCATTACATAATCCCAAGAAGCGGTTTCTCACTAAGGCCGTACCCCGCTCAAGCCTCTCTCTAGCTCGGCGCTCAGCCTCCTGGGACAACCGCTCCCCATTATCCAGGTCCATGAGTGCCCGCCAATCGTCTTCCAACTTCTTTAGAGCCATTTCCAGGTCAGCCGAAGTTTGATTAACTCTGTCAGCCTCCTGGATAATTAGCCCCGTGTCGATACGGGCAGCCTCAAGCTCAGACTCAAAGAAAGTTAACTTCTTCTGAAGCTCAAGGATCTGCTCTCGCGTGTCAGTGATCCCGCGGGAGGCAGTCGCTTTTCGAGCCGTAACATCTTCACTCTCATGGCTCAATTGATCATATCGATCAGAAAGGATTGCGGAGATCCTTCAGTATGGCAGGCTTGGTTTTATCCCGAGCAGCCCTCGCCTTCTCTATAGCAGTTGTGAGGGAACCGCGCTCCTGATCTATGGCAGCAGGCAGATCTGTCTACCGTAGTACCTGAAGCTGGGCCACAAGCTGATTAGTCTCCAGCAATTTTGCCTCCAAAAGAGCAGCCACCCCTGCCCCACCGGAAAGAGCCTTAAGGATATCAATTTGACCCTGAGCGCATTGCCGGGCTAAGACGAAAGAGGTCCCTTTTTCCACAGCAGCTTCTATCCCCTTTTTCAAGTGACGATAAAACCTGTCGATCACGTCCTGTAATGCTTCGTCTAGGACCTCTGAAGAGGACGGCGTCAGAGGAAGCGTGGCCGGCAACATCGAAGGAATTTTGCTAGAACTTGCCACCAGGGGGACAACTTCCGAGCAGAACGATGCACGGATAGCGGCTAACACTTCCTCTGCCACCCGAAGAGCCTGGACACTTGGCAGGGCGGAGAGGTCGACTCTCGGAGCCGCCCGAGCAGAGGAAGAAGCAAGGACCATCGTCCCCTGCCCCGACTGTCCCATCACCAGACTTGCCGAACTCGAGCCCGCGGAAGGCCCATCGAGACGAGCCAAAAGGGGAGGGGGTACGTCCCTCTCCGCCAGTGCCCCTTCGGCAGAGTCCGTCTCAACAATGTCCATCTTTGGCACAGGAGAGGCAGGACCTGCATGTCCATGACAACAATCAATCGACGTGACCCGAAGGATGTGATGATAGAGCAGATAGGCCTCCTCGCAAGTTAAGATTTGCCTTATCTTACCAGGGGAGGAGCATGGAGGCTGCAGCTCATTCGCAGCTGGCGTGGTCTCCTCACCCACGATCTCCAAGTTAAATTCGGCCGGCTCCTCTGTCCCAGCCACCGCGGAGGGAGAGACAACTCGATCAGCACCATCTTGATAGAATTCAGCAATTTCAGGGGCAGACTCACCGGAGCCCCCGTCATCCCGAGTCACGACCTCGGTAACTTGAGAGTCCTCTTCTTCTGACACCTACAAGAGGGAAGAAAAATGATTAAAATTAAAGCTAGAATAAAGGATGAACTGGTAATGACTTATTTACCTCTGACGCGGGGTCAACTTCCTCTGCTCTTTCCCATATAGTTAGCTTGCAGTGTCTGGTCACAGCCAGCTTCCGGGAGCAAGAAATACCGCCAACAGGAGAAATATGCCTGCTACGCTTTCGTGCAGGGCCAGGCGCAACGGATGACTGATCTACCACCATCTCATCTGGCAAAACAGGCTGCTGACCCGCCTCTATATCTACCACCGGAAGGAAAGAGTCATCCCCATCATGCTCATCGCCTTCATCATCTGCAATAGTGGAGTCCGAATCTGGCACTTCGACTCTATTCTTCCTCTTCCTCGTCTTGGCCCCCTGGAAACTCTCATCCAGGCCGGTACCAACAATAAAACTGGCACCCGGGTTAAAACTGACAGGGGGTTGTTCGCCATGACGTGGTACAGAGCCGCCATATACAAGATCTCTACCGATGCCTTGATAGCAGGAACTGAGAAAACGGTACGGGTATGGAATGTGTCATAGTAGTGCCAGGCCCTGATGCCGTCAAGAAGGCTACCTTCAAAACCCAGACAAGAGCTGGGGCTGTCTAGAAAAAGCTGACCGTATCCAAACTGCCGGGCGAACCTGCTAGGCAGATAAGGCTCCAGAAAGACAGTGTTACGGTTGCGATACACCAGATGAGCGGGGCGGATGTTACGCAGCCACAGAAGCATCTGGCCGTCCAGAAGTTGAGGGGGCCCAATACTGTCAAGATGTACAGTCGCTATTTCTTCAGCAGTAAATCGAGGGACATATACAAAAATGTTGTACATATCTGCCCTCGCCAGTGCCATCCGGCAAGCACGCATGGTTCGTATTCCCAAGACTCATTACGATAGTGGAAGATAAAAGCGTCGTCATCAGTTACGCCATCTTCAGAGCCCGGTCTCATCAAAGACGGATAATGCATCAACAACCACCCCATCAGATAATGATAGGGCAGCTCAGTCCGTTCAAAATCTTTCGTCACATCGCGGGCAATGACCTTGGATGTGAAAGTGCGAAGGCCACGGTATATGCTGCACACCGTGGCCGGGATGAGAGCTAGCATGACTCGCAAAACTAACTTCACAGCTGCAAGGATGAGGTTACGACTGATCCTCTCGATAGAACCAGCTCTCCCCGAGACTACACAATTTTGCAGCCATATCATCAAGAATCCCGCCAGGAGCAGCTTTTCTGACAGTTCTTGGGTATCCTGATAAAAATAACCAAAGGAGTCGGTTTTACTCCCGAATCTGTCATTAGTAGTGGCCACCCTCTTAGCCAACGACACTAAGGCTTTAACCGCCTCCCGAGATTGAGGACGTCAGAAAGTAACTTGACCTGAGGCGTCCGTCGTAAAGAGATAGCGCATCCAGTCCTTGGTATGGGGGGCATTCCCTTCCGAGCTGCTATCCTTTTTGGCTACCTGATGACATGTGCTATAATGGCACAATATCTCTTGATAAAGAGCCACGAAGCCTGGATACCGTCTTTCCAACTCTTTGAACTCCTCATTCGTGGGAGTATACGCCTCAAAAGCTTCGTCCCCCCCAAGGAAGCTTGGAGACCGCATGTATTTCGTGGAGCGCAAGCCCCATTTTCCCTACGGGTGTATAGAAGGTTCCCGTATGGCGGTTATACATCTCTACCAGAGATATAAATAATCTCTTGTTTATAGGCAAGCCATGGCTGGTGCCCCGAATAGCATGGTAAAGACCAATCTCACATAGAAAGGCCTCATACTTTCGCGAAATCTACATAGACAGATTGGTCCACGAGGGAATGGGATGTATCCAGCTAGGGAGCATCAACCGACCAATGGGATAGGAGCCCTTTCGAGCAAGTTGGTTCATAAAAGTGTCGGTTGTAGAAAACATAAAATTGGGATCCGGCATATTCAAGAAAGTACCCGGGGCCAATCCCATTACAGAACGGCTGGTGTGCACCTTGCCCGCACACACTGACTTCAGGCTGTTGTTATAATGGATGTCTCCCACAAACATCCCACTTCGGGTAGGAGTTAAAGACTCTTCCATCTTCCGGTCCAGTGGGAGCATATTGAACCAAGATAGTGGGAAGTGACGCTCCATTTGCGGAATACGGATTGCCATCCCGTTAGAAACAAAACTCCAGTTCTCTGACACCTCCAGAACTTGACTGTTCTTCACAGTCAAGGCGTCTCCAAAGAAGAACGCAGGCTTCAAGTATTCCTCTTCTAACTTCTCCGAGTTCATCATAGCGTTCAGAAAATAGAAAGGCTGGTTCTTGAGGGCATTCAATC
Organism: Iris pallida; assembly: GCA_029216955.1. Lineage (NCBI taxonomy): Eukaryota > Viridiplantae > Streptophyta > Magnoliopsida > Asparagales > Iridaceae > Iris > Iris pallida. Next base: position 10,602,534 of record JANAVB010039219.1, on the reverse strand, counting down.
TCGCCGGAGGCTCGTCACTCGGAAACTGGTCCGCCATATGCCAAACTATATGGTCGCACCTATAACCCAGAGCAGCTTGGGCAGGGCTTACCAGGAGTTCTCCAGCAGCATTAACCGACAAATTTACTGAGAAGAAGACAAAAAAAGATAAGTTAAAAAAGATGGACAAAAAGAACCAGTGGGTGTTTTCGAGTTTATGCGGCTCCAACTTAACGAAGTCTCGTGCGGCTCAAAAGAACACTTATGCGGCCCCAACTTAATGAAGCCTCATGCTGCTCAAGCTCAGAAGAACATTTATGCGGCTCCATTCAGTGAAGGTTCATGCGGCAGTGCTTTCATAGGGCCCTCAGGGATCGGATAAGTTCGTGCGGACCACGTGACAGACAAATATGTGCGAATCTATGCGGCTTAGCGTAGCTTATGCGGCTTCGTTGGCGAAGCGCGTATGCGGTCACAGTGGTTATTCTTATGCGGCTCGCGGCTCGGCCATAGGACGAACATGTGGCTCACATGAAAATAAAGGCTCGTGCATAAAGCATGCGACGTAGCCATAGCAGTTAGGGTTCTTTAAACACACATAAAGTCCTTACCAGCAATAGGGAGTTGGACGTCAGGACGAGCTGCGGGCACGTCGGTCGGCGGAGGAGCGACCGCAGTCGAAGTAGAGGCAGTCTTCTTGACCTTCGCTGCCACAAACGACGAAGACGCTGCCTTCTTGCCCTTCGCCGCAACGGTCTTCTTGGGAGCCATTGGTAATCGAAGAAGAGAATGACAATCGGGGTAGGGAAGGTTCAAAGTAAAGGAGAAAGTAAAGAAGTTTTCTCTCTTAAACTCCTCTTATTTATAGGAGGACGAGAGGGAGGACACGTAGACTAATAACCGCCTCGAAAAAGACGAAACCGACTCCTCGGATTTCGTTCCCTCTCCCATAAAGGAGATTTACCCAGGGCATAAAATCCAAAGATTTAATAAGCCGACCCTTGGGATTTCCCCTAAAGGCGCACTAAAACGAATTTGAGGCAATTAAAGACACGCATATGTGGCAAGGAGCTATACGGCCCGAAAGTCCCTGCGGCTGATTGACTCAATACGGCTGAGACATGCATGCGGCCGAGACATGCATACGGCCGAAACATCCATGCGGCCGAGACATCCATGCGACTAGAACATCATATGCGGCCAGGAGAGTTTATGCACAGCCATGCTTCTTATTTAAAGTATTTCAATTTTGCAAAATTGAAAACTTTGAAGGGGGTCTTGTAGAAGCATGGAAAAGAATAAGAAAGATCCATGCGGCCAGGGAGCCCCATGCGGCTCAGAAAGCTCATACGGCTCAGGGATCCATGCGGCTCAAGTGTCTATGCGGCTCAAATAAGTTCCATGCGGCTCAGAGAGGAGCCACGTGGCCTGCAAACAGCTCTTCCGTTTGTCCTTTACTGCATTAAATGCCTTGACGGCTGACAGCTCTGACAAGATGATAGTTCTGACACAAAGATACCATTACTCCCTCATAATGACGGACTCCTAAGAAAACAAAGGAAATCTCTAACACGATCCTCCGAGATCCAGAAACTGTCATGTGGCCTTGACACGTGGACAGTCACATGCGGCTCAAGTAGAGACCACCCCATGCGGCTCAGACCGAAGCTACCCCATGCGGCTCAAGCAGAGGCTGCCCCATGCGGCTCACGAGGACTGTCTCCATGCGGCTCACAAAGAAGGCACCCATCATACACTCATGCGGCTCAGATCATTACCATTCGGCTCAAATGTTCAGGGGGCCAATCTCAAGCAGCCTTGACACGCGGCCAGTCTTATGCGGCTCAATGAGGAGCAACCTTCCTGCGGCTCAGATTTCTGCAGTGGCTCGCGGTTAAGACACGTGGCATCAAATCGGGCAAAATTTATGAACAAATCCCAATAAAGTATTGGGATCGAATAGATTATTTGCAATCGAGCAAATCAATGACACGTGTCAGGAAATCTGAGATTGGTATGACAAATCAGGAGGATTTATATCAATCATCATTAATTACCCACAAAAGATTTGATGCAATCACATTTATTGCTCAAATCTCTTATATTCAAGACGAACGGCCCAGATCCAGTGATCCTTAGCCGTCGACTTTTAAGAATGGACAATCATTGCAAACCCTTATGATGCCCCCCACTCTTATAAATAGCAAGGTACCATTCCCTTGCGAAGGACGAGAGTCTCGGATAAAAAAAGAGAGACACAGAGAGCCAGAGAGCTAGAAAGAATATACAAAGATCAAAAGGAGATCATTTCTTCATCAACGCCAAGTAGTTCTTTTACAGAGCCAAAGCTGCACCCGATCGTCCAAGGAGTAAGGCAGAGCAGCCGTCGCTTTCCTGAGCCTCTATCATCACCCCCCAAAATATAAAATAAACAATTGTACTTAGATTGCTGTACCTAGGTTTTCGTCCCTAGGCTTTCTTTGTACAAGCGAGTTTATATTGTGAAGTAAAATTTCAGTCCTCCGATAATTGTTCTGTTTTTTTATATTTTATGGCAAACATCCACTAACAATGCACTGTATAGAATTTGTCAAAGCAATGCAGGACGAAGTTGAAATAAGCATGATGGGAGAACTATCTTTCTTCATGGGTCTACAAATCAAGCAAGGTCCCAAAGGAATCTTCATTAATCAAGCCAAATATAGAAAGGATCTTCTCAAACGTTTTAAACTTGACTCATCCAAATCAATGAGGACTCCTATGGCAACAACGACAAAACTTGATAATGATGAAGATGGCATCTCGGTCGACATTCGTAAGTATCGAGGTATTATCGGCAGCTTACTTTATTAAACTGCTAGCCGTCCCGATATCACGTTTAGTGTTTGTCTTTGTGCTCGATACCAAGCAAATCCAAAAGAATCTCACTTATGTGCCGTTAAACGCATTTTTTGGTATCTCAAAAGTACCATTAACATGGGACTTTGGTATCCGAATTCTTCATTCTTTGCTTATCGGCTACTCGGATGCGGACTTCGCCGGATGCAAAACCGACCGAAAAATAGTAGCGGCACATGTCAATTCCTTGACAAATCCTTGGTATCATGGTTTAGTAAGAAACAAAATTCTGTTGCTCTTTCCACCACTGAAGCCGAGTATATAGCGTCTGGTTGTTGTTGTGCACAAATTCTTTGGATGTCACAAACACTTGTTGATTATGGTCTCTCTTCTACTTGTACCTCCATTAAATGTAATAACACTAGCTCTATCAATCTCGTAAAAAATCAATTTGTCACTCACGCACGAAGCACATTGAGATTAGGCACCATTTTCTTCATGACCATCAACAAAAGGGGGACATTCATCTTGATTTTATTGATACTACTTATTAATTGGTAGACATCTTCACTAAACCCCTCCCGGAGGATCGATTTGTATTTTTTGCCAAGAGTTAGGCATTATTAATATTGAATCCTAGTTTTTCTTCAAACGGTATACCGACGGAACACCGCGGCATACCGTCGGTTAACCGATTTGCCTTCGGAATTAGTTTCTGTAACCAATATCGGCATACCGACGGTACTCAATGGTATTTCGTCGACATACCGTCAGCAATAAAACGGGTCCAGCGACGACTTTTCTTAGGCCCATCATATCCTCTTAACTCCACCTATCAATCATATCAAATCTTTTCAACTTCTCATTAATTATCCCTTTTAAACTCCTCCTATCAAATCACATCACTCCCTTCAACTTTTTTCTCATTTATTACTCATTCATCATTTTTCCTTTTTCAAAATACCCCTCATTAATCTCTCCTTAATATCTCTCTTCAATAAACCCCCTCATCTCCTCACTTTAAAAACCTACTTCTTTTTCTTCCTTTCCCCATCACTTCCTTCTCTTAGCCCCTGCTGTCTCCATGGCCCATGCCAAATGCCCATATTCCTCCTCCTCCTCTTCCAATCCCTTCACGCCAGTGCCCTTGCCAAATGGTGCCTATGACCACAAGACCTTCAAATCTGATCTTGCTGCGGATGCCTGGTTCTAGTATTTTGTCGAGCATGCTGTCTACAAAGGGAAGGCGATTAACTAAAATATCTTCTCCGGTCAGCTCTTATTATTCAAGTCCGTCGGCATTTCCTTTCTTCTTCGTCGTCAGGTTCCCGTTTATCCGGTAGCCGTTCGCCTCTTCTACTGCAATATTGTACCGGACTTAGCCAATAATGCACTTGAGACTCTCGTTAACGATCGCCACTTTTGTCTAATCGCTCGAGATATTGCCAAGATTCTCGAGATTTCTAATCGCGAGGATGCTCTACCCACCTTAGCCGATCTGTACCCTACCACTGAAGTCTCTTTCGAAGAGTTTTGTGGTATCATCTACAAAGGACCTAACCCTTCAGCCATTCCTGCCCTCTTCAAGTAGCTAGAGCCTTTTTACTACGAGCTGCATCGCATCATTTGCCACACCCTGTATCCCAAGTCTGGCAACTATGATGTCATCACAAACGATGCTCTGGTTTGCATGTATTACCTTTATTCTAAGAAGTCTTGGTCCTTTGCTAAGACTCTCTTGAATGCCTTCTCGTCTATTTACTCTGCGGGGAGGCAAGCCCTCAACTACGGCGCATTTATCACTTTGATTCTTGAGGCCAAAGGTGTGGACCTTATTCTCTGCCAATTGAACGGTATTCCTTCCTTCCTGACTGTCTCCCGTTTTGCATCTGGACACTCCTCTTGTGTGTCAACTTCTCGGGCCCCTCAACCTACTCTACCTACTGCAGCGCCCTCTGATCCTCCTTTCTCTGGCCGATTTATGTCTCTGACCCAGCATCACTTTGATCTACGCATGGCTCGGGAGGAGGAGCAGATACGGACCAATACTCGCGGCCTTGGCAACCTTATTTAGAGCCACTTCCATGACCAGGCCTACTTCCTTTAGAGGACTCTTTAGGATCACAATGCATTTTTGGATCTCAATCTTCAGGATCCCCACTTTCAAGGATCTCGATTCTCTGACCCTAATGCCTACGGGTTCATGTATCCCGATGGCATTGATCATTTCGGCGCTTTTCACGAGACTCCGGATGATGGTGATGATGATCCAGCCAATCAGGAGCCTTCGGTCTTCCTCTATGTTGGTCCAATAACGAAGTGTGGTCTTATCTAGTTTGTCTTTTGAGGTCCTTCGGGGACTAGTGTCTTTGTTTGTTTTGTTTGCTTTGTTTAGTTGTCTTGTGTGGTCCTTCAAGGACCTTATGTTGTTTTTTTTCCTCCCGATAGGGAACATTAATGTTGGTTTGAGTTCTGTTTGCATGTACTCTTCAACTCTGATATTAAATATATGCATGGTTTTGCTTTGTCTTACGCACTCGTATATACCTTTTATGCTTATTTTTACCTACTTTCACCATCTTTGATTAAGTGACAAAGGGGAAGAAAACGTATTGAGGGGGAGTAGTCTACCTACGGGAGAGTCACTCTCTTGAAAGATGCTATCTTCCTTTTTGTCAATTATCAAAATGGGAGAGATTATTGGCACATGTATTTTGATAACATTAACAGCATCTTCGTGGTTTAGTTTTCTCTATATTTCAGCAAACAGATACACCCTCAAGCTTTCTAATGGCTGCGACAAAGAATTTTGTTCATCCAAGCCACTCAGCAAAACCACATGAAAATCTTTTAAAAAAGTCTCCTAAAAACAAAGACTGAACAAATGACAGCGCTTACTCAAAGACTGCTCTCAAAAGATTCCAGTTTTTAGAATCCGTACCAGGTCTAGGACTTTCTATGTAACACTTAAGGTGGATGACAAAAACATAAGCCCCTTCTGTTTTTAAATCAAAATCAATATCTTCAGAAACGGAATACCGACGGCATAACGCCATATACCGACGGTATACCGAATTCTTCATGAGAAAACTCTCTGTGCCGAAACTCGGCATCCGACAGTACACCGCTAAGTACCGACGGTATATCGTTTCTAAGCAAGAGAAAACTCTTTATGACGAAACTCGGCATACCGACGGTACACCGTTATGTACCGACGGTATACCGTTTCTGAGCAAAAAAAAACTCTCTGTGACGAAAATTGGCATACCGACGGCATACCGTTGTGTACCGACGGTATACCAGTTTTCTGCTTAGAAAACTTTCTGTGAAGGAAGACGGCATACCGTTCCATACCGCCGGTATTTCGATCTCTCTAATTTTGATTTTTGAACGGACAGATGTCAGCATTAAATGCTCCAACGGATAGATTTATTATCGTTACCTCTCAGGAACGGTATGCAGACGGAATACCGCTCCATATCGACGGTATTCTGTCATCCTTATGTTTGGAGCATTAAATGCCCATTTCTATTGGTTCTCTATTGAAGGTGGTTGAGACTTCTATTTTAAAGCCATCCACTTGAGCCTTAAATTTTCTGAACAACCAAAGAGCCTCTCCATTACTACTCTACCCAAAGCTTTAATTTGTCATCCAACCGAAGAGTGCTAGAGTATTTCAAGAGTTGTATGTTTCGATCTTCAAAGTATTGTAGAAGATCAAAAGCCCTTTTACCTTTCCATTGAAGTTGGCGAGCCTTCGTAAGAAAACTCGTGTGCAAGAAGTTGGCTAGTTCTTCGGATCCAAACTCGTGTTGAAGTTGATGAGTTCTTCGGATCCAAACTCGTGTGCAACTATTACTCAAATAGTGGATTAAAGTCGGAGAGAGTTCCGGGACTGGAGTGCCCCTTGGGAGGATACCAGGATACATCGAGTGTTTGAATATCAATCTCTGTTACTCTTCATAAAATAGTAGTAAATTATTTGGTAATTATTTTATTACCCTATTCACCCCCCTCTAGGGTTCTACACTACTGCTATCTAAAGACAGCAACATATCTGGCTGTTTAAGCAACAGTTTCCCCCTCTCACGGCTACACACACACACACACACACTTCATCACATCTCCTGCTCTACTCATCACACTCTTCACACAACCGTATTAAATCCCTCACACACTCTACTACAAACTCACACAATCACACATACATATATATAAACTTATCTCATATCCTCAATCCCCACTCTCTACTACTAGCACTCACTCACCAACATACAACCAAACACTCAAACGTACATCACTCACCACACTACATCAAATCCTTCCCTCTCCTCTTCAACACATACCCACACAAGACACAACAACCCACACCAAAATGTATACATATATATCTAACATATAAAAATAGTCCAACATATCAATATGTGTCAAAATGACATGTTCATACAAATAGGACACTTGTAGGCCAAGATACTTGGATACCAACATAGGTATCCAAATGGAAACAAGCCTAACCAATCTACCCATGGTTAATCTACTCTCTAACCACTCTAAAACTGAAATTAAGAGGCAAAAATGCCTATTGGGCATTAAACCAAACACATGGGGTGCCTCCTCTTGGAAACTCTCCGTGGGGACACCAAAACTACCCCAACTTCCTAGAGAGGACTCATGAGAGCCTCTAAACCAAAACTAATGGTGGTCATGCATGGGGGTGGTCCTAAAGAATGCAAATCTAACTAAAATGCAAAGAAAATTTGTAATGCCTGTGGTTCGTATTACGTATTTCTGGAATACGTGTACGTATTTATTCTTGTATTGCATGATTTCCTTGCTTAATTTCCTCCCTGGGCTTGGTTTATTCTTGGTTTTGGTTGGCTTTGTTCGGTTTGGGATTACTATTGGTTCGTGATGAACCCAAGTGAACCCCCTACCTACCACCACCACTCATATTTATTAACCCTTCTTCTTCTCTCTCTTCATTAATCTCTTCTTCTTCTTCCATTTACTTCCTTACCTACCAAGAGAGGGAGAGAGAGGTCTAGGCAAGTGCAACTTGCTTCCACAGGAGAACCTATTTTTATTGTTCCATTATCTTCTCCTCATATTTCTAAGACACTTTAGAACTTGTCATTTTCCATTTTTAGGCTTTAATTTTTGTAGATCTAGAAATTAGTTATTTTTGGATTTTGGTGGTTTTGATCTATCAAACTTCTTTGTTTTCAAGTTTTGATGGTTCCATGTTGTAGAGAATTTTATTCTACCCAATTTTGACCTTTGAAAAGTTGGATTTGGACTTGTTTTGACCAAGTTATGGACTTTTAAAGCTTTAGGTTTAACCATGGAGTTCTTGCTGATTTGGAGAAGACAGTGAGCAGTGCGCGAGCTTTTTAGCTTACGCCACTGAGCTGCGTGCGCTCTTTAGCGCAGCGCAGTCTGATGCATACGCTGCCTTGGCAAGGAGTCGAATGGACCTCATACGCTGCCTTGACAAGGAGTCGTATGGACCTCATACGCTGCCTTGATGAGAAGTCGTATAGACCTCATATGCTGCCTTGATGAGGAGTCGTATAGAGTACATACGCTGCCTTTTAGAAGTGTATGACTTGAGCATAGCCTGACCTGAGCGTAGCCTGACCTGAGCATAGCCTGACTTGAGCGTAGCCTGACTTGAGCGTAGCCTGGTTTGAGTGTAGCCTGACTTGAGCGTAGCCTGACTTGAGCGTAGCCTGACTTGAGCGCAGCCTGACTTGAGCACAGTCTGACTCAGGCGCAACCTGATGTTTAGGCGCAACTGGATCTGACCCTACTTACCCTAGATCTTCTATAGCCCTATATATTGATATTTTATTAGATATTTAACGTCCATTTTATATCCTTACGCCTTTTGTCCTAAACTTGATAATCACGAATTTACTTGATATGTTTGGAATTGATAATTGAGCATGACGTGATAGTGACCCGTCGTGGGGCACTCCTGACATAATAACCTGACATGACCTGATAGTGGCCTGTCGTGGCGCACTCCTGACAAGTACACTTGGCATAATAACCTGACATGATTATCTCGAATAGTTGTTGCGACGGCTACCTGACATTACATGACCTGTATAATTAATCTGGACACCGTGGGCGATTGTGTTTGTATAAATAAACCAGTCCTGTCTTGTATCATGTCTAGGACAGGGACTCCTGAGTACCACGGTCAGGAGTACCTACTAAAATGGACTAAGGCTAATAACTAGATTAATACATTAGTCATGACGAGATTTCCCAGCTACAGGCAATTCCTTTACCTGGGCACGCCTTGGGATCTGTAGCTTGCCGTTGAGTAGGGCACATTTCCAGCACACTGTCATGTGTTGCACCCTTCAAGCTACCTAAGGGTACATTCGTTTCCTGGACGATGTACCCACCTGAATTCAACTCTAATCTTTTAACCCGGGTTACCTGGATGGTTTGCAGGGCTTGTGGCTGTGGAATAATCTTACTGCTTCTTGTTAGTAATTAGGCTTGTGACAACCCTAGTTAGTTAAAGTATCAAGTCGTAATTCTTGCTTGGCCGTGAAGTGATTGGACGGAGTCTAACCAGTCTAGTCTTGCCCTGATCCTGTTCCAGATTATTGAATGACCAGAATGCTTGTATTTATTTTACCGATAAATGGTGAGAATTCCAAGTTCTGTTCAGACGAAGGGTTACAACCCCGGTCCTTGTTTGGTTTACGGGTTGTAACCTGGTTATCTGAATAGTTCCATGGTTATCTCGTCGTATATCATCCTGGTGTATTTTCTTTATTTCCAGTTCTTACTTTTATTTATATCTTGTGCTGATTGCTGGTTTTAGTTCTTAAGTGAAGCTTCCTTTGTGGCACTTGCTCTTTCTGGGGTCTGATCCAGCTGGTTTTATATGGCCAAATTTTAGAGCAGCTTCAGAGGATCTACCGACCTTTCTGCCTGATGGTGAACACTAGAAGGAATCCCGGCAACGAGTAGGTTTTATTTTGCTCTCCCACTCTATTGTAAAAATATTCTTTTGAGGCGTTTAGCCGACGAGCATCTGTTTAGCTCGATTGCACTTACTTACTGTCTGCCTACGGGCTGTAACATGATTAACAGATCCTAGGGTTGATCATGTATGACTAAACTCTTGCTAGTCCTGACATTTTGTAATGACTAGCTTCATGATCAACTGAATATGTAATGTTTGGGACGCCTTACTATTGTATATTTAATGATCATACATCTTGTGACTTTTACCTACTTGCTTGTGATTGAGACACTAGGCTTGTTCATGAGCTTAAGAGACTGTTGGCTTGTAGATAAACCCTCATGTATCTAGACAGCCGTGACCGTATAGCGAGATGGATTCCATTTCATATACGTAGCTGGCTATGTCTGCCCCTGCTCTCCAGTATTCTGGTTCTGGGGCGTGACAAAATTGAAATAGAGGGATGGTTATACCTATTGGGAGTGTGATCCCAATGATACACTCAAAGGACACAATTTCGACACGAAAGCTCCTCCAAATGGACACCCTTCTTGCTCCTTGCTCCCAATCCTTGCTAGAACCTCCTCCTTGGTTGAATGAGAAGAAATGATGGAAGATTGGAAGAAGAATGAAAGGATTTGGAGATCACAATCAAGAGAAAAGCTCTCAAGTTTTGGGAAAATTTTTTTGGGAAAAAAGAGGCAAGTGCGAAATGAAATGAATGGACACCTATCCCTCCTTGATGTGGTCGGCCAAGGGAAGCCCTAATCGATTTTATGAAATGTCTAAAATGCCCCCTTTGGTCTCATTTGGGTCAACTTAAGTCATGTGAAGGTTCGGGGTCAAAAAGGTCAAGTTTAAGTCTCAAATTTAACCATTCTAATCTAGTAGGATTAGTCTAATTACACTAACTTAATTAGCAGGGTTTGTGGGCCATGTCTAACTAATCTTGGGGTCTCGACTAGAGTCTAAGCTACCCGGGTCACTAACACAAGTCGAAACGAGACGAAACTTAAACCCGACTAAACAAATCCCATAAAATCAATATTAAAGTATAAAAATTCCCAAAATATTGAAATATGGAAAATGACCATTTTGCCCTTAATTTTGAAAACTGGGAGTGATAAATCTACCCCCTTTAAAATAATTTTGTTCTCGAAATTGAAATAAACCAATCACAGGAAAACACAAACAGAAAACAAAAAGAACATAAACCTTAAGGCTCGAAGAGATAAGGAAAACGCTCCCACATATCGTCCTCTCTCTCCCAGGTAGACTCACCTGGAGAGTGGTGCCTCCATGCAACACGAACCAAGGGTATAACCTGGTTCTGGAGCACCTTCTTCTGACGATCCAGAATCTCCACAGGCTGTTCTGGATAGTTGAGAGTAGGTCCCATCTCTACCGCCTCAGCTATGACACATGGAACACGTTATACACCCCCTCGAGCGTAGGCGGCAAGTCTAGTTGATAGGCTACTGCATCGACCCTTTCAAGGATAGTGAAAGGTTCGATGTAGCGCGGACTAAGCTTTACACCCCGACCGAAGAAAATCGTGCCACGTGTCGGAGAAATCCACAGGAATACCATATCACCAACCTAGACACAAAAACAAAACTCAGCACACAAAACTCTAACAAACAATCACAAACAAGCACAACAGAAACTGAAACTAACATCGAACTCTAGCGGTCTCCGGTGGCTATCGGCCCAATGCCGTTGTCTATCCTGAGCCACCCGAAGTCTATCCCTGATCAGTCTAACCTTCTCCGCTGCATCTACTACCATCTCCGGGCCGAGCAACACTCTTTCGTCGACATCGTCCCATGACAAAGGAGTGCGACATCTCCGTCCGTATAGAGCTTCAAATGGTGACATCTTTATACTGGCCTGGTAGCTGTTATTATAAGCAAACTCTACCAGGTGAAGATGATCCTTCCAAGAACCCTTGAGATCTAACACACATGTATAAAGCATATCATCAAGAGTCTGGATGGTCCTCTTTGACTGTCCATCTTTCTGGGGGTGATAAGCAGTACAAAACTTTAGCTGGGTGCCCAAGCTAGCCTGCAAACTCCTCCCGAAGTGGAGAGTGAAACGACTATCCCGATCTGAGACTATGCTCACCGGAACTCCGTACAATCTCACTATCTGACGCACGTACAGCTCTGCCAGCTTCTTCGTAGACAAACCCACTTGAAAGGCAAGAAGTGGGCCGATTTGGTCAATCTATCAATAATGACACATATCGCGTCTTTCCCTCCTGGAGATCGTGGAAGTCCTGACACAAAGTCTATGGTGATGTGCTCCCACTTCCACTCTGGAATGGGTAGTGGCTGTAGCAACCCACCTGGCCTCTGTCATTCGGCTTTCACCTGCTGACACACTAAGCAGTAAGATACAAACTGAGCTACCTCTTGCTTCATGTCGTACCACCATACGTGTTCTCTCAGGACTTTGTGTATCTTGTTGGCTCCAGGATGCATAGAGTACTGAGATCGATACGCTTTCTGAAAAACCTCCCCCCGAAGCTCTCCACACGGAACGCATAGTCTACCATCGTGCCTCAGCAACCCATCTTCGACTATAGAGAAATCGTCGAGCAAACCTGTCCGTACCTTCTCCCTGATGCTCTTCACGGCAACATCATCATACTGTACTGATCTGACTCTGTCCATCAACTTAGACTGAATCTGTAAGCCCTACAACTGAATCTCCATGCCCGGAACGATCACCTCGATACCCAAACTATCCAGGTCAGCCAAAAGATGACGATCTGCCGTCAAGGACATGGCTATTGGATACCTGCTCAAGGCATCTGCAACTACGTTGGCCTTTCCCGAATGCTACTATAACGAGATATCAAAGTCCTTCATCAGCTCAAGCCACCTCCTATGCCGTATATTTAACTCCATCTGAGTGAACACATACTTCAAGCTCTTGTGATCCGTGAAGATCTTAACTCGCTCTTCGTACATGTAATGCTTCAACAACTTCAAAGCAAAGTTAACTGCAGCTAACTCCAGATCGTGAGTAGGGTAGTTTTTCTCATGAGGACATAACTGTCTAGATGCATAGGCGATCACCTTCCCATGCTGCTGAAGAACGCAACCCAAACCCTTCCCAGAAGCGTTACTGTAGATCGTGAAACCACCAGTCCCAGATGGCAACGTCAAGATAGGAGCTGTGTCAACCTCTTCTTCAGCTCATCGAAAGTAACCTGATACTCTTCAGTCCAGACGAACTCTATGTCCTTCCTGGTGAGTCTAGTCATCGACTCTGCAATTCGAGAGAAGTCCTGGATGAACTTCCGATAATAGCTTGCCATACCCAGAAAGCTCAGAATCTCGGCAACTGAACTAGGTGTAGACCAAGACTCCACTGCTAAAATCTTCTTTAGGTCCACAGAGATTCCGTGCTCGGTCATAATATGACCCAAGAGCTCTACCTACCCTAGGAAGAACTCACACTTCGACAGTTTCTACAACTGCTGGAACGGCCTCTGCTGAATGTGGGGACGCTTCGGCGGTCCTGTACTAGAACTAGCTCCCAAGTGTGTCACCGCTCCTCTTCAGCCTGAGACCGTAGTCCTCCTCCACTATCTGAGCATCCATCAATATCTGCTCGAATGTTTTCTTGTGACGTCCAGAGGTGGAAGAACGAACATCGTGGTTCAGGCCCCTCCTGAACTTGTGGGCCTTCTCTCCCGCATCCTGAACCATCCCCAGGGCGAATCGACTCAGATGAAAGAACTTCTCCGCATACTCATCCACTGCCGAGTTCCCTAGCACCAGTCCTGCGAACTGGCCCTCCAACGTGCTTAGAGCCGTATCGGAGAAAAACTTCTCCTTGAAGAGCCTTCTAAAGTTCTTCGAAGTCAAACCTCTCACTGACGCACGAGGATCCGTGTGGTACCATGTCAAGGCGATGTCAAAGAACTGACTCGCTGCTGCTGCAACCCACAGTCCCCTCGGAAGCTCTGCCAACTCTAAGCTCCGCTCTACATCCTTTAACCAATCATCGGCATAAAGAATGGCCTCTGTCCCCTTGAACTCCCTGGGGTACATCTTCTTGAAGTCCAGTACTGATCTAGGCCTCTGCTGATATGGCTACTGGACGGAGGCACCCTGAATTGGAGCTGTGGCTACCTTCTCTACCGCTGCATGTGCTAACTGATGAGCATTCTCCATGATATGCCTTAAGACCTCTACCTGATGCTGCGATGCCTCTGCTTGTACTCGCTGCGACTCCATCATTTGTTGGAGAAGCGTGAACTTCTGACGTATGTCGGTCGGTATCGGAGATGGAGGTGGAAGAGTCTCCGGTATGACGATAAAAGGTCTCTGAGCTGGAGGTGGAAGACCTCATGGTGCTGCCTCTCCTACCTCTACTGGATTCGACCTCTCCGGCATGGCACCGGATCCAGCTGCCTGAGCTCGAGTCACTGTCATCTTGAAGACAGATTCAAGCAAAAGATCAATATGGCACAAGATAAGATATTACCAAAGGAGGACAATTAAATTTAAAATGCAAGTAGAGTTGTCATGATAATCGAAAGATCAGAAATTTTCCTAAAATGTGATTGAGTAACTCCTATCATAACCTAGAACCTATATCCTAACCGCTCGTAATTAGTACTCTAAGTTGAGTACCATTACGATATCGTACTAGTTGTGACTCAGGACCTGCATGGGCTACCACAAAAACGTATCACAACCCGCACCCTGAGTAGGGCACGAGCACATGGGAACGTCCAGCCTACACCACAAAATCGGCAGTAGAACACTGTATAGGTCTACTAGAAAGTATAGCATCTAGATGCAATATATATGTACCTATCATCTCCGTATGGAGGTATATAATCTCAACTCAATCACAAGACATCTAAGGAAGATATGCACGAATATCATAAAGATATGATAGAAATAGATGAACTGAAATAGATGCAAAGTCACAACATAGTTTAGAGTTAAAGACATAACTCAAGATCCCAAAATATAATGTATAACATAAGTCTCAGAGCTAGCTGGAACGCAGTCCATTCAAACCTATCTAACAGATCTAGACATGTGGTATATCCTCTACTGGCTCCAGGGGTAACTCCTGGTCAAAGTCTCCGTCCTAGCCATACCCGTAATAGGTAGAGCAATAGGCCTTTAAATCCTCTATAAACATCAACCGTAATCCTGTCAAGATAATGAACGAGCACGAACATCAACAGCAGTTCCATAGTATTGACAAATGCTATAAAAGACAATCATAATGGAATATAAGATGATATATCAAGACTGTAAGTAAAATAGGATATATAAACTGAAAATCATGTCAGGGTGTAACGTACAAGAAAGTAGAACTGAATAGGAATAACTGATGTACAATGTAAATATAAAATGTGCCTCGAGTATTAGAGCAATTATGTGATCCGCTTTGGTGCAAGACTCGGACCTTTCCATTTGGCTCAGCTATCACAAGATGAAACAAGAAAGGGTCTAGCCGACCAACATGGAAAGCGAGCATAAGAAATGATCTCACTACACCCTACGTGTGGTGAGGGTGGCACAAGCACAAGAAAAGGAACAAGGTGGATTTGATCACATAACCCCTAATAACTCCCCATCCCCAAATAGTATAATGGATTCGGACATAATACTTCATGACATTGGATTCTCTAAGTGGGTTACAAATCTCCTTTGGAATATGCGTCTATACAAGTATAAGAAACAAGATCGAACAATGTACCAATATACCAAGAAAGTCTAGGAATAATATCTCATGCCAGGATCTGACGTACACTAGTCCGTACACCATCGTGTCGAGAATCAAGTAAAATACTACAACTGAATTGGATATAGCAGATATCAAGACATTAAAAACTATTTGTAAATGTATTCGCCTGCGGTCCTGAGCTAACAAATGGGGTTGATGCTTATGTAGAAGCATGAAAAAGAATAAAGAAAGATCCATGCGGCCAGGGAGCCCCATGCGGCTCAGTGAGTTCATGCGGCTCAAGGATCCATGCGGCTCAAGTGTCTATGCGGCTCAAATAAGTTCTATGCGGCTCAGAGAGGAGCCACGTGGCCTGCAAACAGCTCTTCCGTTTGTCCTTTACTGCATTAAATGCCTTGACGGCTGACAACTCTGACAAGGTGACAGTTCTGACACAAAGATACCATTATGACTCCCTCATAATGACGGACTCCTAGGGAAACAAAGGAGATCTCTGACACGATCCCCCGAGATCTAGAAACTGTCATGCGACCTTGACACGTGGACAGTCGCATGCGGCTCAAGTAGAGACCACCCCATGCGGCTCAGGCCGAAGCTGTCCCATGCGGCTCAGACCGAAGCTATCCCATGCGGCTCAAGCAGAGGCCGCCCCATGCGGCTCACAAGGACTGTCTCCATGCGGCTCACAAAGAAGGCACCCATCATATACTCATGCGGCTCAGATCATTACCATACGGCTCAAATGTTCAGGGGGCCACTCTCAAGCAGCCTTGACACGTGGCCAGTCTTATGCGGCTCAATGAGGAGCAACCTTCCTGCGGCTCAGATTTCTGCAATGGCTCGCGGTTAAGACACGTGGCATGATAGTGGGACACGTGGCATCAAATCGAGCAAAATATATCAACAAATCCTAATAAAATATTGGGATCAAATCAGATCATTTGCAATCAATCAAATCAATGACACGTGTCAGGAAATCCGAGGTTGGCATGACAAATCAGGAGGATTTATGTCAATCATCATTAATTACCCACAAAAGATTTGATGCAATCACATTAATTGCTCGAATCTCTTATATTCAAGATGAACGGCCCAGATCCAGTGATCCTTAGCCGCCGACTTTTAAGAATGAGCAATCATTGCAAACCCTAATGATGCCCCCCACTCTTATAAATAGCAAGGTGCCATTCCCTTGCGAAGAAGGAGAGTCTCGGATAAAAAAAAAGAGAGACACAGAGAGCCAGATAGCTAGAAAGAGAATATACAGAGATCAAAAGGAGAGCATTTCTTCATCAACGCCAAGCAGTTCTTCTACAGAGCCAAAGCTGCACCCGATCGTCCAAGGAGTAAGGCAGAGCAGCTGTCGCTTTCCCGAGCCTCTATCGTCACCCCCAGAATCTAAAATAAACAATTGTACTTAGATTGCTGTACCTAGGTTTTCGTCCCTAGGCTTTCTTTGTACAAGCGAGTTTGTATTGTGAAGTAAAAGTCTAGTCCTTCGATAATTGTTCTGTTCTTTTATATTTTATGGCAAACAGCTTAGAGTGATGCCACAGACCTAAAGATGAGATGTCATGAGTTAAATTAGGGTTTGACAGTGTATGACATGATTTTCTAATATATGATATGCAATCTAGGTCAAACTCAGTCAAACTAGGTCATACTAAGTCAAATCAGTTAAACTAGGACACACTAGGCCAAAGTTGACTTATAATTGACTTTTGGTCAACTAGTCAACTCTGGTTAACTCCTAGTCTAATGTAGGTCAAACTAGGCTAAGGGTTGACTCACAGTTGACTTTTGGTCAACTGGTCAACTTTGGTCAAGTTCTAGTCAATTCTAGGCTAAGTGTTGACTTATAGTTAACTTTTGGTCAAAACAGTCAAACTTGGTCAACTGAGGTTAAAACTAGTCTAAGCATCCTATTCCTAATATTTACCTACCCAGCTACCATATACCTTGGTCATATTGGTATCCCGGCACCATTACCTTGGTCGGGACCCAATACCTTAACTTAGGTAAATTCATACCTTAGGCTCTAACCAATACCTTACCCTATACAAAGGTAATCCTCATTACCTTGAGATACTAGCTTGGTATCCCAAGATATCCATCCCTTAGTACCATAAGATACATTATGGTACCTTAATATACCAAGATACCATGTATCTAACCACTACTTTAATATCTAACATGTAAACTAGTTCTAACATATCAATACCTTAACATATGAAACTAACATAGCTAATATCTAACATATATTAAGGCTAACATAGACTATCTACATATCTCTAACTTATATCATTTACTTCTAACATCTTCTAACAATTCTAATATCTATGTATTCTAGTATATATATTAGACACTAGCATATCCTAGGATATCTAACATGTATTAATATCCTAACATCTAAGACTCTAACATATCCAATATCCTATATACTAACATCTAACATAGGCAACTAACTAGCACACACACACACATACACACACACACACACACACACACATAGGCATACAAGGGACACAAATGCGGTGCTAAAATGAGGGTGAAGTGGGGGTTAAATAGGGGACGAAGGGGGGTTAAATAGGTGCCAAGGGGCTGCCCTGCAACATCCCCAACTGCTGCTGCTGCTGTCTAAAGACAGCAGCATATCCTGCTATTTAAGCAGCAGTCCCCCCTCCCACTTCTATACACACACACACTTCATCACATTCCCTCCTCTACTCATCACACTCTCCACACAACCATATTAAATCCCTCTTACACTCTACTACAAACTCACACAATCACACATACATATATATAAATTCATATCATATCCTCAATCCCCACTCTCTACTACCAACACTCACTCACCAACATACAACCAAACACTTAAACACACATCACTTACCACACTACATCAAATCCTTCCCTCCCCTCTTCAACACATACCCACACAAGACACAACAACCCCAACCAAAATGTATGCATATATATATCTAACATATAAAAATAGTCCAACATATCAATATGTGTCAAAATGACATGTTCATGCAAATATGACACTTGTAGGCCAAGATGTTTCGACACGAAAGCTCCTCCAAAATGGACACCCTTCTTGCTCCTTGCTCCCAATCCTTGCTAGCACCTCCTTCTTGGTTGAATGAGAAGAAATGATGGAAGATT
Organism: Iris pallida; assembly: GCA_029216955.1. NCBI lineage: Eukaryota > Viridiplantae > Streptophyta > Magnoliopsida > Asparagales > Iridaceae > Iris > Iris pallida. The sequence continues at coordinate 10,583,831 of JANAVB010039219.1, read as the reverse complement.
GGAAGAAGAATGGAAGGATTTGGAGATCAAAATCAAGAGGGAAGCTCTCAAGTTTCGGGAAGAATAAATTTGGGGAAAAAGATGCAAGTGTGAAATGAAATGAATGGAAACCTATCCCTCCTTGATGTGGCCTGCCAAGGGAAGCCCTAATGGGTTTTATGAAATGTCTAAAATGTCCCCCTTTGTTCTCATTTGGGTCAACTTAAGTCATGTGAAGGTTTAGGGTCAAAAAGGTCATGTTTAAGTCTCTAATTTAACCATTCTAATCAAGTGGGATTAGTATAATTATACTAACTTAATTAGTGGGGTTTATGGGCCATGTCTAACTAATCTTGGGATCTCGACTAGAGTCTAAGCTACCCGGGTCACTAATACAAGTCGGAACGAGACGAAACTCAAACCCGACTAAACAAATCCTATGAAATTAATATTAAAATATAAAAATTCCCAAAATATTGAAATATGGAAAATGACCATTTTACACTCAATTTTGAAAACTGGGAGTGACACCCCCTCTAGCTATCCATCACAAGCATAAATATACACAACATTTCCCATAATCCATCGTGTAAAATAATTATATAATAGATCTATATTACTTCAGTGCTAAAAATTACCTAGATTACATACTCTACAAGTTATCTACAAATCTAGGGTTTTCATAGATCCAACCTAACCTATACTGATATGGTATGTTATAGGTATCCTAAAATAACATAAACAACATTTAATTAAGTATTTCAAGAACCATGATCGTCATCACGCAAACCGAGAAAAAAATAGTCAAAACTTTATCTCAAAATTCAAGTTTGTTATGCCATATTTGTTTTTACTGCGACATGATAAGCTGGAATTGACGAATTCACAAATCAAGTCACAAACAAAAGTTAAGGCATGAATACGACAATTTAATCTAATTAGGATTTCACCTTGAATACAGGGTTTATGATTTTTAATAAATAGAATTAATGAAAATAAATTCTAAAAAAAATTAAGAAAAAACTGGTTATTCTTAGGTATCCTAGAAATTACATAGCTAAATTTAGATTTTGGTATTTCAAGTTATCACATAAATAATTCAAACGGTATAAAATTAGGACACTTAGGACTAAAACATATGCCCAAAATTATATTGATAGTTTAAATCCAACAAAAAATATAGCTAAAATACCAATCATGAAAAGGAAGTTTTTAGAAAATACTGCACCTGATTTGGGGTTCGAGGTCGGGACATATGCTCACTAGAAAATGATATTACTGCTTTGGAATTGGCAAGACATAAATTTTGGTAAAAAAGAGTATAGATGGTAACCTAAACAATCAAAATCCTATATATATATATTAAACACTATGATCTAATAGTCAAGAATAACTCCAGCCGGATCTTGCGGTCCATAGAAGGCTACATCCCCACATGGGATAGCAGTAGGTGCTAACCAGTTAGTTGATCAGTGGGTTGGGTCCACCATGCTGTCCAGGACCCGGATCTGCCTGCCCAGTGCAACTGTTATGTATCGATGGGTACATAGGTGCGATGGCTAACTCATGGGCCCTATGGCAAAAGGTTGACATGGTGTAGTTGGGATTCCTTTTAATTTTTTTAAAGAATTTTTATAACTATTTTCTATAATTATTTTAATTCCTTTTTATCAAATTTTATCATTAAAATTTAATAAAAGTTCACAAAGAAATTTCAAAATTCATGGAAGCTATGTAACCCTTTAGAACTAATGGTAAAAGTTTGGGTTTGATCTAATTAGAGTTACCTACAATATTTCCTAAGGGTCGTATTTTAATATGTTTCCTTAGGTAAATTTAACGTTTAAACTCCTAAAAATTCTATGAATTTTCAAAAATACTTACAACACCTAATATGGACTGATTGGGGTCTATCATACTATCTCCAAGTCAAGATTCTCTTAGGTTTTCTCTTGTTTGTCTAATATAGGTCTATTGGTATATATATTCTCTTAGGTCAAACTATTATAAAAAACCTATAAACTAAAATTTTATATATTGGCAATCTAGGCTAGTGTGGAGCTCTAGTACACCATTTCTAAACTATAACTTTATGTTGTTAGTTATTGGCCTAAAGACGTTGCTACGTTACCTCGTTCATCAAACACACCCTATAACCCCTTTCAGAGATAGTTACTAATTTTATTAGGGTTTTTCATTCAAAGTATAATAATTTTTTTAACCAATCTCTAACTTGGTTTCTATGGAGATGCTTCAGTACCTTCTTTGTCCTCTTCAACTGATGGACTTTGTTGGTGCTAAGTTTGAAGCGGCTTTCTCTTCTTTGACCAATCTATCCGAAGCTTTGAAGTATCCTCCTGATGTACTTTTTCTAAGACAACCATAATATATCTAACCCTCTCTTTAAGCTAATTTTCATCCCAAGAATAGTCTTTCCTACGTCCATATCCTTTATTAAGAAAGCCAGTTCTAATTGGAGCTTCAACTCCGCTTTTCTAGTAGTATTTCGACCTACCAATCGCATATCATCCACATAAAGAAAAAGAATAATGAAGTCATCATTGGAAACATATTTCACAAAAGCACAGTCCAACGCCATCTTGGCATAACCATACTCCCTCATGAACAACTTTAGTACTATTACTGTATGGCATACTTCAAATTATCAAGACTCTTTTTTAATCGACAGACCATTGTGCTCATTGTCCTTTTCACCGAAACCCATGGACAGCTCTATGTACAACTCTTCCTCTAAATCACCATGTCAGAATGTCATCTTTACATCCATATGCTCAGCCTCTAAATTGAGACTCGCTGCCAAACCCAATACTATATGTATAAATGTCATCTTGACGATCCTTACCTTTTTGCTAACTGTATAGAGTACCAGCCTTACCTTGTATTGTAGGCGAGTAGCATATTCTCCCTACTTCATATTGAACACCCAACGGTTCTTCAAAACCCTATTTCTTTTTATAAAATCACCAAATCATAAGTATGGTTTTCCTATAGAGAACCCATCACTTTCTACATGGCATGATTCCACTCTTATATGTTATCATCCTCCATCGCCTTTACAAATTTTTTGGGTTCTACCCCATTAGTTAATAGCACAAACTCATTACTTGATTACCTCTTTGATGGTCGACGGGACTCTGGTACCTCTTCACAATGGAGCTTTTGGTGCCAGTTATTCACCAACAATAGGATGATGATTAAGGATATGAGAATCCTCATATACTTCAGATACTGCCTCATCTATATGTTTATCCTCATGAAGATTACTTGATCATCCTCAACCAGATAATAATTATGGTTATGAGAATCCTCATATACTGTCTCCCTCTAGTTTGGAAAATCTTTACCGGGACCTGGCTCGAACATGATTGACTCGAACTCTGGCAAACCCCGGCCTCAAAAAGAGAATTGGATTTATGAATATAAGCTAGTCTATTCCTCTACAAATACCACATCTTCGCTTTTGTGAAGCTTCTTTCCAACTAGGTCATAGATTTTATAGCCAAACTTATCCCATATTAACTTTCATCGAGATGGGCTTTTCTTTTCATCTATTAGGATCAGGAAGTAAGGCGCCCAGAGGAAGTGGGAGTATAGATACCCCATGAATCATTAGTAGTCAGTCTTTTTCCTCTCCAAATATTGTTCTATATAGAACTATATTAAAATAAATACTAAGATGGTGTATGTGGGAGCGAGAGAGGAAGAAGTCAAGGTACTACCAGAAGAAAAAGTCGGAGAAAAGAAGCAAAATATGTGTGAAGTCAATTTTATATTTTGTTATTATAGTTAGACTTTATGTGTGTTGGATCCCATCGCCTGGTAATTTATGATCTACAATCAAGGTACTATTAAGCCCTAATTTAAAAGGGAAAAGATTGGAGTTCCATTTGGAATTGACTCGGAGAGGTTTGTGAGCTCAAGTTGGAAGAGAGTGCTTGTTCAGCTAGGTTCCTATGATTGTCATCTATTGAGGATTCATCTTTGACTTAAATATGAAGAACTTTATTTCATTTTGGTACCTATTGCAGCTAAGACCCCTTCTTTTGCGATTGTCACCAAATAATATCTCTGAGTGATGATTGATGAACTCAGTTAGTGCCCTCAATTATTCCATATAAAAGGATCATGGGGTGACAAAGATGCATTGCCTTATTTTGCCTCATGTTTGGACCTCTTATTCTTTGTTACTTGTATGTCTAAACAGTAATAGGTGATTGTAAGGCTTCTTGCCATACCATTCTTTATCAGACACATTACCCTGTAACGAAGAAGTAGAAGAAAAATTAATAACGTAAGTTGCAGTAAATATAGTCTCACCTTTAATAACTGTTCAACAACTTTGCTTCTAACAACAAACATCGCACACTCTCCACTAGTGTCATGTTCATCCACTATGATACATCAATGAGCTGAGGTGCATTTAGCTGAGTGTACAATAGGCATAAAAGGAACATATCTACTTGCCTTTATTATTAGATTGAACTTACTTCACATTCCTGTCAGTTTATCTTTCAACGGAGGCTAGAAATTTCTTGAAAGTGGTGAGTACTCGATCCTTGGTGTTTTTCAAGAGTATCCAAACCTTTCTAGAATAGTCATCAATAAATATTACAAACTAAGAAGCATTAATAATAGTTTTTTTTACTTTCAATGGACCATAGATGTACTAGTGAATCAACTCGAACAAAGTCAACTTTCTAGTAGATGGGTGAATCTCAAATGATATAGATCAATTCTCAAAACATTTAGGATCTTCCTCAAGTCCCAGGTATTTACAAAATTTGAGAGGCAGATGAATAATCATATGCTTTTGAAAGAAATCAAAGAATTTCTTGGGAATCCTATAAGATTAGTTCAGACTTGTACGACATCACGCCCCAGTGATGATGATCGATTCTTCTAGAATCGATGCGAGGACGACCGATCTAGCGAATTGAGGCATAACAAGTTAGTATTAGAGCATGGTTCACACCTCAAACCTTTCAAAAATGTTTGATGTTGTTGTGCTTTCTCAAATCTTATGCTTTTCGACATATGTTGCAAGAAATAATCATTTCATACAGATGAGCCCGTAGATATTTTGAGAATACTAATGGGTTTGTTCTATTTTGTAGGAATGACTAGAAGCGGAATGTCCCTACTATAAATGCCACGGTAATTAGTACATATAGTAAGGAAGCGACACTTAACGAGTCCACCATGAAGCGAATGATATGCCTCATGGAGGTGCAACAACACCAAATGAAAGTATAGCAACGGCAGCTGCATGCGTAGATCCAGTCCAATTTGGTGCACAACAAAAGCAAATGAATGCATTGACTCGGATCGTGGGCGCCATGGCTACCAATGCCATTGTAGAAAATGTGGCATCTGAAGAAGACGAAGAAGTGCGATCAACAATGATGAAGTCTTCTTTCATGTTTAGGCTACTGAGTTCAGAAAATTGAACCCACCCATGTTTAATGGCAGTGCAGAATCCGACGAGATTATGGATTGGCTAGCGCAGATCAAAGGCTTGTTCGACTTCCTACGCATCAAAGGGTCCAAAAGAATCACGTATGTCGTATTGCAGCTACAATTGAGGGCCTACGACTGGTGGGGGCAAAGAAGTAATAAATCTATTAAGCAAATCCCGGCACCAAGATCTTGTGGAAGATGTTCAAGGGAGCCTTCCTTGAGCCGTATGTTCCCCAAGCCATTTATCGATAGAAGGAGGACGAGTTTATGTCCTTAAAATAGGAAAACATGTCAGTCGACAACTACGACGCAAAGCTTACAAAGCTTGTAAAGTTTATTGGGGCTTTCTTGTTGAACAGGGAAGCTTGGTCTGCGTGCTTTCAACAAGGCCTGAACGATGAACTGTGTAGGGATGTCACGAACAAGATATGCCAGACCAACAGAGAATCCTATGAAGTTGCACTCGATAGCGATCGAATCTTAGGTCGTACGTCACAGCGAAGTACATACCGATCGTAATAACTTCAACAAGCATCCCCTCGATGCTAGAGGATCCGAAGTGCCAAAGCACAGAATATGTTCGAGAATCTGGGTCCCTGTTTTACAGTACCGTACAATCAATACGACAAGATGGGGCATCAAGCAGCCGATTACTTGGGATGATGCTACAAGTGTAGTCAGATAGGCCACAAGGCGGCAGGCTGTCAGATGGGGACAGCGAACCAAAGCCCTCCGTGGAACGTTACGAACCAACACCCTCTAAGGAACTTCTCAAACCAGAATCGGGTGCCTCCAGTTCGTGGTACGAATGTAGTACCAGTAAACCCACAGAATTGCCAGGGAGCACAAGATCGAGTCTATGCACTAACTCGGAATAAAGTGTTCGCATCTGACACTGTTGTAACATATATATTGCTCCATAATAATATGCTTGCTACAGTACTGTTTGATTTGGGTGCTCCATATAGTTTTATATCTGCTGAATTTGTAGAAAAAATTAACTATAAAATTGCTAGATATGAACCTTAGTGTTAGCACTCCATCAGGAGTAGATATGTCTGCAAAACAAATTTATACGGACGGTTATATCTGCATCGGTGGAAGGAAGTTATCCTTGGACGTTATCATTCTCAACATCAATGAGTACTATATCATCCTGGGCATGGATTGATTGGGTGCATGCCATGGAACCACCGAGTGCGCGGAGAAGAGAGTTGTGTTCCGTCTCCCTGATGAAACAGAGTTCTCCTATTCGTGCGGTACAACATCGAAGACGGCCATGGTGGTATCGACAATTTTGGCAAGGCATATGCTATGTTCCATCTGTAAAGGCTGTCACGCCCCAGTTCTAAAATATATAGGAACCCAAGACATGAGCATGCTAGCTGTACGATTAGAATAAGTATTCCCAATTTAATGAACTTATCCTAATTGTAGTACGCTGAATAGTATAATAATATATGCTAACTAATCTATATCTCAACTATGTCACAGTCCACAATAATGAACAAAATTAAGAACAAATAATATATGTCATAGTCTGTAGCCCATTAGCATATATGTTTGAATGGACCCGAAGAATAATAGAGGTCTAGTAAAACCTTGCTAAGTGAGCAAGATATAACATGAAAGAAAATAGAAAGCACGAGAAAATGATAAACTAACACTACAAGCAATACCTGAACCATGTAGTCAAGATCATATCATCCACCTGTCTATACTATATGCTCAGCAACAACCTGGAAAGATCACTAGGTTCTCAGAGGGACGTAACAAGGAACAACTAGCCACAATATGAATAGTAAAAGTAATATATATGAACATGAATATAACTGACAAGGTAAACTATATATCTAAGTGTAATACACTTGAAGACTACTTTGGGAACACAGGTAGGTAAGGAGTAATATTGGTATCAACTAATATCACGAATATACTAGCATACTCCCATCCAATCCGGAGACTAGTCCGTAGACGATAATAAAATATCCACTAGTATAGCCTATACTAGGGCAACAGTGAGGCTGAGGATAGGGTAATCCTGTACGCCTACTAATTGTCTTCCCCTTCCAGGAGTAGTACAAGATTATGTCAATGATTCAGATGACTCGTATCTCATATACAAGTCATATAACTAGCACAAATAGTCATATATGATCCGTCACACGAACCCCTTGTACCAGCCAAGTACAGCGTGCATGCTAATACTGAATTAACTCTCACTCCAAGTATTGTGTCATGGGTCGTGTCCAAGTCGTAAAAGTTATTGAAAAATAACTGCAACACGAGGAAGTCTACTAACATGCATGCTAGGTCACACACACCCCCACTACCAGTTATCGATGGTCTCATTGACTGCATCCAAGTCACACTTGGACGCTTTCCTAACATATCTAATCTAACACACAACAACACGTCCATATATAGTAAGAAATAAAATAAGATCACAGTGGCACGGTATCTGGCCTGGAATCACCGCGAAGGAACAAAGTACCGGTCCGGCTTCAACCTTCGTAGTCACGATCTTACAAATTCCTATAAATAATAATAAAAATAACTAACATCAATAACCATACCTCACTCTTATCATTGTTATACATATATAGTACATAGGGTCATCTAAATATTTACTAGTCACAACTAGTCATAATACATAACTAGTCATAATATACCTTCTAGGACTTATAACATCTCATAAAATATATGTATTAAATATTCAAAATAAATTTTAGAATAAATCTATAATATTATGAAATTATAAATCATACATTATTATTATAGGTTTATTTAAAAATTATCTCATTTTCAAACTAGTACTCACATTGATAATTCAATGTTTTTTGAACTTGTTTAACCATAAATAAAATAACTTTAATATTCTGAAATAAATGGTAAACAATTAATTTAAATTATCAAATATTTATGATCATTAGTCGAGGATCAATAATATGGAGCATTGGACGCATACAAAATAATTTGGGACTCACAAGATGGAAATTTTGATAATTCATTTTACGACAGAATTTTGTTCTTCAAAGATCGAATGATTCAAGAATTAAAACAACAAAATTATGAAAACTTATTCAACGAGAATTCTAGGTAACCGAAATACAATTGTTTTCATATATGACTAAAAGTGAAGTTATATTGTCCGAAACTGTCCTGCAATGAACAATGTCAATTTTGAACACACTTTGGTAAAACATGTGCCCCAAAAAACATAGAAAAAATTTCAATATAAAATTTTATATGAAGGTATTAGACACATAGAGGAAGCAAAAATTTTTGGTTCCATAAAGTTTTGAAGTCTAGAAGTAGAAAAATTACAGTAACAATGTGGCGTACCTGCTATGATGTTCTGGCAACATGGTTCGGCTTGGCTTTGGCGGCTGTAGCAGCTTGTAGGGCTGCTCTTGGTATTGGCCGACATAGGGAAGGTAGAGGGGAGTCTTGGGCATGTCCGAGATGGGGTGGTCGTCTCTAGATGGCTTACAAGTCGAAGAATAGGTGATGGAAGTGGTGGTCGACCTTGGCTTGGTGGGCGTCGGCCTATTGAGAAAGGTGGGCGAATTTGGTGATGGGGAAGAAAAGTGGGATTCTATGGAGGTTTATTTATATAAGCGTTTGCCCGCCTTTGATTTATGGAAAAATAGGATTTAGTTTGATTAGATTTGGAGTTTATTTGGTCTCCAATCAATCAATTTAAATTTAAGTGGAAAGGGTTTCCTTAATTGGATATGATGTTCGACTTTGGTCGAAGTAGTGGAGATTTGAACACATGTGTAGTGCCCCGTCCCGCTCAGTCAATCGGAGGAATCGAAATACCGACGACGTTCGAACTTAGCCTTGCAACGGCTACTCAAAGACACTCTCGATCGAGGCGACTCCTCGCTCAGGTGGGGAGTTTCGGTGAACTTGCCTCATCTCAGCCTTCACATAATAAATCAGATGTTTTCAACTTGCGCAAGTTAGACTTGATAATAAAAGAGACGCATCCACATAGCTAAGAGAATAATCCCGACGGGTCGTAATGTGTTAGAACAAGGAAAAAGGTTCCACCATCTGCTTAGAAGTTTGCTCAGCGTACTTTTAAAATGACACTCGGTCCTTCGTCCCGTGGCTTGGGAGAAGGAACTTGGCCTAAGTTGCTAAGTTGCCACAAAGCTGGGATTAGCCTAAGTCATAGGCGTCGCCTGCGTATATGCTTGATAACCATGCACGGTCCCGTCGTCCAACGCTTGGCATAGCCTTCGCCTGTCCCGTGGTTTAAGTCGTATTGTACGTCTTGTGGCTTAAGTTTAGGCACCCAAAAAGCTTGGTTGT
>JANAVB010039219.1:10546987-10555402 GCA_029216955.1 Iris pallida | reverse complement strand
AAGGATAGCATCCTTTGCAGGGTTGATCACCGCCTCAAAATCAACTCCCATCTGACAAAAAGAAGCGTCCAGAAGGACCTCATTCAACAAAGGGATCGTCATCGACACTGGCACAACAAAGAGGAAGTCAGGCAAAAAGACAAAAATATGTCAAGCAGACTGGCGCATTGCCAGGGTATGAACCCATGCGCATCTGCTTCGGCGCATCATCAGGGCATAGGCCCATGTGCGTCAGCATGTCTCGGCGCATCATCAGGGCGTAATCCCATGCGCGTTGGCATTGGAGCTTCGGCGCATTATCAGAGCATGAGCCCATGTGCGTCAGCAAAGGCTTCGGCGCATCTTCAGGGAATAAAACCCATGCGCGTCAGCCATTAAAACCTCGGTGCATAATAAAGGTATAAACCTATGCACGTCGGCAGGATAGAACCTCGGCGTATCATCAAAGACCGAAGTCTATACGCGTCGGCAGTTAGGGCACAGGGCCCAAAGCAGAGACGAAACTCACCTGTCACCTCAGGACGAACGTCGGCAAGAGTGGTAGGTACATCCTCATCGACAGACTCCTTCGCTTTCTCCTTTTCCTTGCCGGCAGCGCCGCGAGGAGTCTTGGGAGCCATTCTCTCGAAGAAGGAGAAGTTAGGGTTTTGAAGAAGAAACTCTAAAGAAGCAGAGGCACAGAGAAGAAGAACTCTTTCTCTCTCCGACTCTTACCTATTTATAGGGCATGGTCGCACGCGTGAACAGATGACGTGTGATCTCAGCCGTCGCCTCGGGTTCTGTGCAAGGATAGCAGCAAATAAAACCAAAAGATCATCATTAATCTTTTCAGTTACCGAGGCACCATCATCATTAACTGAGAAGAGCATGCGCCCGAACAGGCATGCGCCCAGAAATCATGCGCCCTGACCTCCATGCTTCTTATTCAAAGTATTCCAAAACTTACTCAAAAGTTTTGAAAACTTTGAAGGGGGTCTTGTAGAAGCATGGAATTTCACAACCAGAAAGCCCATGCGCCAGACACTACATGCGCCAGAACTCAGATGAAGAACTTCACAGCAAAGTCAATAACTATAGACATTTGAAGAAGGACTTTTTATTTATATATAAAAGTCTATTACATGTCTAGAAAAGGCTGTACAAAGGAGAATTCCTACAAAAGAAAGAGCCTAAGTCTACAGCCAGCGGCCATCATGCGCCTTCAGATAAGCGCAGCAACCACCATGCACCACCAGATAGGCGCAGCATCACTATGCGCCACCAATAAGGCGCATCAGATATCATGCGCCTCCATCCAGGCGCATCCCATCATCTCTTCAGCACCTCAGTTATGTGCATCCCTTCAGCCAAATTCTTCCAGCCAGGCTCACCTGGCCGAGCAGAGCCCAGTTATGTGCCGCTCTTCCAACCAGGCTCGCCCGATAAATGCTTCGACACAAAGCATTTAACCCTCTGGCTGGAACCAAGGAAGAGAAGAGCACCGCAAATGCTGTGGCCAGGGGAGGCTTCGAAAGATCCTCCAAAGCCGAAGGAAGACCGTGATCGAAACCATGGCTAAAGGAGCAGCTTTCGACACGATCAAAGTGGGGAAACCCCACTTTGCAGGAAGAGAGAGCCTTGTACCGCCATTCCGATCTACGGCTCTTCCGGAATAACGGAGACGAGGCTCGAGCATCCTTATCTTTGGATGCAACAGGCACCTTCCGCCTGCCTCAGAAGCCCTCGACTCCGTCTTTTGGATGTAACAGTCACCTTCAAGTGCATCAAAGATAACACAGCGTCTCATCTTCACCCTCGGGAGCACTTCGTCAGCAGAATGCACCCGTATGTTCAAATTCATATTGGAAGTACGTGAGGGAATGAGAAGCAAATCTTCTCTCCATGCCACTATTTATAGGCCAGGCAGATCAAACCCACGCGCCAAGTGGATGGCCCTCCGAATTCCGTGCAATGAATTTACATTAAATGGATGAACCGGACGCCTCGAATTCAGCCAAACGGCTATTTATAGCACTCGAAGAGCGAGACAGCCGCATCATTAAAAGACATGTCCGATGCGCCAGCCAGACAGCGCATCACACGGACGCGCCCTTCGGCGTCAGGCGCATCACACAGACGCGCCCTACAGTACTCGGCGCATTACAGAGGGTGCGCCCTCACACATCTTCATACCGAGTGGAACGCCAACCGACGCGCCTACTCAGCCGTCCATCGAACATCACCAACATTAAATGCTGAACTGACAGAGTTGGCAGCACGCCTCCCAAAGTCTGAACAGTTGACAGCTTTTCAGAAAACGAAGCGTCGGCAACGTCAGCATCATCATGACCTTGTTCCGACGGCTACTGCCACGTGGCCACTCCATCATCAGCATGCGCCTCTACGGCCATGCGTCCAAATCAGCATGCGCCTCAAAAGCCATGCGCCTCAGACTGCTCTCTGATCCCGAACGACAGAAGGAAAGTCGCCTGCATGCGCCTCAAAAGCCATGCGCCCCAGATGGTTTGTAACTCCTAAAGGTTATGAGCCGCAGCCTCCTCCTGCGCCCAATCCAAGGCGCAGCCCACCAGATCACTCCTTTCCACCAAATCCGAGATCTTCGAACCATGAGTCGATGACACGTGTCTTTTGACTCAATTCATCCAAGATTTCAGCAACGGAAAGATCTTCTCTCTGCTACGTGCCGGCTCACAACAGCAGTATGAAGAGTTCTTCCCCTCGATCAGGGTGCAGCATCCATGCGCCTCCATCAGCAACCTCCACGTGGCGTTCCCACACCGGCGCATCCTACATGCGCGCATGAGCAGCCAGCCTGCAAAACTATAAATAGAAGGGTCATCTCCTTCACACACACACACACAGAGACTCAGAACAGAAGATTCACAACACAGAGAGAATCACCGAGAGGCAGTTCTAGACACTCAACGTCTTCCTCCTCTCAGCAAGCTCCAGCACCCAGAGCAATCCACACCTTCAGAGAACCGATAACCGTCGTCAGCCGATCAACGGAGTCAACGCATTACCACTCGCTCCATTAGCACTAAGGACCCAGTTTAAACAAAAGTGTACTCCTAGGACTACATCTAAGTCCTATATTGTATCACTGTTCTGTTTGTATTAAGATTTCAATCAAAACAATTTTAATGGCAAACAGGCCAGCCCGAGCGCGCTCAAACCCGACCCCCCGGCCGAGTTCGAGCCCCTCTTTTCCTCTTTTTTTGTTTTGTTTTTGTTTTTATTTAATTTTATTATATATGTATATATGTATATATGTATTTATATATATATGTATATATATATATGTATTTATGTATATATATTATTATATATATACTGTTTATATGTATATATATACAGTATTTTTATATATATATATTTTATATTTATTACTTTTATATATGTATATGTATATTTATTATATGTATATATTTATATATCCATTATATATTTTTTTTATATATAAATATCTATTTATTTATATGTAGATAAATAAATATTATTGTTATGTATATATATATATATATATATATATATATATATATATATATATATATATATATTGTTGTTATGTATTTATATATGTATTTCAAATTCTACTTTGTACACAATATTATTATGTAAAATTTTACAAGTTACTTTATTATATAACTTTGTGACTTTCATATTTTACCACTTTAAAAATATATTATTTATATTTAAATTCCTGTATTTTATTGATTAAGACCAATTGATGTCCAAGCCTAGCATGGGTTTTTTGGGCCCAATTGTGTCTAATATATTCAGAGTCTGTAGAAGTCATATTGGACTTGATTCATGGCTCTGGGTCCTGTATCTGGACTTCGGTTCAATTTCGAATACATGGACAAAATAGTAAATAATTAAATAATTATTTTCCAGAAAGTGTTACTTGTTGTTTTTGAATTTTTATATATATTTTGATTGCTATAAAAATCTGGAAAAAGTTATATTTAAATACTATGTTAATTTAGCTAATTTAATATAATTTTTTTAGCATTTAATGAGTACTTTTGGTATTTTATAAAAATAGGAAAACAGAACTCATTTTAAGTATATATATGTTTGCTGATTTTTAATAAATATTTATGAAGGTTTATAAATTCCAAAAAAATTAGTATAAATTTCTATAATTAACAAGGTTCATTCTGGTACTTTATTTTATGTAAAGTTGAGCATATCGACTATCTCAAAAATGGTTGGAACATAGTGTACAGTTTGATTTATTTATTGAATAATTACGACTTGCAATATTTTCTGTCGTTTTGAGTTATTACAGTATTGGACCTCACCCACACTAGTGTAAAGGCCCTAGAAAGTTAGTTAGGGTATTGTGTCACCCCACATTGGTCTCCTATGCTAAAGTCATCATTTAGCTAGGTGTCCAGTTAGAAAGTCGTAGCACACAACTAGTGACTTAGTGTTTAACTTAGTATAAAAACTAAGTTTATGTGTTATTTCTACAGTGACTAGTCACCCGGATTCTATAGCATTTTTATCGCTGCTTTGCTTTGCTTAGGGCAAGTGCTTTTATAAACTTTACATACTGCTATAACCATAAACTGTGATTTCCAACCATGTTAAATGCTGATCCTTGGGGTAGAAAGTAAAAAATTCACATGTTGTATTACTTTAAGTCTCTACCATGTTTAGGACAGTTTTCATATCTCTCACATGTTTAAATAACAGATTAAGGGAAAACTGTTAGTAGTGTACATGATCATGCCCCCTTCTCCGTATGTATTTATCGAGCACTGTTATATTCTATATGTAACTTTGTCGTGTGTCTGATCCAGCATTTGTGTATGGATATACACCGATGCCGTTAATGGTACGTATGTTCACTTCAGAAAATTGATATGTACCACTATACATCCTGATTACCTATTGACTGATCACTTACCTACTACAATTTTAAAATTTAAAATGAGTAATTATTGCCATGATAAAATGTATCTAAAAACTGGATAAACATGATATGTCATTTCTTTCTATCACATGATCAGTATTATATGTTTGTTAGATTCAGTACTTGCTCACGTCCTGACAGGATAACGTTGTAGGTATACTTACTGAGGAGGAGTTGCTCTGTGATTCATATTATGGAGTTACTGTCGAGGACCAGGCTTTATCTTACGCGGATGTACCTGCGGGGAAACTCGTCTAGTTGTCTATTTACTTTGGACTTTTGAGAGTAGTCATGTATTAGACTATGTATTTTGTGACTGGACCTGTATCTAGCTTTACATTTTGGACTTGTACTTGGGACATACTTATATATGAGATGACTTTTGTGTTTGGAACATTTATAACTCTTTATTACTTATAAAACTGTTAGCACATTTTAGTCTTACCTTGATATCTTTGGAACATCTTACTACGCTTTATCTCAAGCGTAGGCTGGACATGACTCGGCCTGGCCCAACAATTTGGGTAGCGAATCGTGACATGTTTTCAGTTGTGGCCCATGCAGGTCCTCTGTCTAAATTGTTTGGTTACGTTATTGTACCAAGCATGCCTGCAATTAGAAACTTAAGGTAATTAGACAACATTAGGAATGACGCTTAGAACACCTAGAAGAATACTAGGACTGCAACATAGAAAACACATCACATGCTCGCTATTACAATTAGATTTTCTTGTTTATGATTGTTTACTTTAAAGAGTCCTTGTAAGTCCCTTTTACTTATTTAGATGGTGCTCACCCGCTCAACCCGGTATGTCACACCAAAGAATGGCACACTCCCTATCCAGTTGGTTGACCAGTTGACCGATACACCTCCACCTCCACCTACCATATTTCTCCACTCCACAAATCCACAAACCCAGATGCCTCCACCACCTTCCACATCACAGTCCCAGCAGGGCCCGATACTCCCACCACCACCTATTACTATACCTATCCAGGCTTCCGTCACACTCGACGGGAACCAACTGCTTACTCTGATCCAGGGGTTCCTAACAACCCATCAAGAGCAGACCACCATACTCCGTCAGAGCATGGAGCGTTCTGAGGAGCGTACCTTGGTCCCACCACCTGTAGAACCACGACAGAGAGTAGGGACAATCAAGGACTTTATGGGTCTGAACCCAAGGAGTTCTTAGAGACTGAGGGCATAGTAGTAGCAGATGACTGGCTAGACTCGATATAGAGGAAGCTCCTTGGAGCTAGGTTGTCGAATGACCTCCAGGTCGAGGCAGCAGGATTTCTGCTGATAGACTTGGCAGGAGTTTGGTTTCGGAATGAGCCGCTATTCGCGAAAGGGAAGGCCACTTGGGATCAGTTCATGACCCAGTTCAAGAAGAAATTCTTCTCGAGCACCGCTAGGGTAGCCATGGGGCTACGATTCCAGAACATCCAGCAGGAAAACCGTTCTGTTGACGAGTATGCAGCATAGTTTAGTCGCCTGAGCCGTTTCTCTCCTAGTCTAGTTGCAGACCCCAAAAAGATGATGTATAAGTTTTGGCATGGTCTAGTTCCAGACATTGGCATTCTTATAGTGGCGAACGGTACGACTGACTACTACCAAAGCCTAGAGTGGGCCCGAAGCATAGAGGAGCGTCTTTTGTCTTGCAAGAGGCCGGCTTCTGTACACCTTGAGGGACCCTCCAAGAGTCAAGCTTTCCAGCCGAGAGCACCGACGCCGCACCAGCAGACATACCGTCCTCCCACACCACATCACCCGACCCCGCCAGTTAGAGCCCCGGGACCCCGACAGCAGCAGAAGGAAGCTTTGTATAGATTCTGTAAAAGGCCAGGCCATGACGCTATCGTCTGTAGGAAGAGGTTAGGGCAGTGTTTAGCTTTTGGGTCTGCCACCCATCAGCTTCGGGACTGCCCAGTAGCCAGGGTACCAGGTGCCAGACCACAGTTTAGAGGACCGCCGCTTCCGACTCAGCAGCAGAGGTTTGGGAAACATCTGCAGCAGCAGAAGGGGCCCCAGGAGAAGACTTATAGTCTGGCTCTTGAGCCGGAGCCGGAGCAGGTTTCGGAGCCAGATTATTTGGCTGACGTCATCACAGGTCATGTTTATTTGCATACTTTTTTAGCTCTATGCTTGTTTGATTTCAGTGTATCTCGTAGCTTCCTGTCATTAGTGTTTATGCATAAACACCACTTAGTAGCTACACCTACCGAGAAGATGAGTAGAGTAATGACGGGAGGCGGACCAGTGCCCATTAGAGCTATCTATCGATGCCTTATTACTATAGCCGGGAGAGAGTTTAGGGGACGATTCTTTGTGATGCCACTCCCCGTGTATGATATTATATTAGGGATGGACTGGCTTAGCTATGCCCATACAGCTATAGACTGTCATGAGGGTAGTATTCTGTTCAGTCCCCCAGGCACGGCACCATTCAGTGTCAGGAGGACAAGGATGGAGATTAGCCTAGAGCCAAACTGTTGTGCGACAGTTGGGGAGATAGTACTGCCACACCCTATCATTAGGGAGTTTATGGATGTATTTCCAGAGGATCTTTCCGGACTTCCGCCTGACAGAGATATGGAGTTCATTATAGATTTAGTACCGGGTTTATCACTAGTATCCCGGGCTTGCTATAGAGTGAACCCCAAAGAGGCCGTAGAGATGAAGGAGCAGATTGATGACCTGTTGAAAAAGGGTTTCATTCGATCTAGTGCTTCTCCATGGGGAGCGCCAGTGCTCTTTGTGCCTAAGAAGGATGGTACAGATCGGTTGTATTTTGACTACCGGGCGTTGAATACCATCACCATTAAGAACAAATATCCTCTGCCCAGGATATATGATTTGTTCGAACAGTTGAGTAGGGCGAAGGTGTTTTCCAGGATAGATTTGAGATTCGGTTACCACCAGGTGAAAGTCAGGGCTGCAGATATCCAGAAGACGGCGTTCAACACGAAGTACGGGCAGTACGAGTTTCTGTTGATGCCATTTGGTCTCACAAATGCGCCAGCTATCTTTATGAATTTGATGAATAAGACATTTCACCAGTATTTGGATAAGTTCGTCGTAGTGTTTATCGACGACATCCTGATATACTCGAAGATGCCGGAGGAGCATGCAGAGCACTTGCGGACAGTTTTGGGGATTCTGAGGCAGGAGAGGTTGTTTGCCAAATTATCGAAGTACAAGTTCTTTTTGGACCGAGTGGAGTTTCTCGGTCATATAGTTACTGGAGAGAGGATCTCGGTGGATCCCAGAAAGATTGCTGCCGTTGAGACATGGAAGGCTCCGACTTCAGTTTCAGAGATCAGAAGCTTTCTGGATTTAGCCGGCTATTATAGGAAGTTCGTCCAGGACTTTGCTAGGATAGATGAACCCATGACAAAGCTGACACGGAAGGATGCAGAGTACATCTGGTCAGAGGACTGCCAGGCAGTATTTGAGGAGCTGAAGAGGAGGCTGACAACCGCTCCAG